>CM049307.1:90106829-90516829 GCA_026874595.1 Sipunculus nudus
CCCTGACGCACCTTCATCTATTTAGTGTTTGTTCATTCGTAAATTCAGGTTAATATCCGACAGGGAAGGAAACCTGTCAGAAAGGAGTTCCCTGACGCACCTTCATCTATTCTGTGTTTGTTCATTAGTAAATTCAGGTTAATATCCAACAGGGAAGAAAACCTGTCAGAAAGGAGTTCCCTGACGCACCTTCATCTATTCTGTGTTTGTTCATTAGTAAATTCAGGTTAATATCCCACAGGGAAGGAAACCTGTCAGAAAGGAGTTCCCTGACACACCTTCATTTATTTAGTGTTTGTTCATTCGTAAATTCAGGTTAATATCCCACAGGGAAGGAACCTGTCAGAAAGGAGTTCCCTGATGCACCTTCATCTATTTAGTGTTTGTTCATTCGTAAATTCAGGTTAATATCCGACAGGGAAGGAAACCTGTCAGAAAGGAGTTCCCTGATGCACCTTCATCTATTTAGTGTTTGTTCATTCGTAAATTCAGGTTAATATCCCACAGGGAAGGAAACCTGTCAGAAAGGAGTTCCCTGATGCACCTTCATCTATTTAGTGTTTGTTCATTCGTAAATTCAGGTTAATATCCGACAGGGAAGGAAACCTGTCAGAAAGGAGTTCCCTGATGCACCTTCATCTATTTAGTGTTTGTTCATTCGTAAATTCAGGTTAATATCCCACAGGGAAGGAAACCTGTCAGAAAGGAGTTCCCTGATGCACCTTCATCTATTTAGTGTTTGTTCATTCGTAAATTCAGGTTAATATCCCACAGGGAAGGAAACCTGTCAGAAAGGAGTTCCCTGACACACCTTCATTTATTTAGTGTTTGTTCATTCGTAAATTCAGGTTAATATCCGACAGGGAAGGAAACCTGTCAGAAAGGAGTTCCCTGATGCACCTTCATCTATTTAGTGTTTGTTCATTCGTAAATTCAGGTTAATATCCGACAGGGAAGGAAACCTGTCAGAAAGGAGTTCCCTGATGCACCTTCATCTATTTAGTGTTTGTTCATTCGTAAATTCAGGTTAATATCCCACAGGGAAGGAAACCTGTCAGAAAGGAGTTCCCTGACACACCTTCATTTATTTAGTGTTTGTTCATTCGTAAATTCAGGTTAATATCCCACAGGGAAGGAAACCTGTCAGAAAGGAGTTCCCTGACGCACCTTCATCTATTTAGTGTTTGTTCATTCATAAATTCAGGTTAATATCCGACAGGGAAGGAAACCTGTCAGAAAGGAGTTCCCTGATGCACCTTCATCTATTTAGTGTTTGTTCATTCGTAAATTCAGGTTAATATCCCACAGGGAAGGAAACCTGTCAGAAAGGAGTTCCCTGACACACCTTCATTTATTTAGTGTTTGTTCATTCGTAAATTCAGGTTAATATCCCACAGGGAAGGAAACCTGTCAGAAAGGAGTTCCCTGATGCACCTTCATCTATTTAGTGTTTGTTCATTCGTAAATTCAGGTTAATATCCGACAGGGAAGGAAACCTGTCAGAAAGGAGTTCCCTGATGCACCTTCATCTATTTAGTGTTTGTTCATTCGTAAATTCAGGTTAATATCCCACAGGGAAGGAAACCTGTCAGAAAGGAGTTCCCTGACACACCTTCATTTATTTAGTGTTTGTTCATTCGTAAATTCAGGTTAATATCCGACAGGGAAGGAAACCTGTCAGAAAGGAGTTCCCTGATGCACCTTCATCTATTTAGTGTTTGTTCATTCGTAAATTCAGGTTAATATCCGACAGGGAAGGAAACCTGTCAGAAAGGAGTTCCCTGATGCACCTTCATCTATTTAGTGTTTGTTCATTCGTAAATTCAGGTTAATATCCCACAGGGAAGGAAACCTGTCAGAAAGGAGTTCCCTGACGCACCTTCATCTATTTAGTGTTTGTTCATTCGTAAATTCAGGTTAATATCCGACAGGGAAGGAAACCTGTCAGAAAGGAGTTCCCTGACGCACCTTCATCTATTCTGTGTTTGTTCATTAGTAAATTCAGGTTAATATCCCACAGGGAAGGAAACCTGTCAGAAAGGAGTTCCCTGATGCACCTTCATCTATTTAGTGTTTGTTCATTCGTAAATTCAGGTTAATATCCGACAGGGAAGGAAACCTGTCAGAAAGGAGTTCCCTGATGCACCTTCATCTATTTAGTGTTTGTTCATTCGTAAATTCAGGTTAATATCCCACAGGGAAGGAAACCTGTCAGAAAGGAGTTCCCTGACGCACCTTCATCTATTTAGTGTTTGTTCATTCGTAAATTCAGGTTAATATCCGACAGGGAAGGAAACCTGTCAGAAAGGAGTTCCCTGACGCACCTTCATCTATTCTGTGTTTGTTCATTAGTAAATTCAGGTTAATATCCAACAGGGAAGAAAACCTGTCAGAAAGGAGTTCCCTGACGCACCTTCATCTATTCTGTGTTTGTTCATTAGTAAATTCAGGTTAATGTCCGACAGGGAAGAAAACCTGTCAGAAAGGAGTTCCCTGACACACCTTCATTTATTTAGTGTTTGTTCATTCGTAAATTCAGGTTAATATCCGACAGGGAAGGAACCTGTCATAAAGGAGTTCCCTGAAAAACCCACTTCCAAATTCATTACAAAAGAGTGCACCTTTTATTTAGGGTATGTCTTTATCCCTGTTCATATCTTCTGCAGATTACATTTTTTTTATAATTTGTTTTTATAACCTTATGGTTTGTCACCTCCCTGCAAACAAGTTCAGTGATTATTTAAATATCTCACATGTGTGTTTTTAGGGGTAATGCCCAATTTATTGTTGTACCCCACCCATGTGAAACATATCCAGACCTTTTCTTTATTTTACTTCATGTATTAAATGTTTAGACTAACTTTCTATAATGTTAATTCATGTAGGCCCGAGTTATAATGAGTCTTACCTTGTTGTCATGCCTACTTTATATTGAAATGATTTTTCAAGTCAGAACTTTAATAATCAAATTTGACATTTAATTATAATTCATAAAGCAGCTGCAATCCCTAGCAGTCACTTGTGTGACTAGTGACGTTCAACTTCCACATGTGAATCTTTATGCCTTAACGAAAATAATGTATACATTTGTATACGCATATGTAAACATGGGTTTTTTTAAAATTTAATTAACAATGGACTGTATCAGAATATGGACTATGAGAAACTCATTAATAAAAAGTGGACTTTTGAACATGAATTTATAATTCATATAACTAAGGTCACTATAAACTAAGTCGAGCAAGAAAATTAGATTAATGCAAAAAAAAAATCCGACTCCAATCTGTACACTGTCATACCAAATTTGAATTGGTATCATTTAATATCATACTGGCATCGTATTACAAACGACCTTAGTTGTAAACGCATGATAGTTGGCCTTGAATTTTAAAGGTGGATGGGGGGAAGGGGGCTTGGAACTTAACAACAATGACTACACAATCAGTATATGTCATGTGTCAGTCATATTCATTATTTGGCTTTTTATTTTAGAACACAAAATTAAAAAAACACTTGAACACTACTTTACCACCTAATTGTCTCGAGTATTTTATAAACAAGATCAGCTCTGATAAGCACTACAAAGTGTATGTCATAGTCATAGAGTGATTCAACACATGAGAGTCTAAAGAACATTGGCATATGATAAATCTTATTGCTCAATTCCTTCAAAAACATGTATTCTTGACTAAAACATATCATCAAGTGTATCAAATGCCTTTGATCAATCAAACAACGGACACCTCTCGTACTAAATCAACATGAAGCTTTGGACCTTATATATATATATATATATATATATATATATATATATTTATATATATATATATATATATATATATGACTGTTTTATTTATTCTTTTTATTTATCAAATCATTGAAAAATTTTATATTTAAAAATGTTTTTGCTTTTTTTAGATACAGAATTTATTATTTTGATTCATACATACATAATGCATGTAGGTAATACAAGCCAGAAAAAGTTTTATTCATTAAGTTTTACATATATCAAACTTTTACAAATGTTAAGATGTGCCACTGGAAAAGTCAACAGTATTTTTTTTCCATTTATTCAATCCAGGTCAGGTATCAGTCCTACTAATATTCACTTGTCAACTAACAATGAATTTGAAGTTTAGCATGGCATAAATAAAATTTTGTCATGACGAAATTAGATTTAAGATTTTGAGGACTAAATTTGATTTTTATTAATTTAATCAGAAGTATGCGATGAAGGTGTTATTTAGTATTATGTCAACTCACAATATTAATAAGGATTTAGGCTGGACCAATCAGAAAGTGGCCCAGACCAAATCCCGATCAGGATTCAGTCCAGCCTAAAACTCAATCAGAATCTGGTGCAGCCCTTATCCAGCCCAAATCCCAATCGACATTTAGACCTAACTAAATCCCGATCAGGATTTGGTCGCAGGCTGGTCCTGATCCCGAACTGGGCAATGACATATACATGTATCCCATTACCTTTATACAATGGTAGTTCAAAAGTGATCAGGTATCACAGCTCCTCATTATAATTTTGCAGTGATACTTAACCATATTTTGAGACAGCACAGAATTAATAGATGTCTATTGATAATTATTTTGTGTTATATAAATAATACATTATTACATTAAGAATTATAATTATATTTTCAATACCATATCTTTTCTGATAATAAACTGAATTAAGAAGCATGGGCTCATCTATATTATAAAATTCATTTAAGATTAATACATCTACCAGTACCAAGTTTCCAGAAATTAATATTAATTGACATAAGCTGATATTTTTTTTATTAATTTGAGCATACTTAAAGGTGCCCATTCACCTACCTCTTGAAAAAGAATATATGTGATTTTTTACTTCCTCTGTGTATGTATTAAAGATCTAAGGATAATTCTGGTCATTAAAAGTTCTTATAACATCCATAAAGGATGTATGAACTTTTTTATCAACAACAAGTTTGTACACATAGCAATGTTGAAAAACAGGGAAAAAATTTTACCAAAGGTGGTAAGTTGCATATATGTAAAGGTAGAAAGTTAACTTGTTGCAAAAACCATTTACAAAGCTCTGGTTTATTTCACTTGTTGCTGGATGCCTTTGTTGAATTTATTTTGATTATTTTGGTGGGCTTACACATTAAATAAAAATGTTCACATAAACAAAACAAGCAGCCTGTGTGCATTGATTTCTACATTTTCTGGCCTATTTTTATAAAAGCTCCAAGGGATTACCTTTAGTTCATAAAACCAGATAGATGATTGGGCCCCTTTAAGTTCTTAATATCATAAAATATCATAAAAGATTCATTTCAGCTAACTGCTGGGTCACTATTATATCCAACTTGTGACATAAACATGTGTTACTGACAATTTAGTTTATCATTAAGAAAATGAAGCATTTTATCTGACCTGTCAACCCCACATAATTATGCATATAAACAATCACATGTATACCCTGAGAAAACAAACACATTCTTTAAAGGGGCCCAATAACCTATACAGCATGTTTAATTAACACCAAAAAATATATTCTTCCCTTTAAAATAAATATGTACCTGCCAAAACATTTGGTAAACGAGTGTTTAAAACAATGCATCGGGCCCGATCACAGGTGTCAACATAAACACACTGGTGGGGCCATGTGCATTGGGGAGCCCTTACATGTGTCAATCAGGAGTTGCCTCAACTGACAAGGCCAAAAAACGTTCCCACTGGCTAAAACACCAAATGTTGAGGCTCATATTTGGACCTCTGGTCATGTGGCCTCGTTATGGTAAACATACACAAGTTACCAACATAATAAGGTGTTTAACAGCAATGTGCGAGGTACTATATATTGCAGTGTGCTGGGATGGTTTTGTTAGAAAACCTTTGCATAAAGCAAAACTGAATTGATAGTGTGAAAGAATAGGCCATGGTATTGCTCTTGATTGTGTCCTTTTAATCACTGATTGGCTTTCAAATGGAGCTATTGCTTTTAAACTGATACCTGGGATTATATCCTGCAGTAGCAGTGCTTTGAGCTTGAGCACTACTAATCTGGATATGCTGGGCCCTCTATTGACAGTGGTCAGAGTGGTTGTTGTCTTGGGACATATGCACTAGCTGCCTCCTTCTGAGTTTGAGACTTACAGACTCAATAGCACATTTCATACATGAAAAACTGTTAAGAGTTAGGAAACCTTAAATAATAAGGGTGCTTTTCCATGTACGCGTTTTGCAAGCATCTGCCGCGCGGCGAAAATCCAACCAGTTAAAAAGTCATGTGCCATTTCCATGTATGCGATTGGCGCGCGGCAAACGCACGCGTCAGTTTTGGAATCCAGCAGTGCTGGATTCCTCCGTTTGCCGTGCGGCAAACGCAAGGGAATTCCGCCTAAATGACGTCACGTTTGGGGTTTCCCCGTACTCGTTTGTTTAAGTCCGTTCAGCTCTGTCAGGACGGCATGCGACTGCCGCACGGCAAACGCTTACAAAACGCTCACATGGAAAAGGACTGGCCGCGCGGCAAACGCATGCGTTTGACGTGCGGCAATTTCTGCCGGGCACATGGAAAAGCACCCTTATATTGATTCATGTTATACAATTGTAACATAATTGCGTTTATATTTCAGTCAACAAACCAGGACAAAGTTACTCTGCCCAAACAGCTTTTGGCCATTTTCTCTAAACAGTATTTCATTGGATTACACCATTTTCAGAGGGATATTTCTCACAAACTATCTAGCATAAAGCTATCAAATTTACACACATGTCTGATAACATGATATCTTAAAATCTGTTTTTCTTTATTTGATATCTTATTTTAAAAAGCAGTTCCAGACCATTAACACAAAGACTGATACATTAATTTGTTCAAGAATTTATAAATCAAAATTTCAGTAGAAGGAAAGATGATAGGCTTATCTAATAAAAATAAACACCTGGATATTTTTGTGTTCATTTCAAGATGAGTTATTGTTAAATACATTTTTTTGCATAAAAATTTTCTTTCAATTTAAAAATTTAAATATAATTTTATATAGTAGATCTAATAAAGGATATAATGACGATTCAAAATTAATTAATAATAGAATATACTTGTATCATTAATTGGGACTTAAAAATTAAAAATTCTTTTTGAATATATATTTTAAGCTAAACTGAACAAAAGTAGTTTGACAAATTAAGTCTTTAAAAAATTGACTACTAATTAAAGGGTTACAAATATTTACAAAGACAGCTGATGACATTTGTAAAATAAACTTTAAGTTTAATATACCGGGTAATAATAATATTAATAATTATATCATGAAGTTTTATTAAATGATTTCCTGAAAAATATTTGCCAAAAGACGAGTTTAAATAATATTATTTATATGGGCTGTATTTTACCACACGTTAATAATGCCAGCTGTACAGGTAAATAACAACACTTAAGTACTCAAACTGAAGTGTGGACTGTGGTCTTACCTGTAATGAACTGTCTTGATGAAGTGACACTGGCCAGATAAAAATTGCACATGTGAGAATTTTTCCCAAGATTCCCAAGGGATCCCTTGACGATTCGATGCACTGTCTTCAACATGATGACACTTGTTAAACTTCTAAACGTCTGACCTTATTGCGACCTAACCAAACATATATACAGGATGTGTGTATCCGACGAAAACAGTAAACTTGTAAACAACAGTCCACGAGTGAACGAGGACACGTTCGGTTGGTTTCGTTTCAATCAGCTGTACTCTATGGGTAACCGAGACACGACCAGGTGCCCTTGAAACATGATGAATTCGTCCCGGCCTTGGCATACATGAAAGCAACTTCTTATTGTATCTTGCGTACAAATTGAATAAACATATAAGTGTGATAAATGATCTAGGTTATGTGAAATGACGATGAAATTATTTTTGTTAGTCTTTTATTAAAAAAAAATTGAGCTGAAACATTCAATACCAATCGGATATCTATATAACTTGTTAACAGGATATCCGATTGCCGAGGGCAATGAATAAAGTGAGCCTACCCATAATGTGAAAACGAGGCAAAGTGGAAATCCTCTGGAAATCCCCTAGTGCGGGGAATCCCTTGGCCTTGCGATGTGATGCCATGTGCTAGTCAATATGTCAAACTTGTCAAAGTGTCGCAATCTGTTTACGTTAATAACACATCGATCTATTCATACTACATATGCTGCAAGGGATAAAACGCCAAAAAACCTTAAAGGTAAAAATATTACCGCTCAAAACTGGCTTAGGCGCCAAATAAATGACCCTTATACTCAGCGAGCTAGATTTGAAAATTTCAGATGTCGGAGTGCTTTCAAACTGTTGGAAATTGATGACAAACATAAAATCCTCCGACCAGGTCAGGTTGTTGTGGATTGCGGAGCAGCCCCGGGCTCGTGGACTCAGGTAGCCGTCCAGAGAGTGAACGCACTTGGATCAGGTATGGACAGTTTAAAATGTTATGGTAATTAACTGTGGAATTCGTGGGGTTTAAATTAAAGGTGTTAAAAAAGGGGCCTATTGTGATATATGAGTTTATGAAATCTATAAACTGAAGATAATACCTTGTACCTTAACCAAACATAGGCCAGAAAACGCCAGTCTTACTGCTCACAGGTTGTTCCTTGTGTTTATATTGGCGTGTTTATAACATGTGGGGGGCCGCCAAATAATCAGCCAAGTCAGATGAACCAGAGCTTTGCAAAGAATGTCTTGTAGTAGGTGAGCTTTAAACTTCCGCAAATATGCAACCAACCGCCTTTGGTATCATGTTTGTGTGTTAGTGTGTGTGTGAGGGTGTGTGTTTGTCAAAATACGCACATAAATACCGTGTTTACTAACAGCTTTTAGACGAACAATTAAGCTAATACATTGGTCACATCTTCCTGGGTTGGTTGGACCCCCCCCCCCCCCCCCTTTTTCCAAATCCTGGATCCGCCCTGTGTACACAGAATAAGCCAGATATCATATAAATTATATAGACAGGGTAGATGAATATCAGTTAAAGTCACAGACAACGCGCCACTTTTAAAACACTTCCATTAAAAAAAAAAAAATCGCTCACTTATACAAGGCTGTTTACAAAATTGGCTCTCATTTTGGTTTACAAACATTGTTATATTGTTGTTTTAATTATCTTTAATTTATATATAATCATATTTAAATATAGTTTCTCATATTTTCATTCATAATTCGATCATCTACCAATTGTATGTTCACTATATAAATTCATGTTTTATCAAAATATGAAAATATGAAAAGCATCAGCTTTGGTTAAGATTTAACAATATAATGAAAAAGTGTATACTCAGATATTTATACACAAAATCATAACCTGTTACATCGTTGCATAGTCAAACTTATAGTCTGTTTAATTCTGAAACTTGTTTAATATATATATCCTGGATGGGGCGTGGCAGACCTGGCTCTATGTCAAACTTTGAATGGTTATGTAAAATTAAATCCCTTTTTGTATTTGTTTTGCATTTTATGTAATTATCCTATCATATGATACATGATTTGAAATTGTGTCCTTATATATTTCTTTATTTTGGGGAATTTAAGAGTAAGTTATCAGTATTTACCCAACGTATCAGTTTCTTTGCCGGCAATGGTCAGTGACTACCACAAGGGTCACTCAGGGGCCTATAACCTGATATTGGCTCATCTCGCTTGGGATCCAACAACTGAGGATCCGGAAGGGATTTCGACAGACGCAAATTCCCCGAATTCATAAAAGCCATGACATATAAAGCACACAGAGGCAGAGCTGCATCTAGTTTTTATAGATTTTCTATCAGAGTTTGTTCAAATGAGAATTCAGAATTTAAAATTTTACTGACTTTCTTGTATGCGATGTTGATTTTTGCTTACAAGGCAGCGGCGGATCGAGGAATAAAATAATCCGCTAATACTGGGTTTCTCTTTGATGGGTATTACGAAAACAAAATTATTAAATTGTTGAATTAACTGTAACATACTACGTAAGACATGATTTGAAAAATATTTTTTTTTATTTTCATTTATGAACCATTTTATGGGGGTTACTTACAGGTAAACGGAAGATATTATATGGGACGGGGTATCTCCCTCCCTTAATACCCCCTCCAAAATATATTGGGGTGTTTTTTTAATATGCAGTGAAAAATGGACATTTGGAGCCACTTTTATCCCTAAAAAAGTATTAAGATTTTCTGCTCCTCAGAAACAGTTCTCTTTAATGTCTTTGCATAACGTTGTCCAACTGTAGAGTTATTCAATAATTAATATTCATATTTCTTCAAACTTAGGATATCAAATTTCAATCGTTTTCATCATGCTGATGTCAATGGCGAAAAGGCTCATTTACAACTTAAAATATCATCTTTTAGATGTAATGCTCCACAAAGGACTCAGCAGAGCACAAACCTTGAGTTTAAGTACCGGTATCAGCAGAGGAGCAGACCCCAACCCAGACTGAGTGCTCTGCTAAAGCTGCGATTCCATGTATCCGTTTATCTCGTACGTCGCGTACGAAAAAAAATCGTATTCTTCTTTTTAAAGCTGTGTTTTCATATATCCGTAAATCTCGTACGTCTCATACGCATAAAATCGCATCCCTCTTTTCAAGATGAACTGTTTTCATGTGTACGTTAACGTGCTTCGCATGCGTATCCGCGAAAACGGACCACATCGAAACAGATCGGTGAGCGATTCATCCGTTTTGCGGATGGCAAAAATGCCTACATTTTACACAAACAGTGCCCCGTGTGCATTTAAAATAAAATTGTGCACGAGAAAAAGAGGCACGCGAAAGGGTGTCCTCAAGAAAACGTACAGTTGGAAACAGTTCTTGCATGGCTCCGCAACTTGCTTGAGGGGAGAACACTGAACCTCAAGCTTGAATTTTACATGGCTTAAGATCTCACTTAACGTAAATATTTCGCATTTTAGAGTGTCTCACGCAGTAGGCAAAACTTCGAAAACCCCACTTTTATTAAAAATAGGTCATATTATAACCCCCCCCCCCCCCCCGGTGTTCCGGCTATATTGTCAGTGTAGCTGAAACAACGAGGGAGCGGAATATGATCAATTAATATGATCACATGAAGGAAAAACCCCTAAAATGCACCTACTTAAAACACATAAAAACTCAAGGCTTGCATATAGCTAAGAAACAGTCACATTCATTAGCGGCCCTTATTGTTATACATCAGCGTTTTCTTCTCGTTTGTCCGCGTTTTGGTCAACTGACCAAATCGCAAGACGACGAATAAAAGGACACATAAAGACTTTCAGAACGCAGAAAATTCCTAAGAACATGGACAGAGACGCGATATGTTGAAATAATTAGGACATGTTCAAAATAGTTCGTGTTATCACAGGGGAAAACGCATAGAACCTTGAGTAAACGCACACAAAATACGGCAAAATACAGCAAAATTACTGGTCACAAGGACGCTCAACAAGGAGGCTTTCACAACTTCCAGTCGATTCGCGCCAAAAACCAAAGGATGGAAAAGCACGTGAAATCACACGAAAACGTTAAGGAACGTGGACGCCTCTGAAACTCCATACTAATCTTGGACTCTTCACCTCTGCATGTTGCGTCTTATCGCATTTGCAACGCTGACGGTTGCCGGCCCATCAATATACCTAGTTCAGATCGGATCGGTTAATATATATATATATATATATATATATATATATATATATATATATATATATAGTTGAAACCTGAACGCGTATACCCAGAAGATTTTCTTATTTGCAGACTATTTCACCGTGTGGTTATTGTGATTTTTTTATATATTAGCACTAAAAGCTTGATCATATCAGTTATAACAATATCTATAATTTTAAAACTGATCATATTTCTATTTAATATGTGATACTGGTGTCTCCGTTTCAAACATATACTTGTGTAATAGTGTAATGAAAAAGGATAACACAATTCAACCAAAAGCCAATACTTGTTTAGTTTCCGAAAACCTAATGTCAGAATTGCTGTTTACACAGTTAAGAGAATGCTCATATACAACGCAGTCTGAATAGGAAAACTCCATGCTAAAACCTGAAATTAACAAGGTGTTAACATAAGTTGTGTGCAAAGATCGCCCCCGGCAGCGTGCGGATACAAACTAAACTATAATCAGCGATTTTTGCGGACTATGCAAACGCCTTTATTAAAAAAATAACTAGTAACTAAGTGTTTCACTTCTCCCTGAAATTTGCTTCACAGATGTGCCTGGATAATTAACTGCTCAATTACGGTGCTCATTATTATGAATATTTACGGAGCATGATATTTATAAATATTCTGTATTACCTACATTTGCGTATTTGTATTTGCATTGATGTTCTGTATTTGTATTTATCTCCACTCACTCGTATTTTGACTTGTATTTGGAGGAGACCAGCTATCGTATTAATTTTTGTATTTGTATTTGGGACACTGGATTTGACCCCACCTTGATAGCGACCACTCAAACTGGTGGTGTTACCTACAATTTCTTCATACTTATGCATACTTAATAACTATAATTGCTATTTTGTGACCGAAAAATAGCAGGTAAGTCAGAGAATATTTGCTTATAAGTCATCTTTTGCATTTGGCCATCAAATTGAAATATTATCCTTTAACTAGACATGTCTAATTCTTCCTGTCATCAAGCGAATTTGGAAATAAACTGGCAAATAGGTTCTACACAAATATGACTTATAGTTGTGAATGTTAGGCCATTATGTCCTATATATAAAGTTAATAATTGTCAGTTGGACGTCGTGACCCATGTGTCATGCACGTGTCCCGTGTGTATGTGTACCTGATTGTCTACAACAAGCCAAGGCGCTTTCTTCCTAGCGACGTGAATACAGGACTCAGTTTATATGTATTTATAATGAACTGAAGGGACAAAATAACGCCAACTTCCCCCTTTAAACTGCTTTTATGACAAAGGGCCTCAGAAGAGACGTATACACTAGATAAGGCAGGTCTAGCTGCAGTACGTGTTTATCTGCATCTGCCCTTTGTGTTCAAAAGAAATGTATCCGCCCTAAGTGACTTATGACTCATGAATTATTTAACTAGCCATGATGTTGTGCAAGTGATCACTTATATATATATACGTGCCAGTGTCCATCGGCTGCAACAGATGTCTCCACAGAGTAGCACGTACAGTGCTGCTTTTGTATTCTCTTAATGCTGCGTGCAGTTAAGCACTGCAGCGCTCAGACCCGCTGTATCTGCTATAACACCCCAACAGAGCGGAATTCTATGACCAGAATAAAGAAAGAAACAGATAGATCATTAGCTAAGGTTTATGTCATTTTCTCTGTTTATTATTTATGTTTGCGGGTTTTAGAAAAGTTATAATGATGGATTTGAACAAAATGATGAGGATTTGTGCTCTATATATGTAAAAAATATGTTTTTAATAGATATTCCGGATCTGGATGCGTGGAGGTTCATTTTACCACTGTCTTGTGTGAATGAACAAGGAATCGATTTTTATTCTGAGGCTGACTCATACGACTGATTCAGGCCTAGAGCTCTTATTACTTTGGCTTTGAGGGATGGGTTTGATCTGCGTGTTCTTTTCAGATTCGTTGGTTAAAGTTTGTGGGCTTATTGATGGGCAGTGAAGAGGGCAAGGTAGACCGGTCAAATACGTTTGATAAGAAGTGTTTTAAGGCGAATTACAACAACAAAAAATTGTGTTTTCGTGGTTAGGACTTCACGGAATAAGTAATATATTGTAAGCATGTGAAATGTAAATAGGTTCCCTGAAATGTAAAAATTTTGAATCTAAAGTTTGACAGTTTAGAGTTTTCCCGGCCGTCCAACAGTGCAAAACATTCACGTGGCGTCACGGCTTTTCAGAGTGAATAGCCTCACGGACGCTACGTGGGGGTCCTGGGTTATGCGCCGGACGTACACCGCATCACGCACTACGCGGCAACGAAGTGCTCAAGTACTAGAACGTTTATTTGAACATGTGAAAATAATTATAAGATAGTATCATGTAGAGAACCGTTCATGTGGTACGTCACATGTCTGGATATAACAAAATATAAACATAAACACATGTGACAAATGAGCAATAATCAGGGATGCTGTGATTTCATGGTTCATCTTACGTCCTTTTTAGTAAACTGCTGCGGAGGCGAAGAAAATGACGAGTTTGGATTTAAAACACCAAATACCACTTTTGTGCTATATTTCGTACAACCGCTCAAGATGACAATCATCTCATATGGGCGCAACCATGTTGTTAACGATAGGCGAGACTCGTCAGTTAACCGAGACCGATAAGTAGTCCGACCCCCATTACTCTCACTTTAGGACTAATTCACTTTGAAATCTCTTAGAATTAGCCATTAAAACATGACTTACATGTCTTTCTTAAATATAATGTTAGGGCCTGCGCATATATATAGACGATGGAATTTCAAATTGCTGCCATATTAGAAGTTAATTTTTAAATATCAATATTTTGTTGTCTTTCAGATGATGGGAAACCAACGGGCAGAGTGATCAGCGTGGACTTGCAACACATGGTGCCGGTAGATGGCGCCACTATGTTGAACCAAGCGGACTTCACCGAAGTTGCTACACAGAGAAAAATCTTGGAAATATTGGGCGGGAAAAAAGTTGATGTCGTCATCAGTGACATGGCGCCTAAAGCAACAGGGATAAAATCAATGGATCACGATTTGATTATAGAACTCTGTGTGTCTGCTTTAAAGTTTAGTCACCTGGTATTACAAGATGGCGGGACGTTCGTCTGCAAATTTTGGCAGGGCGGGCGGGCGAAACAATTGGAAGATTTATTGAAAAAGTTGTTTTTGTCGGTTAAAACGGTAAAACCGGACGCTTCAAGGAGTGATTCTGCAGAAATGTTTTTCATGGCTAGAAAATTTATTGGAAAGAAAGACCCGAAATCATGACCGGACACGACACTTTTTATTTGTGTAGCTTGTACGCCATTAGTTCTGCAGAAATATTTCTCATGGCTAGAAGATCAACAGAAGGAAAGACCCGAAATCATGATTGGACACGATATTTTTATTCGTATAGCTTGTAAGTTTTCTGAGTATTTGTGCGTCTTGTAAGTTTAATACAGTATGTTGTATTGGCGATTAGCTATGAAGAACTCCTAGTTCGACTGACAGTGTATAAATCATATACTGGATTCAACTGTGTATATATTTACGTATATGGAATGATACACAATCCGAATCCGGTGTATTCTTATAAAATATTAGGTCGAATTTCGCTCTAGCTTTATTCCCGCGTTATCGACAAATGAAGCTGTCAGTGGCAGATACAATTATTAAATTATATTCGGTAATGAATTAAATTAACATCATGTAATTATTAAATGTTCCTAATAAAATGACAAAACAGAAATACTCTATTTTTTGGTATTATGAACGGATGTGACCGATGCATGCCTGCGCTGTGGATGCTTCATTTGCTAGGATAATATCAGTTTCATTTCCAACACCAAATAATTGGATTTAAAACATTCAGAGGCCATAGCCGGTTCCATGGCAGTAATCATAAACAATTTTAAACCTAACTCCTCTGCATGTAGTGTGCTATCCGTAACATTCCGACTATCCTTAAACAATTAATAAACGGTAATTGTGCATTTAAGAGGGGTAGTTTTTATCCCTTAACAGTCTTGTTACAGTTTTTTAAAGAAATTATATTTAATGATAAAATATAACAGTTGTAAAGCAAAAATTAGAGTTATTTTATTGTGTGTATTTATACATCTTGTGAATCACAAAACCGTTAAATTGAACAAATGTAGTAGAAAATTTTATAATCTGCAATAATATCATTCATGACGTTGTGTACGTCGTGAAGTAAACTATATAGAGCATTGAAACACATATTTACATGTTTTACGCCTTATTTACAAGGTTAACACAGGGAATATGTGTCTTATTATTAATATTATCTGATAATAAACCGTTTTCATTACATTGAGTATATTTCTGTCCGGTAAATCCACTATAATTTCCGGTGTTGCTTAAAAACAATTTCTGACATCCCTTCATATATTATGGGATGTCTATTAATGAAAAAATAAGCCAATCATATTCCTTTTACAATAAAAGCAATAATAACATATTGCACTTATAACAAAGATTTGCTTATATGCAGTTATTTGTACATTAATATATATATATATATATATATATATATATATATATATATATATATATATATTGGATATGGAATATAATTGGTCGTTACTGTTTTCCAGACATATACTTTCAAGCTTTGATTTATTTATAGACATCTTTTTGCGATTAAATCATTTCATAAAGATATTTGTTACCTTATACGTGAAATATTTATAGAATGGCCTGCGAAATTGGTTAAACCTCAGGCTTGTATATAATATAGAAAAATTAATCATGTATCTATGGTATTTATTTTTACATTCCCAAAAATAACAAAGGAAAACAGGTCCGAGGTTAAAGAATAATGGGATGCAGGAATAAGCAAGTAATAAGAAATGTAGGCAAACATTTTACAGGACATGGTCTCTCGATGAAATAATGAATAACTAAGAAACACCATATTTATTAAGCCATTGTAGAAAACCACTATATAAACCAGACAGTTTGCTACATAACAAAAATGCATTACAGATTTATTGTACAATATACCAAGAAGTCAAAAGGCCGGCTATATTGAATCATCTGCAAATAAATCTTGAAAATTTAGAACGCATATTTTCCGGCTCATAAAGAACATGACAGGATAATAGTAGACCGATAACGTTTATATTTTGCTGTGGCATTTAAGCGTATAACATGACTATATGCGAAGTCTGGATCCAAAATTAAAGTCAATTATAATGGCCGCAAAGACAGTTATCAATAATTCCTAATAAACTATACTCTCCAACTCGGACAAAAAATAAAAGGAATTATTAAACAATCAAACCAATAAAAATTCATTATGCTAGCCCAGAAGTTAACATTTTGAATTTGAAACGATTTACAGAGATCAGTTGCAATAAATAACAAGAACTAAAAAATATGAACATTAGGTTGATCTTGATCGGAAACACCAGTAGCCGCTAAGGCAACTATTCTTAATTATAAACATTTAATATTTAAAAAAAAAACTAAATCACAAACTAAGCTATAGTAAACAAGAAAAATATTTGCACGTTTATACACTTAATATCTTGGTTTAATGTTTGCATATTGCTTTACCAGTCCCGAAAGGTATGGTCACGTTACCATTCTACATTTTTCATACAGGTGTATAATATAACATATAATATAATGTAAATGGTAATGATAGAAAGAACACTTCTTTGGCTTCTTTTGTTATATAATGTTCCATATTTCATTAAATCGTAGTGGATCTTAGGTTATTTTTTCTTCCCTACCCCTCTTCATTTTCATGCGAAAAGAGGGTGCTGTGATACGCAAGGCGCAGGTGGTTTTCAGGCTCCGTATCTTATCTCGTAAGTACTCCATGAGGGCACCCCCTTTGAAATCACCCGTTTTGGTGTACTCTACCCATATACAAACGTTGGTGCTTTTATCCTGTATGTAATGATGGCCAAAATCTGACGCTAAGCCACCGGGCTAAAATGCACAATTACCATGTAAACTGTATCAAAGATTGTTCGTTCGATTCATACACCTTGTATTACCATAAACAACTGTCTTTGCCCATTAAATACTTTCTTGTTCAATATATATATATATATATATATATATATATATATATATATATATATATATATATATATATATATGCTGATAATATGAACGATCCGATAGACATTATAATTTTAATCCTTGATTAACAGATATAGTCAATATAGTTATTCTGTCTGAAAGACCACCTGTCTAATAAAACCACCTGTATAATGAAACCATGTTGAGTGAACCGAAAGCATTCACATTCTTTATATCTTACCTGTCCAGTAAGAACACCTGTAAATTCAGCCCACTTTTGGCCGTTCCTCCAGGTGATCTTATTACACAGGTATAATATCAGCCAAATTATTCATTTCTGACTTTGCGACGCAACATGCCTAGAGAATAAACATATATATAACAATGATATATAATGAGATATATAACAATGAGGATTCAATGTAAACGAAACGGAAAAAAAGCTTCAATTTGAGGCCCTCGCGAACATAAAGCGAACCAGAGTACACACACATATATATATATATATATATATATATATATATATATATATATATATATATATATATATATATAAACGTCAGAATTTAAAAGGGCCCAATCACCTATCTGACCTTTATAAACAAAAGCTAATCCTTTGGAGCTTTCATAAAAATAGGCCGGAAAACGTGGATATCACAGCTACAGGCTGCTCGTTTTGTTTATATCAACGTGTTTATAATATGTGGGGCCGCCAAAATAAAACAAATTCAACAAGGGCATCTGGAAGCAAGTCCGATAAGCCAGGGCTTTGCAAATGGTGTTTTGCAACAAGTGACCTTTTTATCTCCGCTTATATGCAACTTACCACCTTAGGTTTTTCCCGTTTGTCAACATTGCTGTGTTTACAAACATATTGTTTATAAACAAGTTTACACGTCCTTCATTAAGGCCTTATAAGAAATTTTCACAAACAAAATTAGCCTTAGATCATTAATATATACACAGAGGAGAGAAATCACATGCAAAAAAAAGGGTACTGTGATACGCAAGGCGCAGGTGGTTTTCAGGCTCCGTATCTTATCTCGTAAGTACTCCATGAAGGTACCCCATTTTAAATCATCCGTTTTTGGTGTACTCTACCCATATACAAACTTTGGTGCTTTTATCTTGTCTTTAATGATTGCCAAAATCTGACGCTAAGCCACGCGGGCTAAAATGAACAATTACCATGTAAACTGTATCAAAGACTTTGATCAACAGATTCGTTCGATTCATACACCTTGTATTACCATAAACAACTGTCTTTGCCCACTAAATACTTTCTTGTTCATTATAAGCAAATTCAACAAGGGCATCTGGAAGCAAGTCCGATAAGCCAGGGCTTTGCGAATGATGTGTATATATCATTAATGTATACACAGAAGAGAGAAAACACATTAATTCCTATTCCAAAGTTAGGTGATTGGGCACCTTTAACCATGTTTAGCACAGTATATTGGTATTTACCACGTAAAGGGATCATCCGCAGCGTACTGGTAAATCTTCTGCATGTTTTTTTATTGTGGGGCGGTGGGATGTTACCCGTGGATACAGGTATATTTGCGGGTTTGTCAGAACAAGCCTGTCATGGAACCCGAAACGTTGATGGACGACATGCAGATGGACCATGTGCATTATTTATATTCTCTTTTTATGGGGGGGGGGGGATAAATAATCACCCTGAAAATTATTGTTCATTCGCACTCTTCTTTGGAGATCTATAGTCTTTTCACGTCCCTGTACTTTTCAATTTCAATTTAATACTCAAAACGTGACAATTTTTATGTTAAGCATGAGACAGATTCGGCCTGATTTCTTGAGTCTTTTCTGCCGAGTACAGGTCCGAGTCAAGGACTCTCGAGTCAAAGTCCGAGTCCCTAAAAAATAACACTCGAGTCCTACGTTTCTGCAGCAACGCAAAAGGGCACATAACATCCATTGTCGTACAGACTATAGGACAAAAGAACCATCCAATGTTTAGTCCATTTTCTCTATAATTGTTTGAAGGGAACGAGGAAAGAGTCTCAGTTTGTAAAAATGTCTAGGACTTATTCGTGCTCAGCAACAGCAAATTATCCTCGAGAAACTCTGTGGATAACAGAAGAAATTTATTCTATTTTGAAACTTAAGTTTCCGCTTTTTTTTAATGCAATGGTTTTCACACCTTTAAAAATATAAGGTTAAATTATAGTAATGAAAAAGTCTTTAATTTTTAGCTAAGCTGGCTGAAAGTCATCTGAGCTATAGCAATCACTCTTTGTCCGTCGCCCGTCTGTCTTTCCGTCTGTCCGTCCGTTAACAGGGCACAAATGGTAACTGCTGAATCTAGAATCTTCAAACATGACATCTGATAAGGTCCATTAAAACTCTCATTGGAAACATGAAATTATATCACTGTGACTTATATCCTCATAGCTATGGGAGAATTAAGCTCCAGTATATGAATAACTAATGCATTGATAGCCATGATTGTTTCCATATATATTGATCAAGGAGTGTTTTATCATTTCCTGTAGACTGGTGGCGCCACCTGTATTGTTTTCCAAATTTTAACACATTTTTTCTCTATTTTTTATACCTTTCGATGAAGCAGTCCGTCCGTTAACAGGGTACAAATCGTTACCGTTAGACCTAGAAACGTCTAACTGTACATCCAGGGAGGTCCTAGGCCAGTCTCCTTGGAAACCTGAAATCAGGTAATGGCCACCTATATTTTGTGAACTACAAGCCGAAAACACAATTTTGAGCATACAGTAGTGCAGTCAGACGGGGAACAAATTGTAACCACTAGGCCTAGAATTTTTTAACATGGCCTTAAGGCAGAAAAATTAAACCTGAAATTAATCCATAATGACCAAATTCTATGAACTATGGTATAAAAATGATTTTAGCACCCTGAAAATCAGATGGACAGAAATTGTATCTGAAAATTTGATATACAGGGAAGTATTGGGCAACTTCATGGAAACCTAAAATTAGGTTATGGTGACCTATATTACTGGCCAAAAAAACATTTTAGGCACCCAAACAGTCAGATGGGATACAAAACTTTGCTGTTGAACCTAGAATCTTCTGTCTTGAAAAAGAGTGTCCTTAAAAATGAGCATGGTCATTTTTAGCTCAGCTGACTGTATACAAAAAAAGGCTAGATTCCACGAGGATGGCTAGACATATTATCATGAAACATTTTCTTCTTTAATCGCTACGGTTGAATGGAGATACAACCTACAGTCTTTGACATTCAGATGATAAAATTCCTTTTGTGAATGTCTTTCAGCGTCATGACCCATGTGTCATTTGTTTAAATATTTAAAAGTCATGAAATTTTATTCACCGTTTCTCTCACAAATGCTAGTGTTATACATTGCTAGTAGTGCAGACATTTCTCTTACGCTTTTTTACAGCGCATTATCTAGACCATCTATATCTAATCACCCTTTATCAAGTGTAAAATTAAAGTCGGGGCATGCCAGAAGCATAAGATTTCCGCTGTCTCGGGAGCTCAGTTTCCCTCATTCCTTAGGCATTCCTTTTTAACGAATATCAGTTATTGGGTGTACAGCATACAAAGAAAGGTCATATTTTTTTTCAAGGCTTACGAAAAAGTTATGAATCGATGATTTCTCGAAAATGTTGGAATTTTTATGCTGGAGTGACATTATGAGCTAGATGAATTGAAGTAAAACGAATTTGCTTGTAGGTCTACATGAAGTTTCGCGTACCTATAAAATGTTCCACCCTAGGGTGCCAATTGAAAATTGGCGATTATTCTCTTACTTTTGAATATTATCACACCATTTGACACCTAAGCAGATGAGGGAGAACTGGCCAAATTTTATATGTAAAACTACATAACAACTGACCCATGGATCAAGACGCTCAGCCGACTGACATGTTGACAATAAATCTTTAAAGGTCTAAAAAAACAGAGAATAAAAATCGTTAAAAAATAAAAAAAATACAGGTGGCACCACCAGTCTGCAGAAACTGATCAAACATTCCATGACCAATATCGATGCAAAGATTCATGGTGATCAATGCATTAGTTGTTCAGATACTTGAGCTTTTGTATTAAATTTTCCATTTTTCTGCGGGTTACTTCGGAGCCCCATAGCTCGAAGAGTATGGGCTACAGAGACCAAATGTCAGGTTTCCAAGAAGATTTTTCATGAAACTCTATGGATGTCAAGTTAGAAGAGCGGTAACGATTTGTGCCTTGTTAACGGACGGACAGACGGACGCCGGACAAATTGTGATCGCTATAGCTGAGATGACTTTCAGCATCTGAGCTTAAAACCAACATACATCCTTTTTAGCCTTTTTTTCCTTCTTAGAAATCTTGTAGCCAAGTGACATGGCCTCTGTCATGGGGTAATAGCCTCACTTGGACAATTACAATTATTAGAATATTTATGACATTCAACAACAATCAGCAGCTTTTTAATGTAGTTTGATCATGTGACCAGTGACCTTGGCCTTCATCAGATTGGTTGAGATGTTGTAAAAAAAGACTGTTTTCTCACAGTTTGATTTTAATGAATTATTATACAAGGTATGGTTTTGGTTTCATTCTAGTTAATTAGGCCTATGCCTCAGTCCTCCATTGCAGTTTACTTTCTGGATCTGATCTGTGAGTTTAAGGAAAGATTTCAATGGGCACCCCTATAGAACAGACTATAGTAATTGTTAGGTATGATGGTATCCATAAATGGCAGTCCTGACCAAAGCAAAGTGAAACTCGCCCTAAATTGATATATTCTCTAAATGTGATGCTGCAATTGAAACGTTTCTACCGAAAAACTGTTGTATCTACGAGATGTAAGGTCTCCTTGTCAAAGGCATCAATTTCTTTTCGTCTATTCAACTTACTGCCGTAAATGCTGGTTACTTTACGAGGAAATATATCTCATAATGGAAACTGTACTAACACCTTTATCACCATTACATTGTGAGCTATAGTCATCTGGTTGTCAATTTACAGCTGCGATGCGTCGCTAAAAAATTTTCATTTTATTTATTAGTGCTTGGGCAAGATAAACGTCCATTTTTTTTTATTATATCAGAGTTTCGGGTCATTAAATAATTAGGGATAAGTCACCATGTCGGTCAACATTAACTTAAAAATACCATTGTGACCTGATTATTCTTGTGTAGATGTTTGCCGTATCAAATTAATTAGATTCCTTCATACGAGGACTGTTCTTTAGATATGTTTGCGAGAAATAAGGATTGCCTTGTGCTGCCATCTGACGGTTATTTGTTAAATTATAAAACACTGCTCAACACACGCAATCCTCACGGGTGCCCTGTTTTTCTTTTAGATTTAAAAGGGAGAAAGCTCATTGTACAGATGTTTTCCCCTTTATTATAAGAAACAGAAGTTTTAAAAAGCACTTTTATGAATCATTGAATATTAGGCATGTTGTCTCATATTAAGATAAGGTTTGGCAAACGGCGAATTCTGTGCATTACGTGAGATTTTTTATTATTATTTTTTAAAATGTATTCCTACAGCTTCATATTTAGAGACCTTTACGATTTAATGACTACAGATTGATTATTCACTTGACCTAGGGAACAGCGCCAATGAAAGGTTTTATAATGTTGACTCATTCCTGGTTTCTATCTCATATCTTCAATATCTATGTGCGTATCGCTTGGCTGGACGATTTGGAACCAGAAATGCCGCATTCTGTCGAGCGTAATCTAGTTTTTGTATCGGGCATTTTCTGTTGTGGTCCTCGAAAGATAAGTTTAAAATTCACGTAGACATGAATCACGAGAGAATAGAATGTGTGACAACGTGTAACCTCGCTACGTGTGTTTACAACGTCAATCAAGAACTCCGTGGCAGTCTCTCGAAAATTCGATTTGCGTCACTTAAGTGTTTTAATAAAGAATCTCCTTTCGTTATCAAAGTGAACACGCATAAGAATCGCTCAAGACTAATACGATTATACTATTTTTGTGTTCTTAAGAAACGTTTATCTTACAAATCTGCAGGACAACTTCTTTGTGAACAGGACAAAAAAGACAGCTAATTAGCTCGTTTTAATGCTTTATTTTATTTACAACAACATTCCCCTAACAAGCCTTTTAAAAAATCAAAATAGCTCGGTACAATTTTCTCTCGCCACAACTCTCACGACTTAATTAAGTTAACATTTGTTTGACAGATAGCCGCAAAAACATATCAGAAACATTTGACTAATTTTCCGTATTCTGCAGGATTTGGACAACACTTACATGTGATAAAACCATGGGCCTTATTTGCTGTGTATTCTTTTTTCTTTTTTTTTTTTAATTTTAAATTTGATTAACACCTCCTCCATGTAGTGAAACCACTCTGGGGCGGACAGTCACGGGACCGGACGATTTTTCCGTTATAGCGGGGTGTCCGCCCCAGAGGGGATCGGGCCTAGGACTGAGGAGTTCCGGTTGAGTCCAAGTAAGGAACCAAAACAACCATGAAAACCGGTATTTTAAACTAATATTTGATCTTACATATATGTTATATTTTAATAAAATTTATTGCAACCGGTTGTAATGTTTTATTTTTTATCTTAAAATGAGGCTTTTATTATTACCTGGAACATTATCGGCATTACTTGTGAGAAAATAATATTCTAACATTGACCGACATCGACTGGACTTAATCGTAGGCTTCTTAACGTAATTCTGCACAGGGTCCGTAAAATTTCTTAATTACTCAGTCTTTCCGTGATATTAAAAGTCGTTTATGGAGTAAATTTATTTCTGACATCTTGTTCAAATTATGTTAAAAATCCTACGCGATCGTATGCAAACTTGAAAAATAAATGTATGAAATCATATTCGTCTTTTGATTGGTAGGTGGGACTGATTTCCGTGATGCAAATGTTACAGGACCGGGGATTGGCTCCCGGCCCAGGCGAGAGGTCTTGACCCGTGACATTGATTGTCCGAGTGTGTTATTATGAGTTAATCATTTTGAGCAATGACTGAACGCATTAGTGGCCATACATGTGCATTATAAACGTCTTTGATCTAAAGCCCAGGTGAGAGGTCAAGACTTTTATCGTCCGGATGTGTAACAGATTCGTCATTATCCTCGCTCCTGGGCTTTTGTTAGAATAATGTGGCCCGAATTCAGAATGAATATGTAGCTTCACTGAAACCTAGGCTCATTAGAAAATCCGTGTATTCTGTCATTTTGTGGGCACTGCTATGGATAAAATACCTTTAAATTATCCAGCTGAAAAATAAGGTAAATTGCGTAAAACTAGCCCAGGTCTTATAATCTTGGCGATTAGACGTAAATAAAAAGAACATTTAAGTGATATTAGGAAACAGACCATATTTACAATTTCAAAGAATTTCTGCCGACATCGCTTGGTTGTCCGTTAGCCGGGTGATATTAGCCACTGGGCGGACAAAAAGTGTCCGTTGTCCTGAATAGCGGGGTGTCCGCCCCAGAGGGGTTCTAAAAAGAGAAAAAAGCGCTTGGTCGGCCAAAAAACTGTCCGTTAGGCGGGACAGAGGGGTGTCCGCAGCCCGGGGTTTCACTGTATATATATATATATATATATATATATATATATATATATATGTATATATACTTAACCACATTTCAAAGGGAAGATTACATTTACCGTCCCCCCCCCCTGCCGAAAAGTGGGGGATATATATCTTATCCCTCCCCCGTATTAATACCTCTACAAAAGATACATTGTCTCCAACTCCTAAATAATGATGGGGACATGTCCAAATGTCCACCATGGCCCATCGATAAACAGATGCACCAAAACTAATTATAACAATAAATAATAAACAATGATTAATAATCAAATTGAAACTAAAAAAATTAATCACCCAAAGGGTGTAGTTATCCTCTTACATATGTCAACAGAAAAGTTATAAATGATAAGTATAAGTGAATGAACAAAGTAACATAAAAAAAAATATTATATACATATGTGAAACACACTGCAGATTTGTACTTTAGTATTATCTAATGCAGATATTAAATTTTGATAAAAGTAAATTCAATTGATGTAGTTTACTTGGGACTCGGACTTTGGCTCGAGAGTTTTGGGTTTGGTTATGTACTTGGACTCAGAGGTAAGGGGGCAAGGAATCAGGCCAAGTCCATCTCGAGTTCTGTGGAAAAAGAAAAGCTCTTTTAAATACAATGATGATTTATGATGATATATGACAAATACATGTGCGAGCTATTAACAGCATTATACACCGTATATTACCTCGGCGCCAAGTGATAAGTGTAATTACACATTCAACTAAGAAGTGTCTACATAAATTTGAACAAATTAATATAATTGATATTCTCAAATTTCCGTTTTTCAATTTCTTTTTATCGGGAAATATGTTCCATATGAATCTGTTTTGAAGAGGATAGACTTGGGCTCGACCTGAAGGACTTGGACATGAGTGGTCTGGACATGGACTTGTACTCGGACTCGGTCAGTATGGACTCGACAACGTCACTGGTAAATTCAAAAAGTGAACACCTCTCTAACACAAAGTTTTGTTTACTGTTCGTAGTAGGGGTACAACTACTGCGTTAAGCATATTTGCCTTTCGCACATGCAGTTATAACAATATTTAAACATTAAAATTAAAAGAACAATACATCTAGAATTGAGATACATGTAAAATCATGCTGGATTAAAAGAGCCTTCAGTGTTTTACCTGTTAACATTCTAATAGCAGGTGAAGAGCACCTGATCTTTGTTAATGACGGATACTTCTGATTGACACTGAGAAAAAAAATAGTATTTCCATTTTCCACGCCCATGGCATTATAGATAATGGCAATGCAGAATAGCACTGGCAATTTTAAACGGGGCCAATTTTAGAAAGTAAATCTTTTTTATGCATGCCATCTTACAGTGTCTACTTGCAGGTTTATAGAAACAAATGGCAACGCAACATGTAATAACATCACTTTCATTCAGAAATAACGTATAAATTTTACACAGAAAGTTTACACATCATTTTCTGCCAAGTCAGTAATTTATATTCAACTTTACCTTTTTGGTTTGAATACTTATTTTATCTATAAAGAATTATCAATATACCGAACCCGAGACACCTTAATCGCCCATGGATTCCGAGATAGGTGTTTGTTATTACCGACCTCCATGTTTTATATGCTAGCTTAACTAAGAATGTGCAGCTCCAGAATTCCATTTCAGTTTTGGACTACTTGAAAAGGTGGTTGCACACAATTCCTCTTATTTATATCCTGGTGTAACCTGGGCAAGTGACTTCCGCACCTGCGGGCCCTGGGTGTATAATCGTCTGCATTGTTGGTCTATACCCCAGACCACAGAGGCCGGTAGCCTTTTTTAACTTGACCGCTATTACCTTGACTGATTTCTTGTCAAAACCATTCAATAAACTTAACAATATCTGTAGCTGGAAACATGTTATTATATATATATATTTTTTTCATTTCATGACAGTAAACATTGTTTATGATATGTCGTTAACTGTGTTGCTAAGATATATAAAAACATGAAAAATAACCATTATATATTGAAGCTCATGTTCTTCTTGCATTGCGTATGTATACTTATACGAATGTATAATTAAGGGAGAACTGATTAAAACTGACATGCTATAGAAAACTGAATTCCTGTGCTTGAAATGTAATGTTTGTTAAAACAGAGAATACGGGGCGAAAGTTATAGAACTCCGTGAGTTTTGCAAGGGTCTACAAAGTTTTTTTCCAATACTTTGTTTTCTCAAAAATGTTCTGATAATACACTTGCGGGTCCTGCTGGGTCATATCCATCGATGAACCCCAAAAAGGCGCCAATTCCGGAGTGGAGAGCGTTGGGAGCCGATCGTGAAAAATCTCACCACCTTGGCTGAGATTAGAACTCGCGATTTATATATATAAAGAGAGAGAGAGAGAGAGAGAGAGAGAGAGAGAGAGAGAGAGAGAGAGATAGACAGATGGAGAGAGAGAGAGAGAGAGAGAGAGAGAGACAGATAGACAGATAGAGAGAGAGAGAGAGAGAGAGAGAGCGAGAGAGAGAGACAGATAGACAGATAGATAGAGAGAGAGAGAGAGAGAGAGAGAGAGAGAGAGAGAAAGAGAGAGACAGACAGAGAGAGAGAGAGAGGAAAGAGAGACAGAGAGAGAGACAGAGAGAGAGAGAGAGACAGATAGACAGATAGAGAGAGAGAGAGAGAGAGACGGATAGACAGATAGAGAGAGAGAGAGAGAGAGAGAGAGAGATACAGATAGACAGAGAGAGAGAGAGAGAGAGAGAGAGAGAGAGAGAGATACAGATAGACAGATAGAGAGAGAGAGAGAGAGAGACAGAGACAGATAGACAGATAGAGAGAGAGAGAGAGAGAGAGAGAGAGAGAGAGAGAGAGAGACGAAGCCGCTTATTTGGAAGAAGTTTTTGTCAAGCAAATTGATTGCAATAAACCGAAAATGTGTACAGGCGAAGTTCACCTTTAAAGGGGGAGTTGAATGATCGATTTGGACGCAGAATATCTAGTTAATTGGCATTTGTATTGTAATGTTATTCGTATGGTGATAAAGGATGAAAGAGCAGTGTTGTGTATCTGTATAAAAAATAATTAATTAAACAATAACACAAATTAAAAAGCCAAGTCATGGGAGGTTAAAAAAGTTTACATATATTAACGAAAGTAATGTACTGATAATTTTTAAAATGGATTAATTGTACAATATATTCAAAATTTCAGTTGTAATTTACGTCATGAATGACGTTTCCACGTTCGCGTTTCCGCCCGCGGGTGATACTCTCGCGGAAAATCAATAGCGTGATGCGCGCGGAAACGCGATCATGGAAAAAGGGCCTGATACGGTGAGTTGAGCTGTGTCCTAAACGTGTGGCTCCAATCTGTCTGGTACTGCATGAGAGTTAATACCAAATTTATATCAGCGCTTCTCTGATGGGTATGGTCAAGGGAACAAACTATGAGACAGCCAGCACACAAAGTTTGTTTGTCATATCAAAGATTTATTAAACACAAGCTAATTTTTTAGTTACTCTCGTGATCAAACTGTGATCTGCCATTGTTAACCCGCTTCAAAGAGAATCGTGTGTTATACCGTATCGAAATGCCCCTTTGAGCATGTTAATGTACAATATCTATATCGCACCTGAAATTATCTGAGCGGCTACCATTTAAGTTCAAGTCTTTAATAATTCTAAGGATTAGTACTTACAACCCAGGTAAGTACTTACAGTTAATTTGGGTTTTCTACCTTTATGTCAACATTTTCCTTGCTAAATCGGAAGTTTGCGATAATAAGTTTCTGATTATGCGGCGCGGTTTTAATAATGAGATATTGATAATTTTTTTTCCGAATTGCTTGCAAATAAGCGGCATTTTTTTGTCAACGGAATTGCAAATAACTATCTTATCTTAATTTCAAGAAATTTAAAAGGAATTTCCATGATGTGCTATTTGCTGCACTGATTAGATAAATAAATGTAAGAAATAATATATTTCTCTCATATTCTTCATGCAATGCGTATGAATACTTAAATTTAGAGAGAATTTATGAAAATTGAAGGAATCGAATTCCTTTGCTTGAACTGAAAAGATTGTTGATGAAGACAATGCGTGGCGAAAGGCACGGTAGACCGTGAGTTTTGTCAGGGACTAAATATAGTTACTGCCTTTCTGATCTTAACGAGACCCATACATTGCGAGATCATGCTATCAAATCCCAATATAATATAACCACCAATGCAGAGGTATAATCGTGTCCATTATGTATGGCATTCACAATATTACATGGATATTTTTATGCTGGGCCGGGCGAAATGCGGAGATGTTCTGATTTCCTCTCTTGTATTCCAAAACGCAGCCCGCTTAGATTACGTTGTGCCATGAATGAAGCCGGCGGTGTTATTTAATGGACCATACGTTAGAAACCTTTTTACTTGAGCCGTTCCTTCATGTTATCAACTATCCCAGGCGATGGGAACTTCGCCCCCCAGCCCCATGAAACACCCATCAAATGCTACCGACATAGCTTTCATAGACCGATGTATTCCCGCAGCGAGTTACGCTAGGAAAAGGAACGCAAATGTCAAGGCCAGTTACCAATGATAAACGTATAAGTTATAAGCAATTACCCACCATCCCATGCAAAAAAAAGTCGTCTCTGAATCTCGTGACCACGTGATTACTAGAGATAAATTTACTCAATGGCCCTTCATCTCAAGCCACGAAAAGAACAACTCTCATTCTCGTGACCACGTGATTTCTAGAGACTATATATTACACGTAATAGTCCATCGCCCAGTTCGATAAACGCGCCAACTCTCGTTCTAGCACCCACGTGATTACTTTGGGTTATAGAAAACACGTGGTATATCATCATCTTAAGGGCCCAAACCCACAACTATACTTCCCGTGGCTTCGTGGTTACTACTGGCTACGAGATATTGTCGCTTTCAGTGAGCAGACGACATGCTTAGAATGCATGTCCATAATTATATGACTGGATTTGCCAATGGCTTTCACGTTAAATCAATCTTAACTTGTTCACATACGTAGAGACAGCAACAGATTAGTCAAACTGTTTATTTTCCCTATGGATATTTACATGCTTAATTAGATGCAGCAAACATACTTAGATACTTTATTAGATGCAGCAAACATGCCCCAAAAGCTCAATCCGTAGAAATATTATTTTTGGTTGGAGTGGACTTTTTAATTTAATATCTGTATGGACAATTTCTTGGGCCCATGTCGCACCTTGTTTTATCTGTTGCATGTGCTGTACGTGTATATTCACACATGGGTCCGATTGCAGATCTGTTTGGAACAGGTTTTTGGGTTCATATTGGTTCCCTAATTTGACAAAAAAAATTAAAATTATCTGGTACCCATTGAAAAAAACAAAAGACCCCTGCATGAGTCCAATGTCTGCATGCAATGTTTTTATAATATTTTTGTGCTGGAGGAAATCGCCTCCTCTTTTTAACACACGCCTCAATAAGAATGTATATCTAATGGATTCCATTCCGGTTTCAGACTATATGAGAGGAAAGTAACACTCTTTCCTCTTATTTTATATCTTGGTGCTAACCAGGCCCGATGACTACCGCACCTGCGGGCCCTGGGTGTATAATCTTCCCGATCGCGGGATCAATCATACCACCGAGAAAGCCCGAAAGACGCTCTCGTTTATGAGTGAAATACGGTCGTGGGACAGACCTTCCCATCAAGCACACAGAGCGCTCACCCTGCATGCATGGGTAGAGGCCGACAGTGAAAAATCTAACCGCCTCAGTTGAGATTTTAACTCACGAGCTTCGAGTTTTCAGTCCTGTGCAATACAACTGAACCATAGAAACTGGTAACTTGAGAAGCAAACATATATACAGGTGAGAAAACACGCAATCTCCCAGAATATATTAAACGTGGAATGTCTGAAATGCGCACGAATGCAATTAAGCGTTACCCGGTTAGTATAAAACACGAATGAAAATATGACAAAATATTTGTATAATGCAAAATCATACATGATATTGATATGGTGATAGATAACATTCGTTATTATACTCGTTGACAAACGTGATTTTTTTTTTGTCTTAGACTCAAAAAAAAACTTGATATTTTAGTACGGCACAAGTCCAGAATTACAACTCTTCATTTTCCATATTTCCATTTACAGCTGAGCAAACAGGGACAACCGCACGTTAGAATATAGTCTACACACTCTCCGTCTGTGCTGTCATAGGAGCTTATATCCATAAATTCTATGAATAACTTAAAAAGACACGTAGTTATCTATAAAACATTAATGGAGGTTTGTGAAACCTTACTATTCTTTGAAGGATGTGCGCTGGTAATTTCCCGAGCTATTTCAGATTTCATGGAGAAACCAACAAGCTTTTGCCGACCTCGTGACTTCTGCAGACAGGAAGCCAGCTGCCGCGTCTATGTTTCTCCGACGTTTGACAAGATTTTTTTCCATTTTTAATGCAAGTCATAAAGTCGCTCCTCTCAACTGGAGCCATCGTTTATACGACCTTTCGATTGACACGACTATATGTGAAATTGCAGAGCTTGACCTTGTGCAAAGCCAAAGGGCAGAGTTCAATGTAGTGTTTGGCTTTGATGTTTTCTGAAATATAGGCACGAGTCGTGTTTCTGTCAACAATGACATTTTCTTGACGCAGGGTCAGCGGAAAAGGCCAATACGATTAAAATATATTACATTCAGTGGCGTCAATTTTTCTTCCAGGGTGGGGGGGATGACTTTGTATATATATACACACACATATAATATATACCTTTTTCAGCGTCTCTGAGTGACATATTCAACTATGTATGTATATATATATATATATATATATATATATATATGTTTATATATATATATATTTATATATTTACACTTAATTATATTTCAAATAATTATAATATTATAATAGAAAATAAGTTATTTTGTGAATTCTAAGCAAGGTTTAGATATAACATTTTTTAGTAAATGGATTCAAAGTTTTTAATTCTATTTATTAATTTATTTCATTTGTAATAATATTATTCTCTGAAAAGTGGGGGGGGGATGATTACATTGGCCATCCCCCCTTGCCAAAAAGTGGGGGGTATATATACCCCCCATCCCCCCCTATATTGACGCCCCTGATTACATTGAACCATGTTGGTCTATTTTTGTACTTGGCCTGAGAAATAAATATAGTAAAAAATAAGGAAGTTCATGGTCGGAATCCTATTCTATGCTTTATTGATATAAACTGGTTTTTCAATATTTTGGTTCCATTTGATTACGGGTTTTGGCGTTTATTGTGTGATTGTCGCATTTATATAAATCCCTACCATACATAGAGAACATATAAACATGAAAATATAACACAAAATTAATTTTATGAGTCCTACTACAAATCACAAAAAAAAAACAATTACCTGTCAGAATTAGATTCGAGTACATGGAGAGGAATTGATAATGAGTAATCAGTAGTTTAAAAATAATCAAGTTCGAATTCGTCAGCCCTTTTTACAAAAGTACTCAAAAACTACTACTCTAAATCCACTTGAGTACGTACTTTAATGAGTACATTAAGATGTACCCCAAGACAAAGTCGGGAATACTGTGGTTTTAGCACGGTCCCACCGATAATTCAAATAATTTTTACACGGATCTTTAACAAACTTGACATGTGCATAGATAGGGGTGAGAGGACGAAGTCTCTTTAAAATGGGGTCAAAACTTTTACTTGGGGAATGACCTTGACCTTGAATAGTTCCATTTTTGGTGAAAATCACAAAATAATTTCGAGAAATATTGCATAGATTAGTCTTAAAATCAAGTTGACCGATAATCTTGGATAACTGGGGGCGCCACCATTTATTCTTTTCTTGTTTTCCTGTCTTTTATTACCCCATCATTGCCACTTGACAGTACTGTGAGCATAATAAGTCAAAAACTAAACGACAGATTTCCCTCACTTTATGCACAGGCATAGATATAAGTTTTAAGATGAAGTCTATTTAAATATGGGTCATGACGTTTACTAGAAGAGCTTTAATACTTCCATATTTGGTGAAAAACAAAAAACAAAAAAAAAAACGTTTCTCAAGTGGATAGATGAAAATAAAAAAATTGAAGATGTCACATGATAAGTTGTCGAATGATGTTGAAAACCTGTGTCCTTGACCATATATATATATATATATATATATATATATATATATATATATATATATATATATATATGATTTTTTTACACCCCATGACTTTTGAAGTACTTCATATGTTTCCTTCAAATTTGACACATAATATATTTCTACCAATATCTCAGATGAGTTCGAAGACTGGTGACCTAGAGCTTTGTCTTCAAGGTCAGACCTGCTAATATAAAGGATTTGTTTACCCCCTTACTTTTTTTGTAGTTTTACATGTTTTCTTCAAATTTGACACAAAAAATACTTCCACCAATATATATTTCAAGACCAGGGACCTTGACCTTGGTTTTCAAGGCCAACCCTGAAGAAACAGGATTTTGTGCGTCCTATAATTTGATATGGGATTGTCTCCACCAACATGTAGGACAAGTTCAAACATTTGTGACCTTTAACCCTGGTGGTCTTGGCCTTGTCAAGTGTCAGTATATGCCACTGAAGAAGGGAGCTTAATTAAGAAGGGAATATGTCTTAAGGGTCCTCTGGGGAAAGGTTCCGGGAAAAACCGGTTCTGTATTTGTTTCACCTTGTATTCTTTAGTGGACGGTTTCGGCATGAATAGAAAATATTGATAACATCGTAAATTATTTTAATATAATAAAATGAATAAATAATGAAAATATTCTTCAAAATTAGAATTCCATGCCTTGGCAATTTTTGACCAGGTGAGAGGATAATAAATTGTGACTGGCAAATATATATTCAATTATGATGAAAATAGACTCTTTCTCTGTGTCAGCTTGACGACATGGACATACAAGATACGTGCGGCTCCTCTTTAGCTATACATGGTTATTGTAGGGAATTTTGAATTCTAAACACTTCCGACAAAAAAATGTATACCTTACTCTCAGCTTACAACTCTTATACAACAGGAATCACGAGTATTAATTAACAGTATAAAATAATTAACAAAATTGCACTACTTTAGCCAACCGCCGCCATTCTGCCGGTATAATTATCGAGTGGACGGTTTTAGCGAAACTTAAACCATCTCCGGAGATTCTCCAGTTTCGGTTTCGCTATTATAAAGTGGACGGTTTCTCGGATGTGACCGAAACCAGAATTTTCGAGCTGGGTCTACGGATACTATAGCATTTCCGATACGATGACATTTCTAGTTTACAAAACTGTTTTTCATAAATGTTCAAGATAGTGTTTACTATAATGTAATTGTATATGAAAAAAAAAACATGTCAGGCATCAACATCATATGAATAGAACACACTTATACATAAAACATGATCTTCAGCTTTATGAAGATCATTTATATAAAGTTAGAAAAGTACTCAAAGGTTCTGCTTTTCATGAACACCTCCAAAGTACCCGCATACTAGTACAAGTACTTATATCATTTTAAGCATACGAATGCCAGTATAAATACTCTATAACGTACTCATGGGTACGAGTACGTCCAGTAAAAGCATATGTGGGCCCATCTCTGCACTACCTTACTTGGTGCGAGTACTTGTGTCATTTTTAAGAAAATACTCGAGTAAGAGTACAGAGTACTCCTGAGTACGAGTATATCGAATATGAGAACCTTCAATTTTAAAGTATTTTTAATGCTATAAAAGACGGAAGAAGATCGACGGTGGTGCTGTATTCCGCGACACCTGTGATCTGTATACTTCGGTCTTGGCTTGCCTTGTATATACATTACCCGTTAATTGATGCAGAAATAGCCCAAAACAAACGCAGCTACTTTTCTAAAGCAGTCATGCATATTTTGGGCCACATCGACAAAAAATGTTCCTGGGCAACCCTGGCCCTATATTTCACTGATCAAATGTGAGTTGTGAATAAGTACCTTTTCGTCCATATAAATGTTGATAATTCCTGCCCTTGCCTTAAAGCAACTTTTTTCACATGTCAGGTATGCTAAATGTACATGAAATAAAGTGTCTTCTTCTCTAATTATCTTTGTATCTGTGAATATTTCGTTCTAAGCCCGTTTGCTAACTTCTATACAGGAATGAAAATACGCTTTTAACGGTCGTATAACATTAAATATAGCGCGGGCGACATCTGGTAGCTGTTAGGCGCAACTTATTTAGTAAACATTTTCTACTTTAAAACGGCTTACTCCTCAGTATTTCTTCTCTCCTGTTTCTTTTCCTTCTTTGGTCACATAGTCTTGTTATGGTCAACAGACACGTATATTGAACCACCTATAGAACTATAACAACGTATAAAATTGATGAAAAGGACTACACGAATTTGTATTTGTCCAAAATGAACTGAAAGCGGGAATTAATACACAAATTGTCGCAAACGATTATACTAACCTTAAAAAGATCATTACTTGTATTAATAATGTATAATTTTAATCCCTAAATGTATCATTGAAAATGATGTTCTTAATTACTCAGCATTTCCATAACTTTTTTTAAAGTTTTTCTTTGACAGACTGTTTGTTTTGTTTATATCTGCGTGTTTATAGCATGTGGGGAGCCACGTGGGGAACCAGAGATGTGCAAAGGCGTTTTACAACTAGTTACCATTCGACTTCTGCCTTTATGCACCCAACCATCTTAGTTTACATGTTATTTTCCTGTTTGTCAACACTGGCGCACGTACCGTGTTTACCAACAACTTGTAGATAAACATGCTCATACATCCGTCACAGAGGCGTTATTAGAGCCTTCCTAAACAGAATTCAACTACAGTCCTTAATACGGTGGAGAGTAAGCCAGAAATTTCATACATTCTACAGCAAAGGTAGGGGAATAGCTGACTTTAATTTTTTTCTGTGCCGAAGGGGATGTAATGAATACGCTCGGACAAAAGTCCCTTCATCTTTTATTCTTACGGCCATCCCTAGCGGCAGTTCCTGTATATTTTTGTTGCATCAGTCTTTCAGCGGGCCCCATATTTCAGCTTTCGGTGAGACAGGATTTAACACCGATCGCGACCGAAGGTACCCCGTACAGTATGCCCAATTGCTCCTTGCGGAGAGCATTTTCCACTTGTCTTGAATTCGCCCACGCCCCGCAAGTTTGAACTGGGAAACCGACAACAGCGACGTCCTCAGTTAATACGTAGCAGTGACCCGTGTTGCAAACAACGACCCGGATTGAAATTACGACCAACCCTTTGGCCTATGTTTTATATTTTGCAATGAAAAACTCTTTGTCCGCAGGACTATATATTTTCAAACACGTACAAACATGTTGGAAATAGATAACGTAAATTCATCAAGAAATATGTAGTACAATGCCTCCTTTTTTGCGCATTGTATTCAGTCAAACCAGGCTAAACGAAAAAAGTATTAATTGCGCCATGAGTTAAAGTCATACCACCCTTAAAGATAGAAAGTATTTATCCTTGCTGTTCTATTAAGCATCGTAAGCACCTGCTAACTTTAGAAAATGCCATTGCTGTCGGATCACTTAATTGTCCAAAGTATAACACGAAAAAACTTGGATTTCCTTGAATGGTAAACATGGACCTTTAAGCATGTAAGAACTCTTCTATTTGTCCGACGAAAGGATGGCAAACATGCGTCATCAAAAGTTGATCAAACTCTGAATATGATCGTAACCGTTTTATGACAGACCCTTGAGCGACTAACTTTCCCAGAGAAACTGAATAAGTAAAACACTACTTTGTAAGCGGAGTTTACCCAAGACGCTACTATATCAAACCCATGCACTTAAGCCTATCAGCTGTTTCTATATGCGGAGTCTAGACCAAACAAAATTTATACTGTACCTGGGCTCGAATGCCTTAACCCTCGGTCTCTTGATTTTCTGTAACTATCACGATCTATTTGGTCTGATATTAATTTCACTTGGCATCATTCATATATTCTTGGTTCTAAGTGATAATTTTGAGTAAATATCAAATGTCGATTTTTATCATTATTAATAACGGTCTTCATTGATATTTTGGGAAAATAACAGGGCTGATAAACCACTCCCTTGATTTGGTCATAAGCGAATACTGAATATTGCTTGTATCAGTGCTTATCTTAGATATATATAATCTCATTAATATATCACGCAATAATATTAAAAATCAATTCGGAAATTTCAACTGTCCACTAATAATTTAGAATTTTACAAAATCACTATAGAGTTGTTGTGATTGATCTAATCATATAATTCTTATTGACCTGAGTTTCCCTTTTCCATCAAGTGTGAAATTGCACCTTTTTTTAGATAAGAAATAGGTTTGAATATTCAGTAGTGATTTGATATTATCCATTATTGTGGAGCTAAGGGCCTGAAGCCTATATAATAGTATTCTGAATAAAACACACTCATTCATTTTCTCAGTCACTCATTCATTAATTCTTTCATTAATTCAATTTCAATTGGTGTTTCCTACGCCATTTTCGGCCCTCCTGTGGTACCGAGTGTAAACGTAATTTTCATAATAATAGTAAAAGACAGGACATGAATTTGTATGTAGGTGTTTATTAAAACAAGTGCCTTTGTTGTATATTCGAAATGGTTAGGGACCAATCAGAAATAGGCGTAATATTAGTAAGAGCATTAGTCGATGTATTTTAAAGTTTCGTATCTTGGTTTGAAATCCTATTTTAAGACAGTTTTTGTTGACTTTTGTCTTCGAGGTTTGATAAAACATTTAGGATACCAGAGCCCTCGCCAACACTCTGTTATGGTTCTGATACCACTTTTACGTGTAAACTTTTCACCATTTACGTTTACTTTTCCGTGCCTTCGTCCTGATTTCTTCGTACGCATTTACCTGCACATTCAACCACCCTGCATTTGGACCTAGACACCACTCAGCGTTACAAGGCCTTCGACCACGATGTCTGCGGGCTTGGTCACCACACTGAGCTACGAGGCCTTCAATCACGATGTCTTCGGGCTTCGACACTATACTGACCTTCGCAGCCTTCGACCAAGCAATATTTGGACTTAGACACCACACTGAGCAACAAGGCCTTCGATCACGATGTCTTCGGACTAAGGCTACAGAATGCGTTACAGGGCCTTCGACCATGTTGTATTTGGGCTTGGACATCACAATGCGCTTCAAAGCCTTCGACCTCGATGTCGTCAGACTGAGACACGACAGTGAGCTACAAGGTCTTCGATCACGGTGTCTTCGGGCTTCGACACTATACTGAGCAACAAGGCCTTCTACCACTTACGCTCCCGAGGCAGCGGAAATCTTGCGCTTCTAAAGAAGCAACTGATTTTCACGCTGCCAGCTTTGACCGTTTATGATATATTTAGACACCAGATGGCCGTTCGTTGTCCGCTGAAAAATACGTGCGTATGATTTGACAAGCAGCCAACAAGATGCCAATAAACAAACACTAGACAGGCATCCTGGCTCCGCCCATAGCTGCGCTTCAAGCGCCGCTTGATGAGTTTACGGTCGAATTTTAATTGCTCCCTCTGCATTCTCGCATGATCGACCGATTCGATTATGACATTATGACTGTGTTAGCGTAGCCATGTATCTGTTGTCTGCAGAACTGAAACCAGCCAGCGAGGTGTGCAAGCAGCCTTTGTTCTTACGTTTCGTTTTAATTACAGCTCACCGGCCGGGAATCCTATGTGCCCAAGGCCCTAAGCAAACCACGTCTGGGGCAATTCTCTTTGAGCCTGTGGCCTGCTCAGACGGTTACAGGAGCTGTCAATCAAAACGAAATGAACATGATTGGCTCCGTGTATTGCTCGCTTGGCAGTGTCTTCCAGCACAAGGTCTCACCTGATTGGAAAAAAATACAGTGCTTCCCTCTGGTGTAGCAATTCAGGATACGAGGTCATAACAAACAGCGCTTACCATATAGGTACTAGGCCTATGGTTAAAGCGCTGTGTAAAGAGTGTATCGACCACTCTGTTTTTGGATTTGGACATCACAATGTGCTACAAGGATTACGACCACGATGTCGTCGCAATTAGACACGACAGTATGCCACAAGGCCTTTTGACCTGGCCGTCTGCGGACTTAGACACCACACGGATATACATGGTCATCCTCGAGGCGCTCAAGTTTCTTTGACACCACACCAGAACTTTTCCAATAAGACAGTTTCTAGTTGGTTGACTAGTCATTTGGTAACCCTGAACCAACTGAAACCAATCAAGGATTCGTGCAAGTTAACGGCAGTAAAATATAATGCAAAACATAATAGAGATTCATTATATCAAACTATCCCTACTCGGTAGTTGAATACCATTTAATTGATTATATCGATCGATGATTGGTCGTTTTATTATCAATTAATTTAGTTGCATTACTGTTTAACAGATCACAAACTGTTATATATGCACATGCAAAGAAGTAATTAATCTAGACAAAATATTCTTAGACAACTGAAAACAGGACGGGAGCTTGGGAACAAGTAAAACTTTACCTTGTGCTGCGAACATTGTGTGCTTTACCTCTCAGTGAGATGAACAAGTCAGACTCCATGTACACTAGGTATTACTTTATAAAACAGATGACACTGGAATGACGAAGGTACTTTAATCATTGAAATATTCTATTAATAATCCATCATCGTTCTTTTTTTTCTTCCAATCATCGTACATGATTTCACAACCAATTTCTATGTTGATAAATAAAGCAGATTTTGGACTTTAGTATGCAGTAGGTAATATAGGCCCGAGCTCGATTACTCCATAGGTATTAAACGACTGAGACGCGATTACTAGCTACAAAAATGGCATTCAATTAATAAACAATTATATTTTAAATATATATATATATATATATATATATATATATATATATGGTAATAAAATGTATTTTTCTTCTGGGTATCGTGTGCCGTTAGGACAAGGAAATTAACTGAAATTACATTTAAGGTGTTAAGTCGTGTATAAAAACACACGTAATTTTTAGTCGGTATAATCAAACTAAATATACAGACATAAATAATAACTACATGTTGCGCAAGATCCGGTTCTGTAACATCTGATTACAACCCGGACTCAACTACCAGAGTACTTCTCTCAGGCCTGGATGTCTTACGTCTCCTGTCGGTAATTTCCAAGAAAAAAACGATTTACTGAAACAAGGTTATCTGTAATTTTGAATTTTATTTTTTTGTCCGTGTATGATACAGACATGGGATTTATTTTACGTATTTAAATAAAAACATCTTAGTATGTACACGCACGAGAGAGATGGTATAAATTGATTTTTCCATAACCACATGCTATTAAATATACATCAGGCTAATGCAAGAACTAAAATCTAAGAATAATGAAATAATGAGGAAGCAGTTAATTATTCTGAATAAAGTTTTCATAGGATTGGCAGTTTTTTTAAAAGTTTGTTCAACATTCTTGGCTTGTGCAATTATTGAGTTCAATTGTTATTCTTGTCTGGGGAACATTTTAAGTGCATAGAGGCAATTATCGTTGTCCGAAACCAAACACCCACGCAGTTAAGATATATCATTAAACGTGGAATTGCAACTACTTAAGAGAAATCCGAAGATGGATTCGCTGGCGGAAAATGTTTAAGATAAACGACAAAACCGTCTCTCTGCGATGTCCTAAAGACCCCACAACCGCCCTTCTGTCGAGACATAGACGCATTTAACAGAAGTGTCCACCACAAAACGAATTAGAATTGACTTTTAGCAATTGCACCGCGTTGGCCCTGTGTCTCCAAGGTATAAGCGAACAAGCTGCAAAGTCCAAAAGTTTCAATTATTCATATATAATTAGCTCTCCCGATCTTTGACTGGAAGATCTTATATTTAATTCAAGGTTTAGGAGAGCCGCTCAAAGAACACTTTGACGTCTGTGTCCTAAAGTTTGGACTAGTGTGAAGAGCGAAAAAAAAACCGATAAGGCACTTAGTAATCCTGTACCTATTTTTGTGCACTGGTTTGACGTCAAAAGCGTCGATTTACATAATATAAAAGATAATGTAGGCGGAGTTCTAGCTGTTTTCTAAGCTCGAGGTACCCTATTTAAATAACATATTGGCGCATCGGCTTTCATTTTTGTCGGCGTTTATCTTAATGTTTATGGATAAAAACGCTGAGCCGTAATCCGGCATCCGGGTTAAATAATATATTTGGAATACGGATGATCGTGATATAAACGCATAAATACTTTTTTGAGGTCAGTTTATATCGTATCAAAATTACTGAAAGCAAATCGAAAGTAAAAAAAGACTATCGTAGACCCTCGTCGTAAAATTTTGAACATGTTCAAAATTTTCAGCGTCGGAGGTCATTCTTTATGTCAGGTCGATGTCTTACTACTGTCGTAGGGAGAGCGTACGATTAGACTTAAGCCTAGCGTACACGTTACGAAATTTGGATACGATACGATTTTGTAATTTCCTATCGCAATATCGTATCGTAAATACTCAAGATCCCTGTTGTATTTCTACGTACATTATACGAATTTCGTGCAAAATGGAACGGGGTAATTACTTCAAATACTGATCAGCAACATGGCTGCCAATGAAACTATACATTGCAGAAAATTGGCTTAATGCGCTTCGTAGCCTAATTATTAGGTGGCGATGAAGAGAATCTACGGGACGGAAGAGGAGGAGATTATTGGTATGTCTTTCAATCATGCGAGGGAATTACGATTGCCAGTTACGATACGAATATTTTGAACATGCTCGAAAAATACGATACGTTACGATGCCAAGATCGTAGGACGTTGTATCGGATCTCAACATACACATTGCGACAAGAAGCCAAAAAGCCAGTATTTCGTGTCGTATCCTGATTCCTATCCATAGTATCCAAAATTCAGAACGTGTATGCTGGGCTTAAGTCAGCCCTGACCAATTTTCCTACGAGCGTCGTACAACATATATTTTATATGTGGACGCTTCCATGAAATTATAAAAAAAAACTCTTGAAGCCCTGCTGAAATAATACGACAGTCAAAATCGTAGGTTGTGTCCTAGCGAAATAACGAGAAAAAAAGATGTTCTCTCATCACGATGCATTTTAAAATATCCCAGATGCTCTATTGCAGGGTAGATTTTTAAAATGTTTATACACTATGCACGGGGGAACCTCCTTCCTTAATCCCCCCCCCCGCCCTATGCGTCTCCCTATTTTAAAACCTTTTATCCGCCCCTAATAGATGTTCTTTTTCAATTCTCCAATAGAATATCATTGTAATTGACAATGGTAGCAATAATTACATAGATGTTAAACAATCTTCGAGATTGGACCGCTTATTGATTCAGCATATTAATAATCTCCAGTACAGCTTCTCGTTTTGGGGTTTTCGTTCGGATTGTTTTGTGAATGCTAAAGAAAAAAAGAAACGGGGATTGAGCACGTAATTCCTTCACGCTCCTGTATTTACACTTATTTATCACCAACTAAAATACCATATTTGGTTCGTAAAGTTTCCTATTGTTCCCATCAGATGTCAATAGGGCTGTTACAACTGATAACGTACCAAGAAATATGCATTTTCCGGAATATTCCATATTCCTAGGTTCATTCATGCATAAATTTCTAAAAAAAATGTTTGCTTTCACCTATTCTTCCCACATTCCAATGATCGATCGAGCGTATGTGCCTGCACATTTGTGAGTATTCCTGAAATTTGTTCTGGCTGGATCCGAAACATTAGCCGGACCCACACCAAATCTAATCGATTCTTCATTGGGTCATTCCTGAGGTGCCCTGAAAATTCAGTTGGATTCGGTTCATGATTAGGTTATGTTGTGAACAAACATGACCGCATTATCTCCTTGCGGAAGCAATTATTATCTTATAATGTTAATTATATCCTAGGTAATCCCTTTTTGGCCAAGGCTGCTTCTAGGTACCGGTATCTTTTTTACACCATTTACTTGCCTTTGTTGAAACACTGAAAGCCTCTAGTAAGTGAACTCATTCTAACCGAATGAAAGGCGAGCTATCGATTAAAAAAATGCGCGTGACGTAAGAGTGACAGCAGCGATGCACGTTTAAGAAAACCAATCTGACAAAGAAGATATATTGAACGGAAAACGACATTTATTCAAATGTCCAGACAATTGTACAGAATCTTGTTATGTGTAAAATAAAAACCGAGCAAGGCGCCAGTGGAAGACAAGTTCTCACAAGTTGTGTGGAACCAAGGAAACAAAACAAACCTACACTTCAAACAGCGAGAGAATAGAAAACCTCAATGTCAGCAAAAACCTGGTGAATCAGTTCCACTAGAAATTATGTCTCTGGGGATCTCAAGTTTGCTGACGGCTCAAGCAAACGTTTTTCCGGCGCCTCAGACGGCGAAGACCTCCAGGTTGCGAGAAATCCCCTGACCAAAGCGTGATGATGGATAGGGAGGGATAAGGACACAGACAGGTGCCATGGTTTTACGATGGGCAGCGGTTCGTCGGGTGTGTTTACACCCCGTCTGTAGTGTCACATGAACATGCAAGGGGATATGACACCGTTCCTTTTACTGTTTTTATTTATTGAGCTGGAACTCGACGTGGTTTGATTAAATCAGTTATTCCTCTATGATATAAAATGAATGGAAACACTATTTACACATGGACAGATATACAAAAAACAGCTATAAAACCTGAAGATATACACACAGGTCAAATATGAATAAAATAAAAGCATCGTAAATACATGGAAATTCGAATTATATGCTTGAAAAGAAATTTGCTAGATAGATCATTAATTATGATCTCTTAATCAAATAGCAATATAATATTTACAATATTAATAATAAGCAGACATCTGCATTTTAAGGAATGCAAGCTTCTGCTATGGTGGTGGTTCTTATTGGGATATGCTCCCAAGACTGTGTTGCAATTTTCTTATCCGGCCTATATTCCCAGGTTTATTCGTGCATAAGTTACTTTACTTTTTTGGATATTCCTCGATGATATTCATGAGTCCAGTTCATGTGCCAAGTCCTCCCTAAAATCATATCGATTCTTCATTGCCTCATTTCATGAGATTCCGTTCATGATTGCGCATGATTCACTCACACATACATACACACACACACACACGAACCGAAACACACACGAACTCATACCCTATTATAATAACAATAGTAATAATAATATTAATAGTAATGATAATAATAATAATAGAAATACCTATAATAATAATTGTTATTATAATAAAATATTATAATTATAATTGTGATAATTATAATAATTATAATAGCAACAACAATAATAAATATGAATAATATAAATAATAATACATGTAATAATAATAATAATTATTATCATTATTATTATTATTATTATTATTATTATTATTATTATTATTATTTTTATTATTATAACTGATTATTAATACTAGTGACAATAATAATAATAATTATAATAATAATAATAACTGATTATTAATACTAGTGAAATTAATAATATTAACACAATAGTATTGAAAAATTCTACAATAAATTTGTTTAAACAATACGTTACTGTGATACTTTCTAGGATACCCTGACGGCAAATATTGAAGTATTAATCAGATGTCTTTCTGTATCTCTTGGGGTCTGCTTTCAGCGTCTAGGCGTCACAAACAACTCATCAAAAATGTAACCTGAGCTCTGTCCGTCTGGTGGTTTCAAGGGCGACATCATCAGTGCTGACAGGACTAGACTACAACACGAACACAGACTGATTTAAGAGAAATGAAATTGTAATCACCAAGGGAACGCACGAGACAGTTGAGATGAAACGGGACTGCTAGTACTGTTATATGTAATATAGCTATAGATCATATGAATATGCATGAGGTCACGAAGTCGTGAAGGGTGCAGCAGTAAATGTGTTGGATAATTTTAGTTGACAGGTATACAACCCAGCATTAATAATAAAAGATTCTTAATTTATTATTTAATATATGTTTCACATTATGTTGTACAAAATACATTTGGGTAAGTAGTTATTAATCTGAGTAAATCAAACGTTGCATTACACTCATCATATATAACATTTGTAAGAAAACTTATTGTAAGGAAACATACTATAATTATGATAAAATATTGTAGAGAATTTTAGACAACCAAAATATCAAAAAGCCGATGTTTTTGTTGTTGAAAAATTTACCACTCGACGAAAATACGAAAAATTTGGGCATAAAATGTGCAAAAGATCTTGAAATTATGTTTCTGAACAACACTTGTAATCCAAATTGCAACGATACATTTATGAATTGCTATTTTGAATAATTCTAAATACAAGCAGTATTTGGTTTTAAAGGATAAGTTCAAGAGAAGGAATTAGCAGTTTTAATCCCGAGAATTCTACGTTCGTTTACAGAACAAAATTAAACAAAAATAAGATGGAGGTGACCGGATCTTAGTAGTTAAGGCTTTCGAATTCGGAGAGAAAGTACTTCGGTTTGAACCTCTCGTGTTTCGCCTCACTAACATCATTTAAATCGCTAGCCCTAGGTTAAGAGACCATGCAATGATAAGCTTTCACCTTACCTTACGCCAAATCATTTCCAAACAACAAGGAAAACACTTTCACAGACACACTGGACAATTTCCACTCTAACACACTCCCTGTGTACTTTTAGGCCGTTCTGCTCTATTTCTCTTCACCATAATGTTTTCTATTTCTGGGGGGGGGGGGGGGGACTTCCTTTTTTGTCACTACTATTTACATTCCTTTGTTTCATGAAATCCCCTTTTTTAGTTCTGTCAGTTTAACTCTTGTAAGTAAAAGCACTTCCTTCTCTTCTAAATATGTCTTATTATCATATAAAACACATTTCTTAAAAACTTCAACTAATATCAGGTGCTTCAGTTTTTCATAATTTGAATTCAATTCTTTTGAGTTACACTATTTCTCAAAAACCACTTCTTTATCATGAGGAAAATCAACATGTGTCTGATCCCCATATTTTCTCAAATTTCGAAACCTTTGTTTGTAAGCTTCTGGTACCAACTCGTATGCATGAAAGACAGCTGACTTCAGAATTTCATAATCTGAACAATCCTCTAAGACAATGCCGAATATCCCTATTGAGCTCTCCCAATAAGTACACTTTGTACCAAAACAGACCACAACTCATATGGCCACTTCAACAAACTTCCTCCACCTCTTTTTCACCAATCACAGGGAACAATTAAGGTACTTGTAAGGGTCTAAAACTCGATCCGTGGCAGATTTCTCTTTTCCTTCCAAGAATTTTGTTTTAATTTCAATTCGTATTCTTTTAATTCCAATTCTTTCAATTTCAATTGACTCAATGGATTCTCTTAATTCTAGTTCTCTCAATGTTATAGATTCTCCTTCTTTCTAATTCTAATTCTTTCAGTTCTAGTTGATATTCATATTCTAACCGTTTAGAATCATCAGCATCCTTAGGGGGTTTAACTTGATAGAAGTCCAAAGCAGAAGGTTTCAATACATCATTATCAACAAAATAATCCACAGTAATCCTTTACAGTTCTGTTTTACTCATAGACTTTTTTCCCTTTCTAATATGTTTCTAACATTTCATTCTTTTTATTTTGTCTTAAACTGTTGAAGAAGGGTTCACAATAATTTTTTCAATATCCATTTTGATAAACAGTACCCCAACAAATATTACATAATGCAAAATATATACCTTATACATTAGAAAATCAAATAAATATAATAATACAACATTCCAAGTTTTTCTTACCAAAGACCGTGAACAACTGCAGTGTTTCACTCACAAACGAATGCTCCTTTCGGTGGTTCCTCGTAGGTATCCGCAGGTGCAGTAGTCACCGGGAAAGGATATACAATGAGAGGAAGCGTGTGATACTAACCTGTCAAGTAGTCCGAAACCGGAATTGAATTCTGCAGTTGTACATATACTTAGTTAAGCTAGCATTAAAAATATGAGGCGGTTACCACCAATAAAAAATATAAGATCAAGAATTTTTGGATGATGGCGAATCCCTATGCTCATTGAAATAATAAAAGCCCTAATATAATACGATTGCAAAGGACATGGATATTGGTAAATCTTTTTTATTGTAAAAGGGGCGTATTCTGATATCTGATGTCTGTTAACTAAGCATAATCATTTGAGCTTTTAGTTAAAACAAACGCCGATTTCACCATTTTGTTTATATTCAGGTCAGACGAACAACAGTTTTGCAAAGGTAGGCACTGATGACCTTTCAGATACCCTTTATATGCTACCAATCTTCCTTAGGTATCATGGATTTTCCGTTCGTCAACACTGGCGCATGAAATGGGATTAAACGCTTGAGGATAAGCAAGATCTTAGATTCATCGTAGAGGCGTTACCAGAACTGTTCTGAACGGAATGACATACAATTGTTTATAATATATACACAAAATAAGCTATAAGGCCAAAAAAAGGTATGGTTCTCAGGTACTTTTTTCAGGAATCGGTACGGGCGGGCGATATTTTATTTTTTACCTTTTTTGTATGTTTCGATAAAAATGTCATATGATCAGGGAAAAGCTTAAAAATAAAAGATTTTTTTTTGCTAAACAGGTTAAAGCACTACATAACAAAGGAAACCGGCTTTTGTGGCTCAGGGGTAGAGCGCGGGACTCAAAACCGGGAGATCGTGGGTTTCGAATCTCAGCCAAGGCGGGGAGGTTTTTTCACGGTCGGCTCCCACCCAGGGTGAGCGCTCTGCAGGCTTAATGGGAAAGCTGTGCCCCACAGCCGTGTATCACTCACATACGAATGCTACCGCCCTGTCAAGTAATCCCAAACCGAAATTGAAACTCTGCAGATATACATACGTAGATTAAGAATTAGATAAGTCAGCATTAAAAATGGAGGCAGTTACCTCCATCAAAATTTTTTTTAATTTAAAAAAATTAAAAAAAAAAGGAAATCTGATCAAAAACGTATTATTTTATCTTCTTGAAAGATGAAAAATCAAATTAAAAATGTTTGATGTGGGGGTTAAAATTTACGCGGGCGGTGCCTGAGAACCATACCTCTTTTTTGGCCTAACTCACATACAGAAAAACGTAGGTGAATTGCTGACGTTAATTATTTTTTTAAATCCATCTTTTCTAATACTATATTGATTAAAATCTTTTACACACAGCTTATTACTATTGCTTTTTCCTTGTTACGTAATTTAAAACATTACGTTACAAACCCTTTCTTTAAAATATTCTTTCCCCTATGATAAGACGACCAGACACCGAACTAATTTTGTTATATATTGCTCTTTATTATCTAATTTTAATGCTAATAAATATGTATAAGCCTATCATATTAATCTGTATATACCCTTTGTATATATACAAATTATGAGTAGGCATGCGCATTCGTTATTGTGAAGAAAAAGGGGCTCTTCGTTTGATTAAGCCGATGAGATGATTTAAACTAATATGTAATATAAATATAATCGAAAATGTACTTCCCATCCAATAATACCCTGTCCCCTGTATTTAAAATGTATTTATAAGTGCTGTACTGGCAACAACAACAAAAATGGAATTTTATACCAATACTGATTAATAATACATTAAGGTTTAAATAACAAATTTTTTTAAAGTTGAATTGTTTTCTCAGTAATTGCTTTTCTGGCTCAGAATCTAAAAGAGGATCCACTTTAAAGTCATTGCACTTAGGCGCTCTATAGACAGGCGTCGTATTACCTAACCAACTTTCCGCAATCCTTTCATTCACAAAACCGTTGCTTTCTTGTTCTCCCTCGAGCAAGGCAGTTTTGTTTCGAGATTGAGCATTTCCAGTATCTTAGCTGTGGAATAATTTGTCACATGACACCTGGACTATATCCCACAAACAGAAACTTGAACCACGTATCTCTTTACAAGCATTGGGATTAATGTAAGCAGCGCCAATGGCGCTTCGTCTGACCCAGGCGTTACACAAGGGCGGTTCCACTCCAAGAGAAAATGAGGGATTACACCCAGATGGCCTAATAACAATACCTAAACAAAGGTCCCCAGGTCTAGAAAGTGGGAGGGGGTCCAGGCAACTAATATTGGTTTGAAAGCCTTGAAAAAGTTGCGGCGGCGGAAAATAATGGGTCCGGACAACCCCTGGATCTGCTTCAGTTTTATAAGTGCTGTATATATATATATATATATATATATATATATATATATATATATATATATACAACGGTACGAAACTATTTAGTCAACACGAAGCTTACAAACGTTTGATTCCATACACATTATATATATATTTATATGCTCCGGGTATTTGAGGTCTAAGCACTATCTAATGCTTCAGTTTTCAGCATAGCTGACTGAAAGTCATCTGAGCTATAGTGATCGGTTTTTGTTTGTCGTCTTTCCGTTAGCAGGGCACGAAACTTAATCGTTAGGCCTAGAAACTTGACATCCATAGAAGTCAACGGAAACCAAAAATTAGGTAACTGCGACCTATATATTCTCTGAGTTATTAGACTTGATTACATACCCCAGAAATATTTCTTTTTCTATTAAATTAACATGCAAAAGCTCCAATATCTCAATAATTAATGCATGGGTTGCCTTGAAATCTTATAGGAATATTGATCATGACTAGTTTATTCAGTCTGTGGTTTATAGATTGTTTGTATAAATTGATGGTTCTCAGTAAATCATGGTTCATTTGCTTCCATGTTCTCTGTATTGGATGGTTAAAATCTTCTTAAATAAGTATTTTTATTTATGGCATATCTTTAATGGGAAGCTTTCAGAAGAAAAAAACCTTGGGTGTTTACAATTTTTCTTAAAGTGATCCCAAGAGATAATGAAGCTTGTATACTGGAAAATATATTCATTAAAATATTTTAAAATCTGTAAACATTTGTGCAATGTTTATATGTATATTAAGTGCCGATAAATACACCAGATGTATTATTTTTATATATCTTTATGTGACTATAGGTGCTAGCGTACATGTGACATGATGGTGACAAGTGCCTGATGTGATTTTAGATGTATTGGTCAAATGTTATATGTGAGTTCTCTCCAAAACCAATTCAAAATATTATTTCTGAGCATTGAACAATAAGGTATTGTCCTATACTATTCTATGCTATGCAATGCTATGCTCTGCTATTCCATTCCATTCCAATCTATTCCATTCTATTCTATTCTATTCTATTCTATTCTATTCTATTCTATTCTATTCTATTCTATTCTATTCTATTCTATTCTATTCTATTCTAATCTGTTCTGTTCTATTCTATTCTATTCTACTACATTCTATTCTGTTTTATTCTATTCAATTCCATTCTATTCCATTCTAAATTAAGGAGTGATCAACTCAAAGCTTTCATATACCGAAATGTTAAGAAAGCACCCCCCCCCCCCCCCCCCGCTTTGAGAAAATGTACTTTTAAAATAGTTCAAGAACAGACTTGAAAAATAGAAACATGGCTTATACATGTTCACGAGAAAGATCTAAGTCCTTAATAGACAAGAACACAGAAGAGTGTACAATAATAAATGCTCCACTCGGAAATAAAGGCTAATGTTCTACGACACTGAAATTATAAATAGCTCCATATACTCAGTATGGGAAATCCATTTTCCGGGATACTGAAATTAAAAATGGTGCCATAGCAACAAGCAGATGCGGTTCTTTCACAGTTTGACATCACCCGGAAGGACATAAAAATCCAGATGTCGAAGTTGAGGCCACGCCAACAACTTATTGTTCTGTGAAATCGCAGCTCATATTTTTTACGGGACGTGTGTGTAGGACTCATCTGGTTAAGGTTTCTTGGTATTGACATCTAAGTCCGACAATGCATCGCGGTGCGCTTGATGTAGTGAAGAGAATGTTATTTTGAGGTAAGATTTTTAAGGTATACAAAATACAAAATGCATAAAATGTAATTGAAATTGAATTTTGAGACAAGTAGTCCCGGCTGTCTGCACAACTCCAAACTGGAAGTCGTTCTTTTTGAGTAGAAACGACAACTAGCGGTAAGGTGTGTATTGTATTAATGTTGCCAATTGTCTCTCTTGCCCCTATCCCTTCTAAGAAATCTTTAGTTTTATTGATGATGCAAAGTTGTACTTATAAATGGATCTCTGAATACTCTGTTAAATTTCAAGAAATGTCGCTTAGTTTCTATCTTTCTGACAGTTGGTATTTTTCCCATATTTTGTACCGGTTGGTTAATTGAGATAATAATCATGTAATAATAATAATAATAATAATAATAATCACAAAAATAATAATAATAATAATAATGTAAAAGATGAGAGGCTTAACAAGAACTAAAGGTATTGCAAGAAACATTAGATACATCCGAAGTATGCCACAGTCATTTCTTTAGAAGATGAAATAACTTTAATTAAAGTCAGATAGCAGATATTGATAATTATAAAACACAGTAATATTTCCTCAACTTAGAAAAGTATAATAGTGGGAAAATTTGTATCAACTACAGGAGAAATAATAACCAAGGGATATGAAAATTTAGAAATGCAAAAAAAAATATCAGCAGTTATATCGTTCACAGGCAAACAACACTCAGAAGGAGTTGAATAAATTTGCCAGTGTTATCTAAATTAATTCAGAATATTTAGGTAAAGAAATCACAGAAGGATAATGTTATTAAACATTTGCAAAATATAAAAGCCTAGGAAATGATGGCATATCTGCAGAATTTAATCAAAAGTTTTGGCCCGTTTATTTAATAAATCATTTCAAGAAGGCGAATTGTCATCTTCTCAAAAACAGGCAATAATAACATTTATTGACAGGAAACAGGATAGAACATTATTAAAGATATCTCTTTTAAATGTAGATTACAAAATTTTATCAAAAACTTTAGCATTGAGACTTAAAAAAATTTATGCCAGAAATTTTTATTGTGAATCAAACTCGACATAATGAAGGAAGATATAAAGGTAAAGATATAAGGATTTTATCAGATCTTTTAGAAAATACAAGCATAAAAAATGAACCTGGACAATTAATCAGCATAGATTTTGAAAAAAAAATTCGACTCCTTAGAATGGAACTTAATGATATCAGTTTTGGAGAAATATAAGGTGTAGAGGTAGATTACAAGGAGGTATGTATGAAGGAAGAGTGTTTCAATATAAATTACTAAACAATTGTTAAGTTAATAACTATTGGTTATGTAAATGGAATATTAAAGATTCTGATTTTTGTACTTTTTGTGAAAGAGAGCCAGAACAATTAATGCACCGGGTTTGATCTTGTTATAAGGTAAGAAAACTATGGTCAGATATGGAAGGGATGTAAACTAAAAGTATTAATATTGATATAAATATTTCTACAGTAATGTATGGTGCTCCAATGGCACCTGAGGTAGGTAATTCAATTTTGTAAGTGGTGAAACAATATGTATACAGAACTAGAAATTGTCAAGTAGGTCCATCTTTTGATGAAGCATGTCAGGAAATCTGGAAATATGCTAGAATAGAATTTATGATGGCACAAACAAATAACCAAGAAACTAAATTTCATAGTAGAGGGGGAGAGTTTAGTTACGGGAGAGATTTAAGAAATTATAAATATATACATATAATTAGAGGATTTACTTTGAGAATACTGATTGTACAAGTATTTACTGGATTATTACCAGGTATATTTTGGCGAATATATATATATATATATATATATATATATATATATATATATATATATATATATATATATATATATATATATATATATAACCATATGGAATTGGTTAACACAACTAATATTTGTGAGACAGCGGTTCTATATATTTAAAGGATATCGAATTGTCTTGGAAACTATCACCTTTGGTTTTGTATTTTTTATGGGTTTTTTTGCAATAAAAATAATAATCTATATTATACTTGACGGTGGTCATAATAAATTGACTCCAAGAGACTCCTCTGTGCATGGTCATGCCTCGGATAAGCATGTTTTCTGGTCTTGATATGTCGGGAATGCCAAGTGTGTCCTAAGGGGGTTAATTTTTCTGATTTCAGATTAAATTTCGAAGGGGTTATCGTAGTGCCACCTGTCGGCAACAAAGATAGTATATCAACTAGTTCAGTTCCTATGAATAAGGCCATCCGCCCCTTGTTCCGACCAATTAGCGACGCGGCTATTTTCTTCCACCGAGAAGTTCCAAGTGTTTTTTCTCAAATTATTGAATGTTAAGTAAAGATAACAGAAAAAGGATTTTAAAATGTATACTAACAAGGAAAATGTACGGGACCAAAATGTCGCCCAACAAAATATAATTTCGTATTTTTGTGATATCTTCAAATTTTGTGATACCAATATAGTCAGATATTGTAAAATGTTCAGTTGTTCCTAGAATATTTATAATAATATTCGCGCTGTCCAAATAGTTTGTCCAAGAGTCAGAAGAACAATTTATATCTTTATGTGGCCTTACAGGACAAGCGGTTATATAGTGCCCGAGGTATATGAGCGCCCTAGCGACATCCCTTACGTCAATGAGAAGATTCTAGGACTATGTTAGAGGCATAAAGCCATAAATGTTTGTGCGTCAATCTGCAAACGTCTTCTGTTTTTTTTATGATCCACACGAGCAGCTGCTATCATCAAAATTAGGTTTATTTTTGTTTCATTGTCATGGAAATTTATACCCGTCCATGGATGCATGTGTTGACTTTCTGAGAAAGCTCTCCCAGCTTGTAAAAACCTTCGTAAACACTGACTCCCGTCTCACAGTTAAGTAAGTAACAGTTACAGTTTTGAAATGTTGTATCAGGTAAAAATTATAGGTTTTCATTATATTAAGAAATTTATTAAAAATAATGTGCAAAAATTAAAAAGAAAAATGGAGAAAGAAACGTATGAAAAAAAATAAGCAAATGGAAAGCCAGAAGCAGGAAAGATGATTAATCGACGAAGAAGATAGAGAAGACGAAAGAAGTAGAAGAAAAACACGGAGAGGAGGAAAGAAGACAACACTGCTACCAGTAGCTATACTGACTAAGGTGAAGGTTGAAATAATATATATATATATATATATATATATATATATATATATATATAATTACAATTATAAAATAAAAGAAGAAGAAAAAGATGAAGAGGAGAGAACGAGAAGAAAAAAAAAATATTTAAAAATATTTCTGACATTTTTACTATCAGTTTTTAACAGATTATTGATACTATAAGCTACTCTCAGGCTCTCCCGACTGATGTTTATACAAGCTAACACCAAAATGGATGCGACTTCTACATTTTTAAACATTTCACTGAGACCCACAGGGGTTCCCAAGCCGGTCCGGGCCCAATTTACCACTTCTAATTCTACTACCACTACTACTACTATTACTACTACTACTAGTAGTAGTAGTAGTAATGATAATAGCAAACTGCTGTTGAGGGATATTAAAATTATATTTGATGATATTTTAATCTAGAAGAGTGGTCTGAGACTACAAATGTACATCCGCCAAGACCTCAATCACAATTTCCGGCGTCACACTAAAGTATCATTCACCATGATTGAAAACATAATACCGAGCGGTCAAGCAATCGAGCCACTTCGACAATCGAGAATATGAGATTCCACTATTTTCGAGAAAAATAGCGGAAGTAAGGGGAAAGCCAGGGAATTTGATCGTCTCTCAAGAGAAACTGGCCAGTCTGTAACATTTTGTGTCATATTCAATGGCTTACCTACTATATCATATATTATAGTGGCTTCTATAGTTGAAATGCATACATTATGGAAAACTCTGCAAAACTATGTTTGTTCCATGTAAAAGGGAAATGGCGATCCTGTAAACAATTGTTACCTTACTGATGTTACTTTTTCGGTAGCTGTTGCACCACTCAGGTATATTTTTTTTCAGTACAATTATTAGAGCCCCGCTTGACAAGCGATGCTCTTTAGTGATCACCGTGTCAGTCTGTCCTTCCGTCCATGGGTCCTTCCGTACCTCCGTTCCTCCGTCAGGGACACTTTCTTGTGTTCTTTCCCAAATTCACAGGGATGATTTGTACATACAAGGGCTCCAAACCTATTGAATTACACACCTTTCGGGATTCCAATATGGCCGCTACAGCCAAATCGCTGATGATCTTTCGCACTTGATAACTCAAGAACAACATACTTTAGCCTTCCCAAATTACATGGATGATAGGTACATACAAGGGCTCCAGACCTATTGAACTAAAGACTTGTCGGAATGCCAATATGGCCGCCACAGCCCAATCGCTGATTTTCATTCGCGCGCGATAACTCAACAACAACATATTTCAGCTTTCCCAAATTCACATGGGTGATTTGTCGTACGAGGACTCCAAATTTATTGAATTACACACCTTTCAAATTGGGCCGCCACCCCACTATCTGAGATTTTGTATTGCAGACATAATTTCTTTAATATGATTTGAACCAGTACCATTTTATCCCTCATGAACATTGATAAAACCTGTTTCTCTTTGTCATATTTTGAAACTTAAAAAATTTACCCGTTTGTAAACTAGCCAACCACTACTGGAAATGCAAGGCCCTTTGAGGACCATTGTCCGACCACACATAGAATTTTTATGTTTTCACGGTTCTCCATAAAAAATGCAGCCATGCGAAGAGAGGAAAGTCACGTACATTTAATATTTTTAACCTTTTAAATATATTGGACAACCGGAATTTTGTTACAACCTACCTTGTGTAAACTGGCGAGAGGAACCGGATGTCCTTATTTCCGAAGTCCACTGCCCGTAGCATGCATGAGATCTTATTTTCTTATTCTGTTACACATAGTGTGGGAGCTCGACTGCTCATTTGAAACAATATTTTTAAAAATTATACGCGAAGGACTGTTTTAAAACCACTCAGTTTCACATGATTAAAATATTTAAGATATTTTAGATTGTGACAGGTTGAAAATATGGATGATTAAAATAGCAAAGTTTCACAATGGCCGATGCTATAATAAGCATATTTTGTCAAATAACATATACTACTAAACATAGAAAATCTAAAAAAAAAGCAATTTAATTAGTTATCTCTTTCGGGAAACGTTTTGTCAATAATTTATACCGGTTTTTATGCGGATTGCATTGATGATTGATGAAAATTAGAAAGAAAGCATGGCTTATGGAGAGGTACAGGGAGTAAGCTTCCGAGACATTGCACTCTGTATGTGTGTATGAGTGCGTACATGTTGTTTCGCTGTGTCGAGCAATAGAACATTGGCGCTATATAAAGATAATTTATTATAATTAATAGATAATGAAAACAGTGCTTGGTACAGGACAGATTTACCAATAATTATTTCCGCCTGGGAGATATGTTTTCACTAGTGTCTGTATGGTTGTTTGTTTGACATTTCACAGGATTACGCAAAGCCACCTGAATTGATGGACTGTTAGGAGGATGGAAGATCTTGTTAGGAGGAAGATCCTGTTGGTTAATGTTTGAATCTGTGGAATCTGTGTACAATACAGTTGCATCAGGGTTCTTTTGCTTTGAAAGAGTTGTAAATGCTATTCTAATACCTGAACATGGTATTATATAACACTGCAGCCGAAATATACAAATTGAGACAGCCCTTTTCTTTTTACCTAATGTAAGGTTGGTGTTAATATTCGCTGGCACTCTTATTAGTTGATTACAAGTAAACATCCCTGCGCCCGGAGATCAAATACCCTAATTTAACCTTATACTTTGTTACGGGATACTCCAGTACCTTTTTGGACTAGCGACAAGCTTTTGATGTCATGTGTTGTAATGGGTTTCTAATTTGATATTACCCTGAGAATCCAAAGTAAATGTCTTCATCTCTAATTAGACTGAAAAATGTGAGGATACTATGGATAGGGAGTATTTTTTCAAGTTAAATTCTACATTATAGAATCCCTCCGCTTTGTAGATTAAAGTAAAGCCTTTGATCTTCATCGTGCAAAGCGCCAACCAAGCTCCTTGGGTTAAGAAAGAGTACTGTAAGGTGACATATTGTATCTCATAAGATGCCTACAGTGAACCTGTCTGTCACCATAATCAGCTTATGAAAGATAATAACTTTCGGAAAGTGAATATGTAAGCATCTCACCTGTTTCGCTTTGGTCAGGCTGCCTTGCAATGTATGTGTACAGCCAATTTTGGTTTATTTGCATTTATTCATTAAGTTCGAAATAAAAAAAACGGGTAATGAGGATATAATACTCAAAAAGCTGACGGAATTCGATTTATTATTCCACGCTTTGATAAACCTTGGAAAACATGATTCGTTTGACAAAGTGATAACAATTGCTTTTCATACTAACTTTATTGATAGGTGTTTAATAAGTAAATTCCTCTCTTTAGAGTCTTCAATCATATCCAAAAAACTATTGGTTGAAAACATATTTTTTGGGTTTAGGTACACAGAAAAAAAAGTCCATTTTCAGAGAGCGCTAGGCGCCTGTTTCGCTCGTACATGATGCCAACATGAGTGACAAGTTCTTAGGCTTAAATGTTTTATTCATACAGCGAACGGGTACAATTAATAGCTGAACTTTACATATATATCATTTATGAGTCATCTTCACGAGAGAGGGTTTCGTCGCATATACCGTACGGCAATATATGTTTCAATATATGCAACTTTTTTATCAATAGGCCCAGCGTCTAGCGTTATTGTCGTAAACATATGCATTGCGGTATTACACTGACCATGGTACGAGAGTTGACTCGGGGACATGTCTCCTGAACCAGTACTTTTTATAATTAGATAAAAATATTGCCTCTCTTGTATTTGTGAAACAGCATCGGAAAATATATGTGAGTTTTTGTAAATTGATCAAGTCATATATGCCTTCCACTAAAAAAAGGGAAATAAATGCATACGTCAGTATTAATGGTGCAAGTTGAACCGAGAACATACACAGGAAATTTCGACCGAATTCCCGCTCAACCTTCCTGGGATAAATATCTTTGTGAATGGGCAGCAAGCACGCGGTATTAATGTTACTAATTGCTTCTATCTCCCACGGAGTTACATTGTAGAAATTGTTACGCGTATTGAAAATGCGTGTAAGTTTCTTTCTCAAAAGTATCAGTGAAATTATGGGAATAAATTTGTGTTGTTAATACGAATGTAATGGTATTTTTGCTAATTTTTATTCTGTCCTACATAAGCTATATTGATGCTCGTGCCATTTTAATTGTATTGCCCCATATTTTAATTTCTCATATTTTAGCTGTTGATATATTTACGTATTTTATATCGATAATTTTTAAATATTATATTGCTCGCTTGGTCCATTTTTTTGTTTCAGAGTCCACATATTTTGGGACTGGCTTTTTCTCGATATTCAAAGCATGTTTTTTTCTGCAGTAAATGGAGGTTATGTTATATCAATTTTTCAATTAGGCTTCTCAATTATTAATTAATGTTTAACCATTTCATTAATCTTAGGAAAAGCAAATATCAGTAGTTTATTACTTGATTTTATAATGTTTCTTACATAATTTAAATTCGATTTTCCTTCGCTGAAAGCTTTTGAATTTCAGATTTTATTTTGCCTTTTTAGATCATATACATTATCTTTATATATATATATATATATATATATATATATATATATATATATATATATACCATTTTGATTTTAATTAATATATCCAGATATGTATGGATTATAATTTTAATAATATGTGCAGATATGTACAGATATGTAATTACGCATAATTTACACTTCTTTTTTCTGCAGTAAAAATCACATCCCTCCAAAAAATGCATCTTTTGGAATATGTATGATAAATTGAATGTTTGCTTCAGCATCAGCCGTTAGATTTGCCAAGACCGTGGATCATATGTCAGAGGGTATATATGGATAAGTTTCCAGACGAATAGTGTCGAGTGATAATGTTTTGGCCTCAGGAACTGCCCAGACGGAAGGTTTGTTTCACTCCTGAGAGGCCACAGACACTATTTATCAGTCTTCTATGGGGATTTTCAGAACTTGACGCATGAAGGTTACCAGAGCCCTCTAGCGATCAATAGAAGAGATATAAATCTAAATCATTGTCATCGGTTCTTATCCTGGATTTTATGTCTGTCTCTTGACGTGTTTGATGGGTAAAGTCTGAGGAGCGTCGGGGCTGGGTTCCTGTATCAGTCCCGGGTCTTTACCCAAACCCTATTTATTTATATGCCCCAAGCACTGCTTGTCTCAGAAGTACTTAATCCCTATACAAGATGTCAGGGTATATCTTAACATGCAGCGGGGAACGCTTAATTTTAATTTTGTGCAGTTCTAAAATTTCCTTAAAATATACTCTGCCAGATGTTCATACGAGTTCTTAATAAATCCCTATAAACAATTTGTTGACAGCTTCCAAACATTTAGCACCTTTAAAGGCTTCTTAACTTCAATCATATTTCCTTAAAGGTTCACCCAAATGTACATAATAACAAAATTTTCTATCTGGGTATATAGTATAATCTATCCTTCTGTATTAGTTTTACATTCATACTGTTTTTTTTATGCATTTAATACCTGGCACATGGCCCTTCTCCCAACAGATGTGTTCTTCTGACCAGTAAAGGCTACCCTGCAGACTATGTTAATTAATATATATATATATATATATATATATATATATATATATATATATATGCGCAATTTACATTAATTTTCACGCGTGAAGTAGAATCACGACTTAAGCACCCACGCTGAAACGGATCGATGAGTATATGTTTATATTCATATTTGGGTAAAAATATGTGGATTGAGCTAATTAGCCCCACTAGTACAAAACCATCAATTCCGATTTTTTTCTCTTACTTTTTCTTCTGCAATGAACTTTTTTTCCGCTAGATCTCCAATATGGTTGATTTCAAAAGCTGAAATTTAGCCACAATATTATGCATAGATCACAGATTCGCGCTTGATTTTTTATCTTGACCTTCTTCCCAAGGCTGTACATTCCGATAATCCATTATCGCTCAGTTACGAAAATACATCATACAAGCCACACGGGGGAACGTACTGCAACGGTGTTTTAATTGTTTATATAATGATTGGACATGATATATATATACAATTAAGTAAAATAGATCATTTCACATAACATAGAGTGGGAGTTTCACATAGTATGATATCGAGGGACCTTCCCGTTTAATAAAAATCCAATGACTGAACAATATAATATAACACTTTGAAAATTCCATAAAATTGAACTTTTATACACAGTTCGATGTAATATACTTTCACATAATTTTCATACAATGCGAATAAATTATGTAATATGAAGTGACATTACCAAATAATATCACATAAAGTGACAGGTCCGTATAAATTTTACAGCGAGTTAAATTTCTACATAGCAAGTGCGAGATCTGGTATGACCATGCGTGTTCATGCAACCATATTTCTAAATCTAATGTTCTAGTCAGTACGTAGAGTTGACACGTGTACCACAAGTCCAGCACACCTTTGATCTCGCACTATGTCCAACCAATCTACAGAACCATCGAACAATACCCTGTGAGCAACCCTGATAGGGATTTCATGGAAAAGCCCTAGATCCCGCAATTGCCGGACAAAATGCATTAAGTCCGTTATTTGTCATATCTAATTCAGCAGCCTGGCTCAGTGTGAGCTAACTATCGACCCAAACAGGTCTGAAGGGACGCGAGTATTAAGGCGATCGGTGGCTGATAGCAACAATTGAATTGACTTGCCCAGTGCTGATAACCCCGGTATATTAAGTATCGCGAAGTCAACACAACAGCATTTGTGTTTGTTCAATGGGCTGTTATAAACTACAAGATGGATAACAGGGGCGGAGCCAGGATTGAGGAAGGAGAGGGGCCGATATATATATATATATATATATATATATATATATATATATATATATATATATATTATATATATATATATATAAACACCTCTCATGTTTTAATTCATTTTTTATAGAAATATCAGTTGTACTAGATGAATAGATAAAAATATCATATTTGTAGGATCACACCGAATGAACTGTAGATTTATCAATAAACAGTACATTAATTACTGGATGTGCAATGTTTTATACTAAAATAAGTCCCTAATCTGCATATACAAGGGACAGGAATCTCATTATTATGTTTTAGAAAATTTAATTTTTATGAGACTAAGACGGGGAGTACTGCCCCCCCCCCCTTCCTCCAAATTGGCTACGTACCTGATTAATTAAGATACATGGTGTCCTATCTTCGACATGTCACAGCCGTTTTACATGAACAGTTGTTATATATCTGAACAAGGTTTCCTATTGTAAGGGCCCTTTTTCCAAAGGAGCATGCATATCACGCAAAAAATATTTTTCTTTCGGTCACTGTGAGCTAGCATTGAGAGTATTTTCTAATGAAAGAGTCTTCAACAGAAACGTCGCATTATTAATAAAAGATAATGTATTTTACTTTTTGCGATGTAAAAACGTATGCTATTATTGATACAACTGGCCAGAACACCATGCGCATCTTCATACTCTCAAGTCTGCGGCTGCTACGATTTCATAGACCTTAATTCAGCCAGCCGATCTGCCGTCTATTTCATGAACAATTAATTTGCCTGCAAATCTTCTGGCCGAAATAACAACTGCCATTCAAATACAACGAGAAAAGTATAAACAATATGCTGTACACACGCCGTCTGAACAAGAACACATTTATCAGAAGCGGGATAGGCTTTTATGGCTTCATTTGGTTAGTTTGATCCTCGATGCTGAATACTAAACATCTATTTGAAACGTCCGCGTAGAACAAATGTTCATCAATCATTTGATAAGTTCAAAAGCCGTGTTCATTATTCATGAAATAGACGACAGAGCGGCTCTCTGAATCAAGGTCAGTAAAAGCGCAGTTAGCTGCCACGAACCTGATAGAATGAAGATGACCCAATGTAGGTCGTCGCCAACAAATGCCGTTGATGTGATGGAAAGGGGCTGTTCGATGATACATTTATATTGATTAAGCCAGGCTTTTGACTCGGTAATGAGATTTTTTAAACATTTGTGGACCAGACACCAGTCTAGTTCACATCTGCCAATGGTATCAGAATCTAAACCATATAGTCCTATATCTATAATAAGATTTTATATATCTTCCTGTGTTTGAGACTAATATTTTACCTGTATACTGGCAATCTTTTCTTTCAACATGGCATTAATCATTTGTATGAAGATACTTTAAAATTTTAACTTTTCTGATCAATTATAAAAAGATAGATACATGTACACACACTCTCACATACACACAGAAATTATATATGTATATATGTGTGTGTCTCTAAAAGAAGTGTTATTTTGCAGCAATACTTTACTAATGTAATAAGCTTTTAACTTATTCCTACAGTTAGTGAAAAGTATTTCAATGGCCGCTTATTGGTGGAAACGACTATATACCACTTTAGAAACCAAAACAAAACTGGATACATGTGATGGGAAATTCAGTTTCAGTTACAAGATTGTCCACGTAAAGTAAGAAACTCTCTTAGAAATGCAATAAAGTTTATACTTGAGAAAGCAATCTTTTTTCATATTTTCCAAATCCCTCTGATAAAAGGTTTAGGATACTAGACACATGCACATAAGATTACATTTAAAACTTGTGGTTGGCTGTTAAGTGTCATGAAAATTACACAGTAACTATCCAAGTGGTGTTGGCAACACATAGCAGACAGATTTTAATTTGGCTGAAAGCATATAAAACTAATAGAGATTTGATAGATGTTTGCAAATGTTTGCCCTTGTCATGATGTTTGTCATTTCTTATTGGGCCTCGAGTCCGAATCCACTTTAATGCCAGTTATGAAATAGTATTCGAGTTTGAGATCATAATCGACAAATGTCAACAGGCAGCCACAGGTGGAATAGGAAAGGCCACAGACATATTATCACCTGGAATAGTAATCGAATTCATTATTACCGGATTATTACAGACGCCAGAGGGAAAATCTGACTATCATAGTGTAGGATTACTGCAGATATCAGAGGATGTATAAAGATGGATCAGACATGGATCCGGTTTATAGTTCAGTTAACTGGGAATACAGGAGCTGATACCGTGTCCACTGGATCACGCCGCTCGTCACGCAGCGGTTATACTGTTACGGAGACAAATTGTTCGTGGGAAAATATCGGACCGGAAGTCACCGGTAGCAAGGGGCTGACCTTTCTAGAAGCGCCATGATTTGAAAAAAGGGAAAGCACAAGTGAACAATCTTCATATCTCCTGGAATATAGGTTTTCAATCTTATTTGTTAAAGCAATTTTAAAACATTAAAATGTTTAGGTATTTAAACTGTGCCAGGCAAATAGATGTAACCTTCCGCAGTATAAGGTGTTGGCGGAGTAATTTCCGGCAAGCTGTTCAAATATTCATCCGCCTCTCTGGAGAAATCACAGTCCTCGTCGGTGTCCATGCTAGAACAAGGTTCTGTCTCTGACCCTGGAAAACTCAAAGCTCAGATCAGAGCGAAGGGGTATTTCTACCTTGCTGACATAAGAGAGAGTATTAGTTGCCAGAGTGGCAACACATGTTATGTCGAAAACGTCGCCGAAAAGCTCAACACGGAAGCAGTTTTTTTCGTAAGATTTCATAAGACCTTGCTCACAAGTATCGTTTCACTTAGGTATATATCGTTTCAAATAGGTATCTGCATTCACTTATTTGGCCCATATTAGCAGCTACATTCGTGCATAAGTGACTGTAGATTTGCGACTATTCGTTGATAACGTTCCTGGATCCCGATCATGTGCTGGATCCACACCAAAATTTAATCGATTCCTCATTAGCCGATCCCCGAAATGCACTAAAATTTCATAAGATACCGTTCATGATTGCATGAGTTATGCTATGAACAAATACAAACGCACAAACAAACATGCACGAACGGGAATGATGAATACCGTCTTGGCGGAGGCGATGGACCAGACCAATTAAACATTAAATAAATTCCTCTACTTCACAAGCAACACCAACTATTCCCGAAAAAGATTATTAAGCGGTATTTGCAGCATAATCTCTTTGCATGTTTTTTTTAAGTCTCACCGCATGCAAGTATGATTCTTTCACGGAATTTGTGATTCACAGCGAGGAGATGGAAACGACGGTGGTCTTCATGAAGATGGGATATTTGCTAAGTTTGTACAGTAGCAACATTTCGAAGATCTATTTTAATCACATGTACACTTTCAAAGTTATGATTTCACAGCCTATTTAAATTTGGAATGATTTTTTTTTTTAATTTTTATAAATGAAAGACACATAGTGTAGGCAAAAGAAAATAAGAGATTCCTATTTGCTGAAATTTGGAGACCATAAGCGAAACATCCAATGGAGCCCAAGAAGACGACGGCTCGAAAAAAAGAAGAAAAGGTAAAGGGCCGTACTATCATACAAAAAGGTAGCTTTTACTATTTTGAACGTACTTTTAACATAAACTTAATAAACCAATTTTATGGGAAGATACGTCCCTTCATTCCTACGATGTTGGGGAATGTTTTCTGCTTTGTATTAGCTTTTATTACGTGTGTACTTTTTACATAATAGCACCGTACAAAAACAAACTATGTATGAAAGAAATTCAAGATCTCATTAAACAACCTTTACTTTCTTATCTTGTTTCCTCCAAGTGCAAGATTGTTTCAGGTTTTTCTTCTTTTTTTTTTGGTATGGCCAATGACGTCATCGGGTGACCCCATCAGTTTCTTCTGTAGAATGAACCGGGTTTTGAACCGCTGGCCTCGAGCTCCGGAAAACCTTACCCAATCAGAAGGAGACTTCGCACTTTTATTCATTAAAGCCCAGAGGAACAGCTCTCTCGTCAAACACAAATGACTGCTTTCGTTTTTGAGCACTGCATCCGTTAGTTTAAACTCTCGTCTGTAGTTTAATAATCATTACTTTAAAGAAACCCTTCTTCATTACTGTCAACATAACGTGACAAACAAGGGCCGTTACTGGTTTTCTGCCGACAATCTGGAGGTGCTAACATTATTTATATTTTCCTATACTGGTGTGCTGCCCTGGATTTTAGTTTTCTCAGGCCAAAGTCCTCAACAAAGAGGTTTCTTAGGCCAAAGACAAACAAAGAAACACCCGGTTAAAGTTATTTTAATCAGGCAGCTTTTCTTTAGATGCCGTCACTAGGAAGCTCAGTCGGTTAACAAAATGGCGGAGAACAGACCCAAAGACATTTTGCCATCTTGAGATGAATACATCCAGGAAAACAACACGTGCACACACGCCACCCCCTATATATATATATATATATATATATATATATATATATATATATATATACCCTGAAATAAATTTTTGCACAAACGCTATATTTACGCAAATTGTTCCATGGTCTGCGCGGTAATAATTGAATTCATAAAAACAACATTTAAACCCTCTTCTTCCGCTTAGAATCGGATTCGAAAGATCAAAACTCTGCTGGTAAGGGTTTATTGGTATCGAAATTAAAACCCCATAACACACAGGGGCTTCTAAATATGAATGCAGCGTAAGTATTCAGACAGTGTATATGATAATACAGTCCGTTCAAGTAATTTGGACAAGAACTGTTTCAAGGCAAATAGCATAAACATGGCAAGCTTTCCGCTGCCTCGGGAACGTATCTGGCGGAAGATTTGGTCAATACGTACCGACTGTATTTGGAGAGGAGCGATTTATTTCTTGTCACATAAATACGACCGCAGCAGAATTCTTTAACATTCACGGATGTGTTAACCTCAGTTGCAGATTCAACAACTCGTCTAGACGTTACTGTCTCGGGGTAATGAAGCGGTCTGTCCCAGAAAACCGGAAATACAAACCTATCCCACAATTCATGGCATAAAATGGCTACTCCCAAACATATGCACAAGCTTTCTTTACAATAGTCAACGTGTTCGGTATGTTTAAGCCTCAATTCGTCTGTTAAGTATACAGGGTTCTTTATTGACTTTATGCGTGGGCGGATCCTCATTTACATCTGCATATCTAAGTAGACGGAGTTTATGTTATCCCCCGTGTTTGCCTTGCATAAATGTAAGTCTCCCCAAACGAAGATAGCAAAGATTTAGCCTACAGGATGCTTACATGATAAAAATACATGATACTAAAGTTCAGTCATCACCATTAAAGATGGACTTATGATGGATTTATAAGCGCCATGCCATACGATGTGCAAGTATAAAAAAAGTGATCCATTGGTCATGACGCTCAGCCATCGAGCATGGCCTGCGACATCATGGGCTGAGATTCACAATTTCCAGACAAATTTGTGAAAAACCTATTTGCCAAATTTGTTGAAACTCTCTATAATGACGAAAATTTATATCACATATGTCTGGTTAAAACACGGTGACTTGATGACCTGAGGCAAAATATATGGTTGTTGACCTAACAAGAACTAATCCCATAGCTTGCTTGATACCTGTAAGTCTCAAAATGAACACCACACAGGCCAAATATAAGATCAGCATATATAGCAAAATATCAAGGAAATCTATGCAAAAATTATTGAAAAAGGGTGCTTCTGTATGAATTTTTCTTCAACAAAAACCAACTGTACTGAACTTTCATAATGCTGGTCACATTTTTAAAGAAATCTTCGACCCGATCCTTTGCGAGATTACATTAATATACGTCCCATTGCTTGCTTGATACCTGTAAGTCTCAAAATGAACACCACACAGGCCAAATATAAGATCAGCATATATAGCAAAATATCAAGGAAATCTATGCAAAAATTATTGAAAAAGGGTGCTTCTGTATGAATTTTTCTTCAACAAAAACCAACTGTACTGAACTTTCATAATGCTGGTCACATTTTTAAAGAAATCTTCGACCCGATCCTTTGCGAGATTACATTAATATACGTCCCATTGCAATCATTTGAACCCTTCTTGAGATAATTGTTTCAAAAGGAATTTTAAGACGCCTAGCTGGTTGCCATATTGGATTTTTGGTAGGTCTGAAATCCGACAACAAATATCCTCTAAAAGGGACCAAACATTAAAAAAATCATAGAAACTGCACTGACAAAAGGATTTCTAAGGTGGCTGAAATAATGGATTTCTGACAAGGCTGACATTTGATATCACACATCGTCCAATAAGAGACCAAACTTGTGGCAATTGCTCCAAAGGATGTACTTTTTTATATTTTATACAGTAATGAAGGTAAAAACAATTAAAAAATCAGGATCAGGTTAAAGAGCTCTCATATCAGTTTTATGGACATGCAAATGTAAAAAGTGTAAGTCAAATATTTTTTTAATAATCACCTTGCTTTTTAGTATGGTCAGCAGGGTAGGTAAACTGCAAAACCTGAAAGAAAAGAAATGCAGAAAGCATCACTAAGAGTCTTGTTTAACAAATAAAGCCATCCTAAATCCAGGTACAGACCCACAAATTATCAGAACAAACACTTGCTGGTATATCTGATGATTTGTATAAAAATATTAAGATATCTAGGAAACTATGTTTATTGCTATGATTCCATAAAAAACTGCAAAATGTTCCCATCATCTTATAAATCAGTAGCTTAACTTTAATACAATACTCTTATAGTCTTAATACCTGGTCGTCGGGCAACAGAGTGTTTTTCTTATGAATTAATGATGTTTTTATCATTCAGTAGGCTGATACAAAGGGAGTCATATATTACAAGTGGCGCTCACAATTAGTGCAAAACAGTGAGATATACCCGTTGGAGTGCAATGATGATGAGTGCAAAAATAGAGATGGATCTACAAAGTAATTTTTTATTGTGAACATCCCTGACCTATGACCTTGAATGGCCTTTTGCCCATATATCAGTTGGATTCTTTCTAGAGATGGGTAACTACTAACCACTTGAACTACTAACCACCTTAAACTGGAGTAATCAATTGGCAACAAATGTGTGAATTACTTTGAACTGCAACCTTTAACCTCTTGACCAGCTGACCCCAAAAACAATAAGTTATTTCTTCAAGCAAAAAGATCCATAAATATGAAGTTTCAAACAAATTAAGTGATGCATAGATTGGGCATATGTGAAACAATGAAGGTTTGGGATGAACAGTTTAGCTAAAAATATGGTTACAAGCATTTGGAACAATGAAGAACTGTGATCTTGATCTCTGACCTTTTGAACTCAACATTTATAGGGTTCTTCCCCTATCGGTAGGTAAGCCATATATGACAGATGGAAGGTGTAGAATGAAGAGATTGTCTTAAAATGACTCCACGCAAGAAGTGGGTGCTGTGAACTTGACCTTTGACCTCAAAATCATCAGTTCTTTTCCCCTGTTGGCAGAGAAGCGTTATGTCAATGCTGGAAGGTTTGGAATGATAAGTCTTGCTTGAAATGTGTCCACAACCTTTTTTTTAAAAAGTGGATCCTGTGACCTAGACCTTTGCCCTTGTAACCTCAAACTCTAAAGGATTCTTCTCCCACTTGGTAGGTGAGCCATACGTGAAAGATCAAAGGTTCAGAAAGAAAGGTTTAGCTTAAAATACATCCACAAGCTTTTCAAAGAAGTAGGTCCCGTGACCTTGACCTTTGATCTTGTGACTTCAAAATGATTTTTGTTCTTCCCCTGCTGGTAGGTGAGCCATATGTGAAAGATGGAAGGTTTGGGATGAAAAGTTTGCTATAGGAATTAATTTTGGGTGGGGAGGGGGGTCGCAAACACACCCCGTAATTCGGATAATATAGGTCGCAGTGACCTAATTTCAGATTTGAATGAGGATCTTTTTAGAACCTCTAAGACGTCATAGGGTTCATGATCCTAGCCCTTACGGTTACGATGTGTGCCATGCTTAAGGACGACGGACGAAGAACCATGGCTATAGCACAGAATGACTGAAAGTCAGCTGAGCTAAAAACGATGATAATCTCCTGTCTTTTATTTTGTTTAGGCATATCTCATTTATGGTAAACTTTTAAACAAATATTCTCAGTTGAAATGCGTGTATAACGGTTACAATACAGGAATAGTACACAAATATATAAGTTCTCGCAGCCAATATCATGGCGACTGTGAGCAGCATGACAAAAATACACCAATTTATATCAGCATTCTAAGGAATGCAAGCCTCCGCCACAGGGGGGGGGGGGGGCTTCCTTGTGTGGAATGACCCCTAGCTTGTTTACATTTACTTATTCGTTCCATATTCCCGGGTTCATTCGTCCATAAGTGGCTACACATTTGAGAATATTTCTTGATGACATTCCTGGCAAATATCCACATCAAAACCCAAATCTCATCGAATCTTCAATGGCCAATTTCCGAAATGCTCTGAGATTCAGTTCATGAGTTTGTGAACAAACACATACACACGCATTGACACGCGCACACAGAAACACAGATGAACGAACACCCACCCTGGAAAGGGCAATAATTAACTCAGGTGAAACAGACTTTCTGTTGCACTAGACTGCATCAGAATCAATGTCGTTTATGTAATTTATGTTCGTTTAATGATAACAAAGCTCTCGTTTAAGCATGAATGATCGCACTGCGATGTAATTTATCTTAAAGGAACTTAGAACACAAGTAGAAGATGGCTTTCACCGGGCGCGATCACGGACACAAAACATTAAAATAGCGCGCACGCCACCAAGTAGCCGTACTGTGCATTTTTATAAATCAGGATTTTTCAGGCTTCCAACCGAAGTTTTTTTTCTGTCTATCATTCTTTGTATACCTTCTCCTTGTTTGGGAGTTGCTGCGCATGCGCAAGATACGACCTCTTGTTATGGTAAACATTCACACTTGGACTATGTTTACTCACACACCTCACACACAGAACTCTAACAATATTACCGGTGAATTGGAGATAGAAAGTGCGTTGGACCAAAATGAACCGAAAATGTGAGTTTGAACCGAAAATGTGTACTGTTTCAAATGTTTATATGTACTTTAACTCAATATATGGGCATGCAAAGTAACAGTCGATCGATCAAAATTTTAAACACTCATTGTTGATCCAAAAAATAACGGAAACGTTAATCTGAAAAACCCGGTGACCTTGACCTTCATCTTCAAGGTCAAATCTGCCAAAATGTGATTTTTTTGTGAACCTCATAACTTTTGAAGTATTTATCCTTTTATCCTCAAATTTGGTACAGCAATCGTTCCTACCAAGTTCTCAGACTAATTCGAAACCCGGTGACCTTGACCAGGGTCTTCAAGGTCAAATCAACCAAATTATAGTTATTGTCTTGTGAACGCGGCAACTTTTGAAGGGCGGTATTTTTCCTCGAAGATTTTTAGCACTCATTGTTTCCACCAAAATCTGGGACGACTTCGAAACCTGGTGACCTTGACTTTTACCTTCAAGGTCAAATCGGCCAAATGGTAAATTTTTGTGATCCCCAAAACAGATGGTCGCGGGCGGCACGCGGTAAATTTTATGGAACAGTTGTTGAATATGGAGACTTTTATACATTGTCTAAGAATATATACCCCTGTATAGTGTCAATTTGAAAAACAAGGCTTTACATCAAACAATAATTATGTTTTAATATACATATAACAGTGTTTCTATGTAAATATATATGATTTTTAATTTAATTATCAAAGAATTCAACATGCGCATGTCATTATAAAGTTGTTCTATATGTTATATTTACTCATATACTAAAACACTAAGCTTTCCGGCGAGAGTGCATAGTTCGCTGGTATATGGCTTATTTAGTTGGCTTTACTTGCGAGGTGACTGGTAAGACTTTTCACAGAAAATACAATACAATGTTCTACTTCTTATACTGTGGATCTACATATTTATCAAGTCTGTTGCAGCCAAGCTTTCACAGACCTTGATTCTGCGAGCCGCTCTGGCGTCTATTTCAGGAATAATGAACAAGCTCGCAACTGTTCGGTTCGAAATTAAAAATTACAATAAATCCAACTATCAAAATGTTAACAATTCACTGTTCCCGCGGGTAATTTGATTGGTTCAGTTGCCTTGTCCATTATTAACGAAATAGAGGCCAGAACGGCTTGCTGAATCAAGGTCTGTGAAAGCGTAGCTGCCACAGGCTTGGAAGTATCAAGTTTCTACTGTGTCTTAAATGACAGCTCCTTTGTGTATTAAAAATATACTGTGCTACTACAAAACCTAGAATATTCTTGTTGATGCGAAATAAAGACTTTCTTCTTACGACTCTAGGACATTTATACTAATGCAGCACCTAGACTTTGGCACACTCTTCCAGAGGAAACTCTTGATCTTTGATCACATTTAAGACCCAAGGTTTTTAAATCAGCTTTTAATAAAAGAATAAGCTAAGTCATTTTTAGTTATATAATCAATGGCATTATTTTGATTAATATCTCGAATTTTTAGTGTCGCCTGTAACACATTCTCTCATGCATTTTTTTCCCTTTTCATGCTGAAATTCTATACACATTTGTAGCATTTCATGTAAAGCGATTTTGATAGTCTTACGGCAGATATTAGTAAGTCAAGAAAATATTATTATTATTATTTTAATTCATATATTTATTATTATTATAATTATTATTATTATTATTATTATTTATTTATTTATTTATTTATTATTATTATTATTATTATTATTATTATTATTATTATTATTATTATTATTATTATTATTATAAAATTTTCTTATTGAAAGGGCTATTTTGATGTCTCAATATTGGTCACAGGCCAATGACAGTGATCACATTAGGCAGTTTCTTAACTCAGTTCCTTTTTCCTCTCTGAATTTGTGGGAAAACCTCTCGTGGTTCTCATGTTATTCTCCCATTTTCTTCTTGAATCTCTAACAGGGTATAAATGGAAACAACTCACCTCTAAGATTACGTTTACTCTGTTAAAGAAGAAGACAAGTGAGCCAAAAAAAATGCACGACCGAAGCCGCAGGTCCATGCCAGATATTCTTTACACATTTTTTATCTGTTCCCGTGGGCCGACCTTCCATGATTTCTAGTTTTCCCAATTATATCTTACCAGTCTCGCCAGTTGATTGAAGCCGAATGTCTAGGATTAAGTCGAGTTCTCTGATAGATCTGGCCTATATCCATGGATAAACTCGTCTGGACAGGCCTACTCAGCGTGTGTTTGTGTGAAAAACTGCTGGAATAATGACTTCTTTTTATAGTTGAGGTCATTGATTAATTGGTTCACACGGAAACGTGCATTTTTACTCTTCCAAAGTCCTCCTTTTGCATAAATACATTATGAACTGTGTCGCGATTGTTTATTTTCTGGGCCTTCTAAGCAATCAGAATCGTTTTTGTACTCAAATTCCTTGTACTTTATAGTGTAGGGGCATATGTAGCAAGTTCGTCCTGAGTAAATTTTGTTTGTAAAAATGTGACACCCCATGCATTTTTGTTCTTCACCTTTCTATGAAGCCTTAAAAACATGGTGCCAATTTTTTTTATTCAGTTTTGACATGTCTTTCAGCTTGTATTAAAATAGTATTTAAAATGTTAAATTAATAAACTTTGACCGAAACATAAACAAAGTAAGCTGGGACAAGAGGATAGGAAAGGTTCTTTTTGGAATGTATTTACATACTAAACACACAAACTTAGTTCTCTGACTAGTTTGGGATTGTCTAAAATTATTTTTGGTTATATTAAATGTACCTATTCACATACCAAGTATATTTGATAAACAAATATAGTGTTAAATGCTTAATACACATAGCTTGATTTTTTCTCTCCTTAAAATATGATGGTGTCTGCTAATATTTCATTGTAAACTATTTGAGTACTCCTGTACACAAGTGAGTTAGGTTTGCGAGATCAGTGGTACAAATGTAAACAAAGCGCGCATGCCACCTGGCGGCCAAACCGCGCTACTTTACAAATCAAGATTTTCTCAAGCATCCCAATAGTGTATCTTTTTTTTTATCTTCCATATCATTTCTCCTTGTTTGGGAGTTGTGCACGCGCAAGAACAGACGACCTCTAGTTATGGTTTTTTATGGTACACAGACACACGTGGACTGTGTTTACTCACACACAGAACTATAACAATGAATGAAACAGGTGAATTGGATATTGTAAGTCCGTGTACAGGGATGGTTTTGCCAAACTAATAAACAAATGGCATGAGATAATTTACAAACTGTTGCCAATGTTTATGTACCTTTACAGTTTTCTTCAGGGGATAAGTGTTATTTGTTTTTCTAAAAGCAATGGTAATCTCTAGTCATTTAAGATATCCCATTAGGTAGCTCCCACCCGTGTAGTTTCTTAGACACTTACTTTTCCTATACATTGAGGTAAAAATGAATGACAGACACACACACACACACGTGTGTGTGTGTAGAGAGAGAGAGAGTAAGAGTGACGCCTTCTAGATAGTAACATGTTTATTGATATTAGTCTATCTAAATGGCGTCTGTCTTACTCCAAACCTACACTTCCACAACAGACTAACACGGCTATACCACTAATCATTATACTTAGTAAATATATATATATATATATGTATATATATATATATATATATATATATAAATTAATCTAATGGTTTACTGCAATTAGCAACTGCTAGAGTGCTCAATGGTATGACATCAGAGCTATATAATCAGACAGTGATGAGTGCAGCACGTTGCACGAAACTACGTAGCAGTAAAAATGTCTGACAAAATTTGATCCGTCTATTTGTATAATTACACACACACACACACACATATATAATATATATATATATATACATATATATATATAGAGAGAGAGAGAGAGAGAGAGAGAGGGTGAGAAGGAGAGAGACAGGAAGAGAGAGAGATGTGATGCATTCATACACAATTGTATTTTCTTGCAAAATCATTTCAAATAAAATATTGTTTTACAAGACACGTTTTAATATTTAATTTTAACATTTGCCAAATGAACATACAAATAATGATTTAATTATTTCTACTTTTTATCAATTTATTATTTGGGTGAGATCATTAAGCAGTAAGTTGGACCAGCAGTAAGAAACACGAACTAAGCTCAGATTCTTTGAGACTTGATTCCTTGAAAATTACTTGAACATGTGCCGTGTCAGAAAAGTTCAGTGTACTTAAAAGGTAATGTGTATGTGCTGTTAAAACAACCTCGATGTTGACTTCCTCCATACCGATCCCCATATTATATCCCCAACAATTTTGTTATTGTTTTATGGCCTTTATTAAAATTACAATAACAAAAAAGAAATGCAAAAACCTTTAATTACATTCAAGGCATTTGTTTATTGTATAAGGCACGTGTCATTTTGTTAGCTTGTGCAATAAATCAAAAATGTTCTTGATCACGATTTAAGGGAAAACGAGCATTAGTTAAGCAGGTATAAAATGCTTTAGTGTTTGTCTGGAGTTATTTGGTATAAAAATGATAAAAAAACATGGGCTCCAATCAAAAATGTACATTCCACTGCTGCATCTGACATACCCTGCATTTAATGACATAACCAGTCAGATTTTATAAAACAAAAGAATAGACTTTTCTTGATCCTTTATTCATGGTTCGCATTATATATAGATAGTACAAGCTGGGTGCTACTCATTGTCTGCAGATTACTATTTTCATAAAAAAAATGAATGTTGTACCAGTGATCTTGCTCCGACGGATGGAACAGCCTATGTAGCCACTGTGCCATCACAAGTCATTTAAGGATAATGAAAAAGCGACAAGAATGTAATAATAACCAGCGTTTAACTTTACCATTGTTATATTTAAACTTTACCATTGGTTTTACCATAGTTTCTGTTAAGATTTGTCCGTTTTTGTTATTGTACTGCTATAACCTGAATGCCTCGGTTTCATATTCCCATAAATGTGTAAAAGATATTGGCCCACCAAACAAAATAGATTAAAAAATAGACCATCGGGGGGGGGGGGGTTAAAGATGGGATAGAAGAACATCTGTAAACACGTTCGATACAATTATGACTAATGATGACACTTTTTTGTTATGATTTGATATTTACTTTTTAGGACTTTTCTAAAATTCTAAATTTATAAGGTCACTTTGTTTTGTTTTCAAAACACTCTCCTTAATGAATTCTGCAGCAAAACATGCATTTCTTTCCATGTTGATTATCTGTCCTTTACATGTCTCATTCGACTGTAAATGTCTGGAAATAAATGTCTGTAAATAACTGATGAAAATAGCTACTCCACAGAAGGTATAATTGCTCCCAAATGATATGCTATTGCACGCAAAAAGCTGAGGTTATATGAACAATGTTATTATTATTATTATTATTATTATTATTATTATTATTATTTTGCTTCTTAATATGTACTCCATTTCACTGTGAATGGTGGACTAGGTAGAATTTCCTAAAACTTTGGGTTGAGTTAGTGAGGATCTGGCACTAAATCCAGTCAAAGTTGTCCTTTTTTCTGTTGTTTATTCTTCACAAAATATGTAAAAAAAATTAGTCATCCGCCTTAAAATTTTACAAATTATTTTTTGGATTATGACCAAAACATAAAAATACTCCATAGAATTCCTTAGGAACCTTTAGATATACTTTGGATAAACTAACCGTAAGAGACGGGTTTCTATACCTTCACTATCAGCGAGCGGATAGTGATGTTGGTGTTGTAATAATCGAACAATAGGATGACGCAATAACAAAATCATATTAAATGGAAGAATAACAGGGCCATTTTCATATGTTATGTATAAATGAAGCAAATATTTAGTCACTGGTTAAAACCAAGGAAAGTGGAGCCATACTGTATACGATACAGGTTGCCTGAAATCAGCAAGTGGTCCGCCATATGTACATTGCACAAACTACCCAAGGATACTTTGTCTACATATGCATTTTTTAATGAATTCATCAATGAAATTTTGTAGAACAATATACTGGTGGACAAACAACAGCTGATTAATTTTCATGATTAGTCTGATGGATCTTGATGCGGATCCATGTGTTGGCGGAGGTTTGCGCTCTACGGGTGCTTTGTAATATTGTTATAAACGTCTTAACGCAGTCTTTGAGTGTCTAGTCTAAGTTATTGTGATGTAATATATCTTACTAACCATTTTGAGGTGTTTTGTTGCTTAATATCTCTCTGGATGAAATATTTATATATAGTGGTCCTCAATTTTTGCTCTAAATTCAAATTTGACCTGAAAAAAATGACAAAACAACTGTAGAAAAATTGGCACCATATTTTTTTGTAAAGTTTAAGGTCTAAGGATGACAAAAATGTAGGGTGTCCAATTTTTACAGGGAAAAATTACTCGGTGACATATGCCCCCACACTATTATTCTCAGTTTATCTGTCTGTCACTCATATCAGACCGGGTCGGTCTCTCTCTCTCTCTCTCTCGCTCTCTCTCTCTCTCTCTCTCTCTCTGTGAGAAACTTTATTTTGTTTGAAAATACCTTTTTAGTAAAAAAGGCTCTTTAGAAAACTATAAAAACAAACAGAAAAAAGTGTTAAATAATATCTATTATCCGTTAGGGCATCAGTTGATTTACATGATGCGTTCTATGAGATTTTTTATACAGTTTACTCTCTCTCTCCTTCTCTCTCTCTCTCTTTCTTTTATTCTCTCTCATTCTCTCTTTTTCTCATTCTCTCTCATTCTCTCTTTTTCTCTCACCCTCTCTCCCTCTCTCACTCACTTTGCAATTGTGTCTCTACCTCTATTTCTGATCAATGTACGGTACTACAAAAAGGATACAGCAACAAAACATTGCTCTACAGATTCGCCGCTCCCATTTGTCGTGGACTATTACCATGTCCTTGGCATTGTAACTGATTTTTGCAACGGCACACGTTAATTTTAAAGAATCCTTAAAGGTATGGAAAATTAGCATATACACCATTGAACTGAAGCGGCTTTTTTATATTATCTTAAATTTCAGTAAAGAGAAAAATTGCCAGCTCACACTTTATTTTCGGTTCGAAGAACAATTGTGAAGTCCTCATCTGCGGCCAATAATTCATTGTGAATCAGATGGCGGCGAAAGAACGGGGCTATACTGTATTACACATCCTATGGAATTCTTGACAGCTGATAGCAGCTCCTGCTTGAATTTTTATCTTCCCGAACTCCGCTGATGCGTGACTTTCACACATGGCAGTTAATGAGCTGTGGCCTGGCCCGCTGCACATATACGTGATATTCATTAGTCATCCGCCTTAAAATTTTACAAATTATTTTTTGGATTATGACCAAAACATAAAAATACTCCATAGAATTCCTTAGGAACCTTTAGATATACTTTGGATAAACTAACCGTAAGAGACGGGTTTCTATACCTTCACTATCAGCGAGCGGATAGTGATGTTGGTGTTGTAATAATCGAACAATAGGATGACGCAATAACAAAATCATATTAAATGGAAGAATAACAGGGCCATTTTCATATGTTATGTATAAATGAAGCAAATATTTAGTCACTGGTTAAAACCAAGGAAAGTGGAGCCATACTGTATACGATACAGGTTGCCTGAAATCAGCAAGTGGTCCGCCATATGTACATTGCACAAACTACCCAAGGATACTTTGTCTACATATGCATTTTTTAATGAATTCATCAATGAAATTTTGTAGAACAATATACTGGTGGACAAACAACAGCTGATTAATTTTCATGATTAGTCTGATGGATCTTGATGCGGATCCATGTGTTGGCGGAGGTTTGCGCTCTACGGGTGCTTTGTAATATTGTTATAAACGTCTTAACGCAGTCTTTGAGTGTCTAGTCTAAGTTATTGTGATGTAATATATCTTACTAACCATTTTGAGGTGTTTTGTTGCTTAATATCTCTCTGGATGAAATATTTATATATAATGGTCCTCAATTTTTGCTCTAAATTCAAATTTGACCTGAAAAAAATGACAAAACAACTGTAGAAAAATTGGCACCATATTTTTTTGTAAAGTTTAAGGTCTAAGGATGACAAAAATGTAGGGTGTCCAATTTTTACAGGGAAAAATTACTCGGTGACATATGCCCCCACACTATTATTCTCAGTTTATCTGTCTGTCACTCATATCAGACCGGGTCGGTCTCTCTCTCTCTCTCTCTCGCTCTCTCTCTCTCTCTCTCTCTCTCTGTGAGAAACTTTATTTTGTTTGAAAATACCTTTTTAGTAAAAAAGGCTCTTTAGAAAACTATAAAAACAAACAGAAAAAAGTGTTAAATAATATCTATTATCCGTTAGGGCATCAGTTGATTTACATGATGCGTTCTATGAGATTTTTTATACAGTTTACTCTCTCTCTCCTTCTCTCTCTCTCTCTTTCTTTTATTCTCTCTCATTCTCTCTTTTTCTCATTCTCTCTCATTCTCTCTTTTTCTCTCACCCTCTCTCCCTCTCTCACTCACTTTGCAATTGTGTCTCTACCTCTATTTCTGATCAATGTACGGTACTACAAAAAGGATACAGCAACAAAACATTGCTCTACAGATTCGCCGCTCCCATTTGTCGTGGACTATTACCATGTCCTTGGCATTGTAACTGATTTTTGCAACGGCACACGTTAATTTTAAAGAATCCTTAAAGGTATGGAAAATTAGCATATACACCATTGAACTGAAGCGGCTTTTTTATATTATCTTAAATTTCAGTAAAGAGAAAAATTGCCAGCTCACACTTTATTTTCGGTTCGAAGAACAATTGTGAAGTCCTCATCTGCGGCCAATAATTCATTGTGAATCAGATGGCGGCGAAAGAACGGGGCTATACTGTATTACACATCCTATGGAATTCTTGACAGCTGATAGCAGCTCCTGCTTGAATTTTTATCTTCCCGAACTCCGCTGATGCGTGACTTTCACACATGGCAGTTAATGAGCTGTGGCCTGGCCCGCTGCACATATACGTGATATTCATTAGTCATCCGCCTTAAAATTTTACAAATTATTTTTTGGATTATGACCAAAACATAAAAATACTCCATAGAATTCCTTAGGAACCTTTAGATATACTTTGGATAAACTAACCGTAAGAGACGGGTTTCTATACCTTCACTATCAGCGAGCGGATAGTGATGTTGGTGTTGTAATAATCGAACAATAGGATGACGCAATAACAAAATCATATTAAATGGAAGAATAACAGGGCCATTTTCATATGTTATGTATAAATGAAGCAAATATTTAGTCACTGGTTAAAACCAAGGAAAGTGGAGCCATACTGTATACGATACAGGTTGCCTGAAATCAGCAAGTGGTCCGCCATATGTACATTGCACAAACTACCCAAGGATACTTTGTCTACATATGCATTTTTTAATGAATTCATCAATGAAATTTTGTAGAACAATATACTGGTGGACAAACAACAGCTGATTAATTTTCATGATTAGTCTGATGGATCTTGATGCGGATCCATGTGTTGGCGGAGGTTTGCGCTCTACGGGTGCTTTGTAATATTGTTATAAACGTCTTAACGCAGTCTTTGAGTGTCTAGTCTAAGTTATTGTGATGTAATATATCTTACTAACCATTTTGAGGTGTTTTGTTGCTTAATATCTCTCTGCATGAAATATTTATATATAATGGTCCTCAATTTTTGCTCTAAATTCAAATTTGACCTGAAAAAAATGACAAAACAACTGTAGAAAAATTGGCACCATATTTTTTTGTAAAGTTTAAGGTCTAAGGATGACAAAAATGTAGGGTGTCCAATTTTTACAGGGAAAAATTACTCGGTGACATATGCCCCCACACTATTATTCTCAGTTTATCTGTCTGTCACTCATATCAGACCGGGTCGGTCTCTCTCTCTCTCTCTCTCGCTCTCTCTCTCTCTCTCTCTCTCTCTCTGTGAGAAACTTTATTTTGTTTGAAAATACCTTTTTAGTAAAAAAGGCTCTTTAGAAAACTATAAAAACAAACAGAAAAAAGTGTTAAATAATATCTATTATCCGTTAGGGCATCAGTTGATTTACATGATGCGTTCTATGAGATTTTTTATACAGTTTACTCTCTCTCTCCTTCTCTCTCTCTCTCTTTCTTTTATTCTCTCTCATTCTCTCTTTTTCTCATTCTCTCTCATTCTCTCTTTTTCTCTCACCCTCTCTCCCTCTCTCACTCACTTTGCAATTGTGTCTCTACCTCTATTTCTGATCAATGTACGGTACTACAAAAAGGATACAGCAACAAAACATTGCTCTACAGATTCGCCGCTCCCATTTGTCGTGGACTATTACCATGTCCTTGGCATTGTAACTGATTTTTGCAACGGCACACGTTAATTTTAAAGAATCCTTAAAGGTATGGAAAATTAGCATATACACCATTGAACTGAAGCGGCTTTTTTATATTATCTTAAATTTCAGTAAAGAGAAAAATTGCCAGCTCACACTTTATTTTCGGTTCGAAGAACAATTGTGAAGTCCTCATCTGCGGCCAATAATTCATTGTGAATCAGATGGCGGCGAAAGAACGGGGCTATACTGTATTACACATCCTATGGAATTCTTGACAGCTGATAGCAGCTCCTGCTTGAATTTTTATCTTCCCGAACTCCGCTGATGCGTGACTTTCACACATGGCAGTTAATGAGCTGTGGCCTGGCCCGCTGCACATATACGTGATATTCATTAGTCATCCGCCTTAAAATTTTACAAATTATTTTTTGGATTATGACCAAAACATAAAAATACTCCATAGAATTCCTTAGGAACCTTTAGATATACTTTGGATAAACTAACCGTAAGAGACGGGTTTCTATACCTTCACTATCAGCGAGCGGATAGTGATGTTGGTGTTGTAATAATCGAACAATAGGATGACGCAATAACAAAATCATATTAAATGGAAGAATAACAGGGCCATTTTCATATGTTATGTATAAATGAAGCAAATATTTAGTCACTGGTTAAAACCAAGGAAAGTGGAGCCATACTGTATACGATACAGGTTGCCTGAAATCAGCAAGTGGTCCGCCATATGTACATTGCACAAACTACCCAAGGATACTTTGTCTACATATGCATTTTTTAATGAATTCATCAATGAAATTTTGTAGAACAATATACTGGTGGACAAACAACAGCTGATTAATTTTCATGATTAGTCTGATGGATCTTGATGCGGATCCATGTGTTGGCGGAGGTTTGCGCTCTACGGGTGCTTTGTAATATTGTTATAAACGTCTTAACGCAGTCTTTGAGTGTCTAGTCTAAGTTATTGTGATGTAATATATCTTACTAACCATTTTGAGGTGTTTTGTTGCTTAATATCTCTCTGCATGAAATATTTATATATAATGGTCCTCAATTTTTGCTCTAAATTCAAATTTGACCTGAAAAAAATGACAAAACAACTGTAGAAAAATTGGCACCATATTTTTTTGTAAAGTTTAAGGTCTAAGGATGACAAAAATGTAGGGTGTCCAATTTTTACAGGGAAAAATTACTCGGTGACATATGCCCCCACACTATTATTCTCAGTTTATCTGTCTGTCACTCATATCAGACCGGGTCGGTCTCTCTCTCTCTCTCTCTCGCTCTCTCTCTCTCTCTCTCTCTCTCTCTCTGTGAGAAACTTTATTTTGTTTGAAAATACCTTTTTAGTAAAAAAGGCTCTTTAGAAAACTATAAAAACAAACAGAAAAAAGTGTTAAATAATATCTATTATCCGTTAGGGCATCAGTTGATTTACATGATGCGTTCTATGAGATTTTTTATACAGTTTACTCTCTCTCTCCTTCTCTCTCTCTCTCTTTCTTTTATTCTCTCTCATTCTCTCTTTTTCTCATTCTCTCTCATTCTCTCTTTTTCTCTCACCCTCTCTCCCTCTCTCACTCACTTTGCAATTGTGTCTCTACCTCTATTTCTGATCAATGTACGGTACTACAAAAAGGATACAGCAACAAAACATTGCTCTACAGATTCGCCGCTCCCATTTGTCGTGGACTATTACCATGTCCTTGGCATTGTAACTGATTTTTGCAACGGCACACGTTAATTTTAAAGAATCCTTAAAGGTATGGAAAATTAGCATATACACCATTGAACTGAAGCGGCTTTTTTATATTATCTTAAATTTCAGTAAAGAGAAAAATTGCCAGCTCACACTTTATTTTCGGTTCGAAGAACAATTGTGAAGTCCTCATCTGCGGCCAATAATTCATTGTGAATCAGATGGCGGCGAAAGAACGGGGCTATACTGTATTACACATCCTATGGAATTCTTGACAGCTGATAGCAGCTCCTGCTTGAATTTTTATCTTCCCGAACTCCGCTGATGCGTGACTTTCACACATGGCAGTTAATGAGCTGTGGCCTGGCCCGCTGCACATATACGTGATATTCATTACCCAGAATTCCACACTGTACTTGTTCACATGTCATGCTAAGGCTTCCTGAAGCACTGTAGAGCTAGTATCCACAGTAGCCATGACAACTGAATCCCACCAACGATTTCCGCAACGTGGACAAACTAATTATTTTCGGCCGATAGACCGTAGGTCATACAGGCAACCTTGAGAAATGTTTTATACTGAGGGACACTGCTAAAAACATGACCTTTTTTGCTCATTGTCTTTTCGGCAACAATTTGTTTAGTCAAAAATAATAAATGTAAAGAATAAATGTCTTTTCAAGCCTTGAAAACATCATATTAGACCATTCAAAAAAATAATTACTGTATTCTACAGACTTTTGTTCGCATCTCCGATGTTTCGTGGATAAAATTGATTTTGCTGATAAATAATAGATCCTTAGTAATATGCTAATTTGTACTATCGCACGAACACCCTAAAAAATTAATGGACTATAAAAAATTAGATGGACTATATTTCATGCCATAAACACGATTTCAAGAACTGGAACTGTTTTTGTATTTTCTAGGCCAAGCTGGCAAAATTACACGTTGTCCCGACCAGTAAACTTAATTAAAAAAAAAAAAAATCGACCGCTCACACCACAGAACAATAATTTGATTTGTGTGTGGCCATATGTTTAACATTTTTTCTTTATACGAAAGCGTACTCTTTCCTTGTCTCCGCGTCGCTCCACGGTCGTTTAGTAAACAAAAGGACTTTTCGACAACTTTTCCTGATTAATCCTCAGGTAATATGTCATTTTTGCCGACGCGTGGTTCCGCAAATATCCTCTTTCGCCACGTGTCCAGTCGCGGTAAACTTTTCAAACCCTTACTAATTTATTTCTCTCCTGCATTTCAAACAATTTACTTGACTGTCATTGTTCATTGGTGAGAATAAAAAAGAGCTATTCAGGTATCTGACATCTATTACAGGGGCTATTCCGATATCAGACGTCTGTTAAAGGGACATAATCAGGAGCAATACTATGCCTAATCTTTCAGACTATCAGTTCAGTTTTGCTTTATACAAAAGTTTCCCAGCAAAACCAGTCCCAGCACACAGCCTCGATACCTCGAATACGGCTGTTTAACACCTTGTTATGGCTGTGCGTGTTAGTAAACACAGTCCACGTGTGTCTGTTTACCATTACAAGCGTGACCGGAGATCCGATTGTGAGCCACAACACGAGGTATTTTAGCAGGTGGGAACATGTATTACATTTTTCGGGTCAAGTAAGTCAAGGCTTCTCCTGATTCACCCATGTAGCGCCCAGTCCACTGTTTTTAACACTCATTATTACAAACGGTGCAGGGCAATATTTTGGCAGGTACCAATTTATTTTAAAAGAAAGAAGCTATTTTATCGTGTTGATTGAACATACTTCATAGGTGATAAGCCCCCTTTTAGGGGGATTTTCTGATATCCGACATCTACTCACGAAAGATTATCCTTTGGACCTTTTGATATTAAGCCAATGAGTACTCATATGAAACAAGAGACAATAGCGCTGTTATGTATAATCCCTGTTACCTAATTAATCAGAAATTATTAAAAAAAACACTCCTGTTGTGGGGAGATCGCGAGTTCAATTTCCACGGTCGGTTCCCTCCAAGTTTGGGCGCTCTGTAGGCTTAACGGTGGACTATGCACCACGGCCGTGTTTCACTTACAAATGAGTGTGCTTTTCGGAATCATATCAGCTATGTGGATGCATTCACACTCCGAACCCGCCGCTTCAGTATACGGGTCTGTTTAACGTCAGAATATTCGTGTACTAAACCCTGTCACGTTGTCCGAACACGAAATGGAAATATTTGGATGCACATTGTACTTAAGGCTTCATTGATAAATGACGTAACCTCCAAATAAATCACTCGTCATGCAAACAGTGACGTCATCAGAACACAGATTATCTTAACCATACTTTATTGTGTGTATGAATATGTATAATGCTGACCAGGAATTTGCAGACCCTTCATTTCACATAAAAACTCCTATTAAATAACATGTGACCCAGCACGTCACGTAAAATATATGTTTTTACGTTCAGCTTTAGCTAATACGACTGTGCTAATTGTGGGGTAGTGATCTACATTGTGACGTAGTGATCTTCATTGTGACGTAGTGATCTACGTTGTTATGCAGTGATCCACATCCTATTCAACCCTAAGCAAGCATGTACACTAAATCATCTTAAGTCTACCGTTCCGCAAAGGTCCCATAATAACCGATCATGTGATCACTGAACTGGTGACGTCAAAGGTCACGTGACACACCTGAACCTTCCTGATAGAACCCAAGTCAGCGATAATTACCCCGAACTTATAAACCTATTAAAAGCGATGTTTAAACCCAACACTTCCAGCACCCAGTGTGTATGTGAATTCACACGTGACATAAGAGCAATTAAGTAATGCTCTAAATGTCACTCCTTTAATGTGTACGATGACCTTACCAGGAGCCTTTGGTTAAGACATGTTTTTTAAGGTCCAAGGACTGTCTCGTGAAGGTGTGCGAGCATTTGTTTCAAATTTTCATAAAGATGCCTATTCTGGTATGGCTTCTTTTAACTATAAGAAGGGTAAAAAACGCCGATCTCAACGAACACAGGCTTTTCCTTATGTTTATATCAAGTGTTTATAAATACGGTTGTAGTATGATGAACAGAACGTGGATTTGGATGCAGTAAAAATATTTTCGATACCGAAATAAGTAAATACGGGTTTATTGGAAACACGGCTTCAGATTCAATGGCTAAAAAAATTGCGGAAAATGTTAAAAGTCGCTAGTTAATTTTGCGTCCATCAAAACCGCCGAAGTGTAATATGTCTGCATGTTACAGTTTAATTAGTGCCACTTCGATATAGTCTGTCCCAGCTGAGGGTCGCCCCTTGGTTTTTGGCGATATTTATGTACAAAGTGCATGTATTAAAAAAGTTACGTTATTGACTAAACCAGATACTCCGGCATTTTTTTTAACAAAATAAACTGAGTGAATTCTTTTAAAATATGAAAAAAAACAGTCTACTATCATCACGACATGTTGACTGAAGTGACAGGGTCAAGGACATCTTTTGACAGATTTTTATTGGCTGATGATAAAATCTGGTACCATAAATATGATAAATAACATCGACCGCTGAAAAGACGCCAACTTGCACTGTCGCTTCATGAGGAAACCTCCAGAACGTTGCAAGTTTTATTAGTTGGATTCAAATATATGATTCCCTGTTACCAAAGTGCTCAGAATGTTCTGTCACTGTAACATACTGAAAACAAAAATTCAGCATTTCTAAACTATTGTCAAAATCCGATGAGCGGCCTTGGTGGAACAGACTATAGTAGTTCGGGTATGGATACATTCCCTATCAGGACATTGAGGACCTCCTTGGCCTCATTTCATATTTTTATTTATATATGATCCACAGCCAGTATGTATGTATTAATAATTTTTTTTTTCGATTGTAAACATCAAAGAATGTGAAAGACTCCATTTATTATCTCCATTCATATAATGACTCCATACACAACAATTTAGGCGCCCATATGGTTGTAACGGTCTCAAAAAACAAAATCTGTCTTTGTAAGGTCATCGAATACTAAACCAACCACTGACACAAACATAATCAAGCTTTAGTAACCAGTAAGTTACAATTATCAGTGAAATTAACGTAAACATCCCCTGGGTGTACTCTTCAAAATGGTGCTCCATACCAGAATGTGTTTGTGCGCGTGTTTGATTATAAATAAAATACAATTGAAAGTACAACATAATACTGGTACTGACATAAACATTATCTGAAAATAAATGAACCGACAACATTACTGACTTTGAATAAATGTAACTATTAAAATGTTATACACCTAAAAAATGTTTTGGGTTAAGTATTATGCCGTAATAGTGGTATATATATATATATATATATATATATATATATATATATATATGTATATATATATATATAGTCTACTTTTGTGACCCTGTTTCTCTCAATACCTACGATACAATACAAAAAAGTGTACTTTTTGTCTTATTCAACTTTACCAGAACTATCATGTATTAATCAAGTTGTGTACGTGTGTGTGTTGATAATGCATTTTTATCATAATGGATACATAATGGGTGCTAACAGAGTACTAACATAGATTAACTAGCACCCAGTCGCGTAAACGATGATATAACATAAACATATAGCACCTCACAAATCACAAAATACCCCCGCCTTTGAAAAAATAAATGTTTGAAACACGTGTGGTCCCGAGCAGCCGTAATTCTGGCATCATCCGCTGGGAGGCAGCACAATCGCAAAGTTTCTGTTTCAGCCATTCCCGTCCATTCGGAAAGTACTGCTAAACTCCTCCTTTTTGATGTAATCAATATGAAACAATGATTGTGTTACGCAACAGAATTCATGAAAGTACATAACAAAACGGGGTGCACGAATGTATAGTTAAATGTGTTTTATACCATATGGTATCACGTGACATTGGATGCCACGTAACTGGTCCACCACGTGACCGCCTAAAATACGAATCAGATTTCTTGCGAGCAGCAGCACCTCATTAAAATAAACAGTACAGCCTCAGAAAAAAAAAATACTGAGCACTGGGGTTTCTTGATAAAACTGATATCAAGAAATTAGAAAATAATATATAAACACGAAAGGTGCTAACTTAAAGGACTAGAATAACTGAGATATAGGAAAGAAAAATGATTATAATAACTGATTACAATGAGTTGTTATCTTAAAATAAATAATATAAACATAAGATTTAAGTAAACGTAAAGAGTGTGCATGAAATGTGTCATATTGATTACTGAAACTGCAAAAAAAAGCTGAACCAGACAATATTTGGTTCGGGAGGTACGATTAAGTGTCCCTGGCATTCAAAAGGATGTTTAGATGATGAATACTACATAAACCTATGCATGTGTTCAGTGAACTTTAACATACATTTTCTTGCTATGTAGATATAAATGAGGCACGCCCATATGTGCCTATGTGTTGAAACGATACAGGCCTAATATATAAATGATGTACTGTTTCTTCAGTTAGAAACTGCAATGACGATCGTATCACATATGAAATACATGCTAGAGTATGAATCAGAGGTTCCTCATCTGCATAATATACGAAGGGATAGTTAATGATGGCATCAACGGTGCACTATGTCAATCATTCGTACTATTTACTTTGCATACATCCATTGAAAAGGTCAACCAAAAAGGACGGATATACTCCTCAGATGTCGCCTACTTCTACTATTCAACGTGAACATTCATGTATTCAAATAAGATGCAACACGTGACGCCGCAGCCATCTGCCTATGACTCAGCCAACTATGCCCGCCTATGGGCATGCGCAACGGAAGTGACGACTGTAGCACTCCGGTGGAGAGTGCACAGCCCATAAAAGAAACGCATCAGCTCTTGTTACGTCCAGCTTCACACCGCTGCGTGTTTTCCGTTCGAATGATGACCTTTGACCAATAGAGTGTCTCGTGCGTCGAGTTCAGTTTCGTGTTCGACTCTGCCGTTGCCGTTCATTCGGACTTTGAGCAGTTTCTTCCGTGATTCCCCACGGCTCGTGTTGCTGCCGCCCCCTATACTGGAACTGTCCCTACGTGTGTACCTCGTGTATCCGCGGTATGCCGAGGCAGCAGTTGTCGTGCTACGCTGGATCACAGGATGACGCACGCACGGACAACACTTGCAACATGGGAAGGCCAGCCACCACAAATATAAAAGGTCTGCCTGCAATGATACCGAAAAACCGTCAAGTTAGGAAGCCAAACTGGCACATATATTACAATCATAACACGGTATTATCATATATCATAACTGACCGTGGCATTAAAACGTTGTCACGCAACTCCTCTGTGGGTACGCCTGTGTGGAAAAAGAACGGTTAAGGGTCTTGAGGTGTTAGAAACGATGCCAAGAGTGTCCTAAGGGGGTAATTGTCCCTATTTTTTTATTGCGGGGAATTTTTACAATTTATGAATTCCAAATCTATCAGACACTACTACAGTGCATCCAACCGATGACCTCGGCCAATGGAAATCTCCATCTCGGACGAACACTAACTCTCCCAACGCAAGAACTGGTAGTATGCTAAATTATGCATAAAAAAACCTGGAATATCAGTAGTTTGTTCCTCGAAATTTCGTTTCTCTTATTTTATTTATAACAAATGACGTAAATGTTAAATACTTTCGCGATTTTCTTTTTGCAATCTTACCAGCAGATATTCATATAAAGTAAGAAAAGATATGATAGATGTATATGGAATACTCCACTGAAGGAGATAAGAGATACTACTAAGAAGCATAGAAAAAGATATTGGACAAAAACTATAAAGCGCAGCTGTGAAGTAGAAGGGCGATGCTTATATATAAAACTTGGCATGGAAATGAAAACCTTAGTCCGCTTGAAGAAAGTAGCAAGCGTACTCGGGTAGATTGAAATAATGAACCTGTCAAACATATATACTTGCAGAAAATAAATAAAAAAAGCCAGGTTCTGGCTTCATTATATTATGGAAACGCGACATACAGCTGCTGACATTTAGAGACACGGGGAAAGTTTAAAAGGTCAATCGGTCTTTTTATGTATATTGTGTTCTCCTCCGTACGTCTTACGACCACAAAACAGTTCTAACTGTTGATAACAGGAAGGCTATACATCATTGTATGCTTGGCCGATCGAGGGGTAAGGTTCCTCGCTGATCCTGCTTATACTCCGACTGACATCGGCAGTATGTTGTGTTTTTATACAAGCGAAACAGCACTTCTTCAGATCCTGGATGGCAGGGTATTCATTTTAACCTGACCAGTCTTACATCTGTGACATTTCGCGAAAACATCCAAATGGTACATTTGACCCAAAGAGGCATACGTGAAACATGATATCTTAGCTTTATTAGCCAGTTTCTTTACCGCGTGCTCAATAGATTCAGGACATAAAAATAGTCGGCAGTTAAACCTCGAAGAGCCCTTGGTTAGTGACGAAACGATGGCAAGCGCCTAGAGTAAGATTCTTTAGGAGGTCATTGGGCCACAGTCACTGTTTTCACGCCCATTTTAGTTGTCCTACAGATTTACTCTTGATGAGCTAGACCGCTCTGTCATCATTCCGAAACCTGTCGTTAAGGGAACGAAAAAAGATTGCACAAAATTAATGTCCTCGAGACCATGGCATCTACTGGGTAGCAGTGACGCAGAACAAGTTCACCGCGGAGCTGTAAAACACAACAAAAAAAGACGGGAACGGGGCCGAGAACGAGGCTAAAGCTTTCAAGCACGTGAGAGGGGAGCTGCTTTCGCCTTTCAGGTGTCTGGAGCGGCTCGCTACCGATTTCATAAAACAGCGCCACCGAGAATGCTTAGTCAGCGAATTTCGAAACCAGTAGTAAAGCTGGCTGCATGGCCTCGTTTGAGTCTCGCCCACGGTCGTTAGAGGGCTAACTTTTATTTTTAGTCCAAATCAGCGCGACTGCTCTACCCTGAGAATGGGAATGATTCGGTTCTACCGATGTTTCAATCTCCCTCTCATCACAATACCTTAGGCGCGCTATGTGAAAGGGCCCCCGTCTTTACTTACAGCGCCGGGGTTAATCCTCCTGCGAGTTCTTTCTTGACATTACAATCCTAAACGCGCACTGCTAAGACTCATTGCCGCCGCATTGGAATTCTGTTCACCCAATGTTTGTTATAAATACACTAAGCGATCGACACACGAGGATTTATTAGCAACATACAGAACGCAAAGTCATTAATGACACATTAAAAAGTTACTGAAAAGAAAATAATTTAAATTCCTCCCCGGCTGATGGTTTTCAAATTTAACGTTAGCTACAGCCTATTTCTCTTAGCACACGGCGAGGAGATGAAGTTTTCTTCAGCGTTTATATATTTGATTTTTGTTTGTTTCCGAGATTGCACTGACGTTTCTAAAAAACTTGAAATGATGATGTGTTTAAAATCTGTTTTGACTTTAAACAGAATCAAAGGCTAATCCTGGAAAATTGGATCACATTTGTAACCAATTTATTGAAGGTTTCAAAACCAGTACACCAACAATTTCGACATGTGACTTGGGACATTCAGGTTTCATTGTGTATGCAAAACGGCAGCAAAAAGAGCAATTTTGAGAAAATATCAGAAATAACGTGATTTTCTTGGTGAAGATAATAGCAGGGGCGTAGCCAAGGGGGGGGGGGGGGGGGGGGTGGGGGGCAGAGGGTCATGCCATGCAATTCAATGATTACATTTTCTAAACCACAGTCATTAAATGCCTGTCACTGGTATCCGCAGATTAGTGACTTATTTCAATATAAATCATTGGACATGCAGTAATTTATGCATTGTTTATTGATAATTCTAAATGTCTTAAGCTTTGATCCTGCAAATATGACATTTTTTTATTTATTCATCTGTACAGCTGATATTTCTAATTGGAAACAAATCATGGGAGGTGTTATATATATATATATCTATATATGCTTCATTTGCCTTTGCCAAATATTTCAGCACCTCAACAGTGTAGGAAACCAGCCTTACGGAATAACAGTTGACCATAGGCGTATTTGTTGAGTGAACGACAGCGCAGTTCAATAAATGTCACTGTATAATCTGAAATCAGCATTTTTTACGAATGCAACGCCGCCATTCACCTATTCGGCCCATATTCCAAGGTGCATTCGTGCATAAGTGACTCTACAATATTCCTTGATGGCGTTCCTGGGTCCAGATCATGTGTCAGATCCACATCAACATTTAATCAATTTTACCGTAGCCCTTTCCCGAAATCCCGGGACAAACATACAAACTCACCAATGGGAATGGACGTTTACCTTCCTCGCGGAGGCAATGAATGTTTTGAGTCGTGGAGCTGCTTACAAGTAATTGTTCCAAAATCTGACATATAAAAAATATAAAGGAAATATTGAATAAAGCCACGGCGACATAACTGATAGAAAGACCTGGCAGTAAGCATCATGTGAGAACCAGCCTTTTTTAAAGGCTGGAGGTTATTTAAGGTAAAAAATAACCACTAGCCTCGGGTAACCAATCGGTTTTAAAAATATTTTAGTGCTTTGCCGTAACATGAAAGTAAAATGTAGATTTGTATTTTATCTTTATAGCCATAGGTAACTGAATCGGCAATGGAATGCCGGCTACGTGCACTTTAAGTGAAGATAAGATGTATGGGGACGTTAGAGTAGAGCACGCCTTTATTGCTATGGGGTACATATGGTTTCCAATGATGTATTCTCTTGCCTCTAAAGGAGCTTGAAGCATAGGAACCGCCGATCCATAGTTCAGTAGCTGCTCCCGTATGACTATAAGCCATCGAATAAAGCCACGTTACACTGTTTCCATACCTACCCGACGCAATAACCAGTCTATGACGTCAGAGATCAATCTAGTACATTCTATGTCTCCCGGTGGAATCTTATGCAACAGTAACTTCGTACCCAAAATGACTATACTTATGGAATAATTTTCCCTGCGGCGCGTTTTCATGCATGAATACAAAAAAACCGATAAAACCGGTTGACCGCCAACCGTCCTGCTTTTGATCATGAGTGGATGAATCATTCATCGTATATTAAATGTGAGTGTTCTCAGATGCCGTTTTTTCCCTAAAGAGACGGTTTTGACCTGTAGATGGCGCTGGTTATACTGAGCCAGAAAAGTGTCCAAAAGGGAGACACATTTTACGTTAGGAATACCTAGCCAGATCGTTGCAAATATATATGGTATTGTTTGCCGGAAATCCACCAGATTATTGTTTCTACTGACTCAAAGAAAAAAAGTAAAATATTTACAGTTTTCAGAAAAATTATACATTGATCAGCGATAGTAAAGTTGATAATTTTGACTTGATATATTGCTGGGCATGAAATATGGCCAGGTTCTGACAACAGATTAAACCTGAAAGTTTAGTTTACCATAGATGCTTCATAGTTTAGTCCAATAGGGGAGGACTTTCTGGAGTAAACTCCCGTGGTGGCAATACTCAACAAACCGTGCTATGGAAAGTGGTGTAACAGTTGAATGAATTCTAAAACGAATGTTACGTGACCGTTGCATTTAAGAACTTTAAAAACAATCCTGTTGGGAAATGTTACACTGGTGTGTTTGCATATCTCGGTGTGATGACGCAGTGGTTGGTTTTATATTCGCTAGGCAAACAAATAAAGATTTTTCAGCTTTTAAATGTTTTGCGAGGTTTCAGTTTTCGCGTTCTCGGCATTCAATAATTAAACTTTAAAGAGTATATCCCTCATGTTATGAATTAATTATTTTAAGTAATATATGCAAAATCGTAAAAAGTGAATACTGAACGAGTAGAAATCCATGTTCATTATTCACAGATAATTTGAAAGATATGATTATTGATAATAAATATCTTACATTAATGTTAACATACACGATCAGTTATTATTTATAAAATCTTTACTTTTCGACTTGCCTTCGACGACGGGGCCTCTGAATCATGAAGGTTTTACTTTCCCGATATTTTCCTTTTCGCGAATATCGCGAATTTGAAACCCTCGCGAACAGAAAGGTAACCACAGTATGTAGCTTTCCAACTCACCCTGAAGCTGTCGTTGAGGAAACCATAGATGATGGGGTTGACAAAGCTGTTAGACATAGCGAGCCAATGCACGGTGTAGTAAATGGCGGTGAGGATGCGGAGGACTCGAGCACTAGGGGAGTTCATGATGGAAGTGTTGTCGATAACGAGGCTGAACGTGTGTATCGGAAGCCAGCACACTCCAAACAACGCAACGACTGTCACTAACATCTTAACAACCTGCAAGATATAAAAAAATATACATAATGAAAGGTATAATAAACGTTAGATGTATGCATTTACTGGAAGGCTCCCCCACGCCTGCAACTGGGCGATAATAGGGAATCGGCTATGGAGTGTACGATCAAGGTAAAGTCAAGGTAAAAAAAAATATTTGTCTGAATATGTGACCTAGGACTGATATTGTGTCGAAATGTCAGCTTATGGTAATCAGCCATATTGGAGATCTAGCGCAAACAGAAATTGGCAGCAGAAAGAAGAAAAAAAATGTTTTTTTTTTTTGCTAAAGGCGGGGGGGGGGGGGGGGTAGGTTCAACCACACAATTTTTGTTACACAAATATGAATATAGAAATAAACTCCCCAATCCCTATAAACCTGCATGCCCGTCCTGTGATGGGAGGCTAAAACAATTACATTAATTAAACATTCACCAAGCAACGAAGTCTACGTCCGAAAACTCTAAAGAAACTTGAAAATATTAACTGCGAGGTGAATAGGAATAAAAAAAAAGATATATGAACTTGTAATATCGCTCACCGGTGATAACATTGTGTCAAACGCCTGCGGCTATAGGCTCATGTTCACAGTAATTATTGCAGTCAGACCTGCATTTGCAATACATCTTTTCCACTTTGGTAAGAACCGTCTCTTCTCTGGCTGCACTTCGGTTCATCTGTTCTGCTTTGTCCAAGGACCGCTAAGCGATACTACCACCTTGACTATTTCCCCCAGACAATTACCGGTTGTTGCTCGGCGGGTAGTTATCTCGGGAGGTTAATTTCTCCGGATGTGTCTGGGAGGGAGTGGGGAAGGGGGGGGGCATTAACAGGGGGCTGGGGATAATTATTGTCGATTTATCAACCCCCCACCGAGGTGGTTTTGTCGCAGTGTCTGTTTGTTTGTTGGTCCGTTTGATTGTAAGAACAATTATGCAAACACATATTGACAGACTTGTGGAGCAAATATAATTTTAAAATGTTTAGGTGTGCTTATTCACAAGGCTGTTAACAAAGTAATCCTATGGGAACAAGTAACAAAGGAACGTTAGTGAAAACAGAGAGTCCTCTGTTGAGGTAATGATACAATATACAACAGGCCTGTCCCATATAAAAATATATGAGATGTCTTGTCAGACAAAATACGAGATATCAACGTCTTACATTCAAGACAATGAAGCTACTGCAGAGAGCAGACGGTCGAGCCCCCGTCTTCCAACGGGGACCACGAAACCTTCTCTACGTGCGCCTTTTGAAATGGGTCCCTGAGCAACGTAAACGTCCATTCGACTAGATTTCTTTGTGTCATCATAACCGAACCCCAAGTCCTCGTTCCTAACCAATCAACCTTTTAATTGTCCCATGGGGTAATACGTCTCGCAGGAAAGAAAGATCTATCTGATCGTAAACCCGAGGAGACTTGTCTTTATTATACAAACTTGCGATTGAAAAAGTATTTACATGCAGGGATTGTTGATAGGCATTAGTCATTCGAGCATAAAGTTATTTTTTTAAGACGAGACACGGAATAATTTATCAGTGCTTTAACTCTTGTGCGCATTAAAAGAAAGTCACCTTGAAAACAATGTATGGCGCTCAAGCTAAGACGATATCGATTTATTAATGTAATAGTAATAGTTCTACAAACACCGATATATATATATATATATATATATATATATATATATATATTCTCAGGGCTACTTGAATTGGAAGATTAACTTAAACTTAACCAACGTGTTTGTCTTTCTCTTGTCTGCATGCCTGCATGCCTGACTGGGAAAATGTGATATTCTCTCTCTCTCTCTCTCTCTCTCTCTCTCTCTCTCTCTCTCATAGTTTTGCTTATTTTTTTGTAATGCTGTTTTATAAAAATATGATTTTACAATTTAAAGGTATGTGTGTACGTCTGTATTCACCTACCTCTGAATTTATTGTCTAGCAAAAGGTTTCTTACACAAAAAAAACATGGTTTCGTTTTGTTCAACTTTTTACCTGCTTTTTGGTCTTATGGACCACAAACTTTAAATATTTAGTTTACATGGATTGTAGAAATAGTTATTATAATTAATCAATGGCTCGGATGGTGGCAGGTGGAATCGGAGGAAACCGGAGGACCCAGAGAAAACCACCGACCTTGGACGGGACGCTACAACCCGATCCCGTAGCCACGCCGGGGATTGAACCCGGGTAACCAGCGGAGAAAACCGAGCGTTCCATCCTCGACTGTCTTCTCTTGACACATACACACACACATATGTATAAGAGTGTCAATGTATGGGGTACGTTAAATATCGAAATATTTTGGTTTATTCCGTCCAGTGAGGATGAAGGTCTTGTTGGTTACACCAATGAGAAATAATCGCTGTTATATAGGTCTCAAATTTAATATGTTGACGAAAACGGTAGTGAGACGCATTGTCTAATAATTTAAAGAGAAACAGCGGTGTAAAAATACATGTTTGGTCAAATGAATACATATCTATATATCAATTTTAACTTATTATGATTTAAGAAGGGAGTTTATTGAAAATAAAAATGTACCAACGAATCTCGAAATAAAAATCCTCCATCTTCCTTAGTGATATTTAAAAGAAACGCTCGGCCATATTTGCTCTTGCATGGAGTAACAGGACATGGTAAGGACGCTGACAGCTAAAAGATGGAGTGAAGTCGTCTGCAAAATAGACGAAAACTACAAAATCTTCCAGCTGAGACTTAACCTTGTCACACAAAAAAAGATAAGAAAATCGTGTCAGAGATGGTTGAGGTTAGTTAATGGGGATACGAAGAGGGGTGGAAAATCTGATAAATATATTAATACAGGCGCGGATCCAGGATCTAGATAAAGGAAGTGTCTAATTAAGGATAAAGGTCAAAGGTTAAGGTCAAAGGGGGTGTCCAGATCGCAAGAATAGTCAGGAAACTCTTTAAAATGGTTGCGGAGCCTGATAAAAAGGTTGGGGGGGGGGGGGGGGGCAACTCGTCGCTCTGACCCTCTTCTATAATACATGTTAAATGATAAAAACAGCGACGGATTTTTCCCAAATACTGCATGTGAGAGTAACGTATGAAGTGTGATAGGCCTCCTACACATATGTTTACCTGTGAAGGAGTGTTTACTCCCCCCCCCCCTTCACATCTGCAGATCCTGTAACCGCCCCTGACGTATTTTGATAAATGTATTCAAGACAGTCTACCTAAGATGCGTAATCATGAAGCGGAAGTCGAGCAATCCTGCAACGCTATAGAATCGGATAAAAAGTGACATTTCTGATATCTGGAAGTTCTGTGGTGCTTTTCCTGTCGTGTGGCGTTTGGCACGTGTCACGATGGTGACAAGACCCACTCCCAGAGAGACCTAATTTTACAGTCTCCAAGGCTTAACTGGCACGTGTAGGAAACCATGGTCTTTTTATGGTACATACAACTGGATGGTGCTTGAAGGAATGGAACTTGGGCTTAAAAAAGTCTTAACGTAAGCGTATTTGATTTTCTAAAAGGGGGAACATGCTGAAAATATATGGAACCGGCTTCAGTAGTCTATGGATAGAGCCCAGGGCTCAAACCGGGGGATCGTGAGTTCGAATCTCAGCCGAGGTGCGGTGAGATTTTTCACGGTCGGTTCCAACCGAGGGTCAGCGCTCTGCAGGCTGTGATGGGAAGACTGTGACCCACAGCTGTATTTCACTCACAAACGAGTGCGCCTTTCCGAGGTTCCTCGGTGTTTTGACCCGTAAAGGCGATTGATTAGACTCGCAATAATCGCAGGGGTTGTACATCGAGTCTGGTTAGAGTAAGAATGCTCTCTCTCTGTCTGTCTGTCTGTCTGTCTGTCTGCTTGTCTGTCTCTCTCTCTCCCTCTCCCTCTCTCTCTCTCTCTCTCTCTCTCTCTCTCTCTGTTATTTCCTTATTTAGAGAAACAAATTTTGACAGTAGACAGCTGGTTGAGAAAGACCTATAAGGCAACACATAATAGAAACAAAACATTATTGACTAGTAATAGCTATTTGGAAACATGTTGTGTCAAAAAACTTATTTCAGTTAATATGACACGACGGGAAAATTTATCATTCACCCTCTCTCTCTCTCTCTCTCTCTCTCTCTCGTTATATAAATTAACTACGACGGGTGGAATGGGGTATGGATTGAAGGGCAAGGGGAAATAGAGTGAGATGTGTTGCCTATTAGCATCTATGTGTGCCATGTAAACCTGACTGTAGGTGACGCCACCTGTTATTTGAATAAGACACTATCCAAGATTTATACATATGCAGAATTTCAGGTGGATAAGTCAAACCAGTGCTGAGATATGAGTGATTTTAACCCTAGTCAGATGAACAGATAGACACCTTGCAAGAATATTTGTCTGTTGGGTAACTGTATTTGTATCAGCTGTAGAGCTATGTAAGATCTATAGTCATGCAAATTTTCAGGCCCATACGTCAAACCAGTCCTGAAATATTAGCATAGATGTCTGCAGCGTAAATGTGATTGTAGGTTGAGCCGTCTGCCACAAAATCGAGGAAGCTATCCAAGATCTATACATATGCAAATTTTAAGAAGATAAGTCGAACCAGTGCCGAGATATGAGTGATTTTATCCCACAGCAGAGAAACAGATCGACGCTGTGCAAAAATGGTTGGACACAAATAGTGTTTAACACTCTTTAGTAATGCTATGTAATCATTGTAATACAAACTGTTCCAGGATCTAACGGTAGATCTCGGGTATTGGTGGACAGGATGGACCAAGTAGCTCAATTGACCCTATACCGCAAAATACACCACTACTGAGCGTAAAGCTTTACGAGCTGTTCGCTTCAAATGGGTTCACATAATGGAAAAAATAAGCGATTCTGAGCAACCCATGAACAAGTTGTTAAGTCACTATAACACTCCCTGGAAAAGGTTAAATCAAGGTGTTAGCTAATGGGTCTCTCTGTAAACTGTTATAAACCACTTAATGGCCTGCTGGAGTCAATTTACAGACCTGTCCGTTCTGGGCGGATTGCAGCCAACACTGAAAGAACTTTCGTAAACTCATCGTAAGTAAAGCTGTGCTTTTTGCCGCTTGCGTTACCATTGATCAATCGACTTGCAGAGCCAAGGTGACATGACAGCGTGTAGATCAAGAATGACTAAAGCCAGCACTGGGTGACCTTGTAAAAAAAGACTAACACGACTGCGTTAGATAAAAAATGACTAAAGCCAGCACTAAGTGACCTTGAAAACAAGACTCATCAATGCGACCAGCATTAGAACATGACAGAATTATTAAAGCCGCTTTTTCACATACCTTTTCTATAGATTTTTTTGTAATTTCTGGCTTACTTATTTGTATATTTTAATAAACTTTAGGTAGTTCCTGTTAAGTTCTTCTATAACGTATGAGCTGGTTTACCTTCAAGCTGTTTGTGGACAAAGTCGACAAACGGAAAAGCATGCATGTAACTTAAGGCGGTTGACTGCATATGTGAGGCAGCTGAAAGGTCAATTGCTGCAAAACTACCCATGCAAACCTTTAGTTCATCTAAGTTGTTGCCACAGGTCCGTGTTGAATGTGTTTGGATTTTTCGTCGGACCTCAACATGTGGATCTAAACAAAATGAAAAGAAGCCTGTGTGCCGTGTGATCGGTGTTTTCGGGCCTATTTTTATAAAAGGCATCAGATTTCGTAATAAGCCCCTTTTAAACTTATATTATCATTACTGACTGGACACTGGGAGTAGTTTAAAAAAGATGTATTCTTTTAGTGTTTGCTATTAATGTCCCTCAATCAAAGATCTCATTTGTCAATTTCTGTTCAAAAATCCTGTTCACGAGAACCATTAAATTTAATAATGAAAACGGACATTCATATATTATTAATAGTATAATTATAATAATACATATTATTATTTTATAATTATTATTATAGAGTGTGTGTTTGTTTCATATCTCTCGCACTTGTAGGTACAATTTGTTAAGTATGATAATAACTATCTTTATATCATATTATCAAAACGAAAGATATCAAAATATGAAACTGCTTAAACATTAAAAATAGTTATTAAAATGAATAAAAAAATCCAAGTCCCGTCATTTGCCAAACTCCGGTTAAAAGAACAGAAAGTTTAAATGTTCTGCATAGTCATAGAGTTTTCTTGTTAATAACTACAACGGCGACCGTTTTCTGTGAAACTCTTTGCATTTTGATAACGATTTACCCGTCGCTTAAGTAAACTTTGCGAGGTTACTATGAAATTTGATTCTTAGTCTCTTTTCAACTGTTTTAAGGCCGAGGGCACTGGGCATATCTGTAAAGTATAGCTGTCACGGAGAAAACGAAAACATTATTCAAACAAGTTCTTCAAAATGTTATAAAATCTATGGATCTGAGTCTGTTCGAATTCTTACAAAACATACTTGGTGTCGGTGCTTGGATCTCTCGAGTCGCATCTATATAAATCTGTTTTTGAGTCTCACTTTTACATAAAGCTTTGCTATCATTTTACAAAACTTGTCATAAGGATCTAAAGCGGCGTCGGTTATATTTATACCAGTGTGCTAGTCTTCAATATCTTAGGTTGTATTCAGAAAATCGCCCGGTCCATATGAATTCAATCTTACCATCTCGGGACCGGCCGGAACAGGAAACCGCCGGTGGGTTGTAATATCAGTTCCCCCGTGATTCCCGGAGAGTGCCGATGTAATCTGGGATAATCTTCAGAGAGATTTTACTGTCTGGTCGCCGGAGTTCAGTGGATGTCAAATAGAAATATGACCTCCCTAAGGGCAAACATATATCAATTTATTTTTATCTTCTTCATGAAAACATCCAACCTCCCCATTTATAAACATGCGCAGGAACATCTAAGGCTTACAAGGTGGAGATTTTAAGCTGGCCTCGGGATTAGACCTGTTATGATAGATGTTGTGCCAAGTGATTTTTCTTTAACGGCATAGAAAAACGCGAACTTCACATGAAATTATGACAAATAGCCCATGATCTTTTACTTAGCTTCTTCAAATAAGTCTTCGGGTATGTCACGTGACCGAACTAAGCTTTTTTTATCAAATAGCACAAAAATCTTCATAATAACATCATTTGATATCTACAATTTCTAAAAGGTGAAAATATTATTGAATAATTTATGAATGCCAAAACATTTAAATCATTCGGTAATATTTTCAGTTTTAAGAAAATATTGAAATCAAATTATATGTTAAGTCGTGTATTTTTAGTAATACCACTTTAAATTAATTTTATAATTCTGACAATTTAACATATTTATCTCAAGAAAATGTGAAAATAAAACATCCTTGAGTTAAATCTATTTAATCGCTGCAGCTTAAAAATCGAATTCAACTTGTTTGACCGAATACAAGTCTAAACAAGTCAGATTTCGGAGACCACCAATATGTAATCATAGGTAGGTATGTGTAAACATTGTGCTTAGCATGATTTAATTTTTTTTTAATTGATTTATCGACCTATACAGGTAAAGCTATATGATTTCCAATCGCAGATGGTTCGGATCCGATATCGTATCTGCCATACTGTTGTTAATTGTCTATTTCAGCGAGGAGTTCAAATTCGCCTAATGCGAAAAAGGGATATTATTGGGAAAATGAAATTTTCGCGAATAAGTTGCCTCACCTGCACAGGTGAATTTATATGATAACCAATATATTCAATAACAACGTTTTATGTTACCTTTAAATCAAGGTTTGACATTATAAATAATAACATATCTTTCATATTGTATGCCTAAAGGGGACAAGATTCTTCTCGTTCGAGGTTCCTACGAGGATTTGTGTGATAAAAATATGTGATAATGAATATACTACATATATATATATATATGTGTGTGTGTGTGTGTGTGTGTGTGTGTGTGTGTGAAGGTCACTGCATGGTAAGACTGCAAAAATGAAACCCTCGCAAAAAAATGAACAAAAGAAATCGCAAAATAGTTAGCATAGCGACTATAAAAACAACCAGATATTTCTTGGAACCACAGTTGCCATAGTATCCCCAGACAATTATCCCCCCCCCCCCCCCAATTTAAGAATAGGCCCCCCATCTTCAGCAGCATATACTGACACTTAGACAGCGACTATGGTTTCTTTCGTCTGTCAACTTGAGAAACAATATTTTTCACCAAATATGGGGGCCAAAATGTTGAATATCTCTTGAGAAAAGAGCATTTATTTATTTTACAGAAATAGGAAGGTAGGTGGCGCCACCTGTCTGTTTTTTTAAGAAATTTTTCCAAGATGGATAGACATGCCAAATTTAAGAACAATACCTTGACCCACACCAGAGATATGAGCAATTTTCACCAAAGGCACATGTACAGATGGACACCACGGCAAAACGATAGCAGATAGCGCCACCAGTCTTTACTACTAGATGGAGGAGTCTAAGATCTATAGATATGCACAATTTCAGGCCAATAGTGCAAATCACCCCTCAGAAAAGAGCATTAAATTATTTTACGAAAACGGGAATGTAGGTGGCGCCACCTGTTTGGTTTATGAGAAAACTTTACAAGATGCATGCAAAATTTCAGACAAATACCTTGAACCAATCCGGAGATATGAGCAATTTTCACCCAAAGCACACGTACAGATTGACGCCACGCTAAAACGATTGCTGATGGCGCCTCCAGTCTTGAGTGTAAAATGTAGGAGTCCAAGTTCTAAAGATATGCACATTTTCAGGCCAATAGTGCAAATCACTCCTAAGAAAAGGGTATAAATTTATTCTACAAAAACGGAAAGGTAGGTGGCGCCACCTGTATGGTTTATGAGAAAACTTTCCAAGATGGATGGAAATATTTATGTCAAGTTTGAAACCCATATATCAATCCAAGCTGGAGTTATCATCAGGAAATGAATTATTTGACAGATGGCTCCTGTGACCTTCACCTTAGACCTTGTGACCTAGAAATGGATAGGGGTCTTCCTCTATTGGCAGGTGAACTATATGTGCAAGAAAAAACGTCTGAGATGAAAAGTTTTTGAAAATGCATCCACAATCTAAACAAAGAGGTTTTCCTGTGACCTTGACCGTTTACCTCATGACCTCAAAATCAATAGATGTCTTGCTTTATTGATCGGCCATATATAAGTCAAGTTTGAAATCCATATATCAATCCAAGCTGGAATTATCATCCGGAAACTAATTTTTTTTTACAGATAGCTCCTGTGGCCTTGACCTTTGACCTTGTGACCCGAAATTGATATGGATCATCCTCCATTGGCTGGTGAACTATATGTGCAAGATAAAAGGTCTGAGATGAATAGTTTTGCTGAAAATACATCAACAATCTTTTTTAAAGATGTGTCCTGTGACCTTGACTTTTGACCTTGTGACCCCAAAATCAATTGGGATCTTGCTTTTTAAAATTGAAAATATATAAGTCATGTTTGAAATCCATACATAAAAAAGCTGGAATTATCATCCAGAAACTAATTTTTTGACAGATAGCTCCTGTGGCCATAACCTTTGACCTTTTGACCCCAAAACTGAAATGGATCATTCACTATTGGCCATAGCGCTATATGTTAAATATAGAACACCTGGGATGAAAAGTTAGGCTTAAAATGCATCCACAATATCTTTTAGGATGTGAGTCCAGTGACCTTGACCTTTGACCTCATGACCTTAATACCTGTAGGGTTCTTACCTCAGTGGTAGGCCATACATAAGTTACGTTTGAAATCCATATGGCTATCAACACTGGAGATAACATAAGAGGTGTGTGATTTTCAACAAATATGGAAATATTAAAGGTCAAGGCCACTGTCATGGTAAAGGTGATGACCCAAATATAAATAGACCACATCCCATAACCCATCTCTCTACATGTTCGTAATATGAAAGAAATCTGTCAATTAGTTTTTGACTTTTAATGCTCACAGTACTATCAAGTGGTGGTATGGGGGTATTTAAAGGCGTAAAACAAGAAAAGGATAATAGGTGGCGCCACCAGTTTCCGGCATATCACAAGGCTATCCAAGATCTTTGGTCACCTTGATTTTTGGACCAGTCCATGCAAGCTTTCTAGAGATATTTAAGAATTTGTGTTATTTTCAGTAAAAATGGACCTATTCAAGGTCAAATGTTACTCTCCTAGCTAAGGTCTTGACCCCATTTTAAATAGGCTTCGTCCTCTTACCTATAGCTATACAAGTGTAAAGTTAAAAAAAAAGATCAGTGAAATATTTTTTTAGTTATCCCGCTCACAAGATTTTTCTGCGGCGGCGGCGTCGGCGGGGGTGGCGGCGGCGGCGGGACCGTCGTGAAACCATAGTATACCGACTTTGTCTGGGGATAAAACTACAGTGTCTCAAATGAAAACAAAATTAAAACCCAGTCTTATCTTTAAAGGTGATTTCTTATCTGAGTCTGTTAACGTTTGGTTTCATACATAAAGACACGCGATGCTGAATCTCGGACACGAACCCAGCAGGCGACCGTTACGCGCAGTGCGCATGATTATTTGATCATTCTCACAATCCATTCGGAACACTTCGGTTGATCGTTGCCGATCAGGCCTCGGGTGTATTGACGGCCCAATGGTATACGCAAAACAACGTAACTTTCCGCCGGAAATTCACCGTGTTACAGCATGTTCGATAGAAAGTTAAATTCAATAGATAAAGAGTGCTACATATGATATTTGGAGAATAAAGCTGAAATAATATATAATCATATGAATACCAGCTGCGTATATCCCCACGTATAGGTGATATCCTGTGTGGTAACCTTCGGTCTATTGATTGGGGTCATGGATCAAAGCTATTATAGATCACAAACTTTAACTGGAGCTTATTTAATTAATGGCTTTGGGGAGTCACGTTACCTCTCGACCAGGCTTGAGTGCAGCACCGAGAACGGGGTTTAAAAGTGGAGCGCCATTACATCAATACACCCCTACCGGAAGTGACCCTTCCATAAATGAGCAACAGACGAATGAACCGCCATGATTTCTTCGTGTCTATAACAAATAGCATGCAGTAATTAGCCACAGCAAGATATGTCGGTGCCACCCTGGCTTAGCTGTAGACTGTGTATAAATGTTGAAACGCGTGAGCGCACGTGTAAACGGATTATTAATTAGCCCGAAACAGTCGCACGCCATTAATAATGCCCATTTTATGGGATGCGAAGGTAGGAGGTAGAGATGCTGCCATTCGGCCCCTCTCTTGACATGAAATGCTGGTCCTTGTGATGAGATCAATACATGAAACATATTATATTTCATGATCAAATTGCATAATCATATCACCTCCGCGTAAGTCACCCTTTGACTTTAAAGTCCTAATGTGTACCAGTGACGTTGTATAAGGGAAGCACAGTGATTGCCTTCTCATTAAAATCCTTCCCGGCATGCCTTGCAAATCTCTAAACCATACCGGTGGAGGCAAATTTTATCGGACTTTTTTTTTGTTTGTAAGTGACAATATTTTCATGTATGCATACTTCATATTAAGTTACAATTTACATCCCTACCGTGGAATCAAAATTGTATTATGCTTAATATATAATAGTTGTTGCACGTCCTCACGCTGAAAAACGAATACCGTGATCTAAACCGATTAGGCCATATCTGACCACACATTACACGGCAAACACGGCTATTCAGACCATGTAACGCAAACCAAATAAAAATTTAGAACACTGCAAACAAGATTAAGTAAGGTTTAAGCCCCTCCAGGGTCCTCAACTAAATTTGTGTGCTTATAACGGAAATCGGAATGAGAAGGGAGGGTCAATAATATTTGTAGTTCGATCAATGATGCTTACATCAAACAATATACGTCACTTATTCACAGACAGGTTTGTTTACAAGTGGAATATTCTATAACTTAACAATCTATAAATATTTGCTATTTTCTACAGTATATACATAAACACAAGTTAGAAAAGCTTCGAATTAGCTCTAATTTTTAAATTATGTTAGTATCCAATACCGTGGAAAGGTAATATCCTCACTTACACCCCTCGAGCGCAAATTTTGCGCATCTATTTTGAACATTTGCCCGCTTATTGTTTGTTGGTATTATAGAAAACTATAATTGATAATTAATTCTCTATCTCCTTTTGTTGTTTGTTTGTTTTTTTTTGTATTTCCACCATTTGTGTTTCACCGGTGTTCCCTGAAACTCGTTCGTAACAGTAAACAGGGGCGGATTAGGAGGGACCCTTTTTTTTACTTTATATAATCTTTGTTTATGAAGTCATGCGGTACAGCCGTCAGGTGTATTTATATTCTGTATCACTGATCAGAACCGGTGCAAGCTTTTTTTTCTTCTTGTGTTAAGGAGAAAGCAAACAGTTTAAGAACGGAAAACGGCAGGTACCATAAAAACCTAAGGAGAAACCATCATATATCGTGTATATTTAACTTGCCTGGTATGTGAATATGTCATTTTAATACTGAAATGCAGCCCGCGTTTCTTCCTATACATCTTCATGAGAGAGTTATGCATAATGTTGAGTAATACTTCTGGCACACCTGTTTATACCAGTACATGCCAGGGCGCTGAGCCCAGCGAAATCTTGTATCCGCCCGTGGCTAACACCGTGGTTTCTTTAATTCTGTGTCTGAAACAATTTTTAACGCCTTCCTTTTCGTATTCCCAAGATGTCATAAGGGGGAATTGATGACACGGGAACAATAAGGCCACTGCTCGGAATTCCAGACATTCGGCCTTAAGGAAGCCTCCGTCCGCCTGCTTTATCACTAAATCCCCCAAGGTACCGGTTATATAAGACGCACAGGGACTCCGTTACAATCCCAAAGTGACCCGCGACCCCCGAAGCCAATAGATTCTGACCGCTGCCCTAGGGCAAGTAGTTTACTCAGTTGAAATGACATATGCTTGAACGGGCCACAGCAAATATAATCTAGATGCCCGCTTCCAAAAAGGAGTTTAGTAGGTTGATTTATCACTTACGATAGGTCAGGGAAATTACTGCAGATTATATTTAGTTCTTTGCTGAAAGCGAATCAATTAGGCGCTGGAAGTCGTGGTAATTTTTATTATTTGAGAAAATCCCTTAATTGTTGATCGGCGCCATCTTGTGTTCCATACTTGAAAAGACTCGAAGTTGGAGATCTTTCTTGTTAATTTTAAATCGGTGTTTTCATTACGCAGATGTCCGCATTAGTGCTTTTTTGTCCATTTACTGTTCCAAACAGATCTATGGCTCAAGGTCAATAAATTATTAGATCCGTTCAAACACGCACTCGTGTCAAAAAAGAACACCAGATGTCGTTGGTAAGCAAATAAAAGTTACCGTAAACAAAATTCAAAGAACACAAACTGTTCAAAGTCGCGATCAGAAATAAGCAGGAATCAATCAGCCTCTGTTTTTCACTCACTCAAGTAGAATCTGCAGGTCTAAAGGCCAGCGCTACGATCTTTACATATTTTATTTACAGGCCTAGACTGGTACCCTGCTCCTAATGGCCCTCGGCCAAGCATAGAGACAGGCGTACAACGCCATCTTAAGTACTCCCAGTTGCAACTCATGGCTTACCTGTAGACTGGTTCAAACTCCAGTATGCACGCTCAAACCGGTTGTCATGGGCGTTCACGCGATCCTGGTTGATTATCCGTGAAAATTTCTTATAAAATAACTTTCTTTAGTTATTTCCAATTTTCAAATATTGAAGAATGAGTTGTTGCACAAACATTGAATGATGGATGTATAGATAACACGACATACTGAATCTTTGATATTCCACTGTACGTAGCAGTGATTTATTATAAATATCTATTAATCTAATCATTAATGTGACACTTACTGTACAGCCATCTTTTGGTAACTTCTCTGAGCTAACGAAATGCTTATTTTTATCATATATAATACATACTGAAGTTGGAACCAGTCTGCCGGGAGAAAATAAGACGGCGTTGTACGCCCGTCTGTATGATTAGCCTAGAGTAGGGGTGCTATAATAGAGCGGGGTACCAGTCTACTACAGGCCTACCATCTAGCCTGTTTAGAAGTGTTAGGTTTTCCGCTGGTGCGTAGCCCAGGGTACACTTTACGAAATTTGGATATCATATTATACGAAATAAAATGCGACGCGAAATCCTGGCTTATTGGCTTCTTATGGCAATGTGTATTTTGAAATACGACCTACCATCTCGGCGCTGTATCGTATCGATTTTTTTTATTGTAACTGGCTTCTTATTGTATCGTATCCAAATTTCACAAAGTGTACACTGGACTTAAGTGGCTTAGGAGAGAGAGAGAGAGAGAGAGAGAGAGAGAGAGAGAGAGAGAGAGAGAGAGAGAGAGAAGGAAGATGACAGCATTACAGTGTTGTGTCAAAACAATTATGAACAATTGCACTGAAATCAGTTGGAAGTCAGTTTGCCGAGGAGCACCTCTGGGGGTCGGAAATCTTGTTGCAGCACAAAATTTTCTGTGTCCAGAGGGTACCAACAGTACACAATTACATTTAAGTGTACAATCCACGGGGGGCCTGAAGAAACGGTGTATCAGCATTTTTGTCTAGATCAATGGAGCCGAGTTACTCTCGAGGCCGCACTCCCGGCGACAGTGCGTCTTGTTCATTACTCAGTGGATCCGGTGATCAAATCATACTCACAATACAGATATAATAACCAATGCGAGTCCTATAGAGTTAACATGAGCATTTTTGTAAATACCATTAGTGGTTTTATTGTTGTCAAATCTAATTATCCAATACCTTGTAATAAAATCAATCGGCGTCGATTAAGTCCAGGCCCCGCCAAGAGCCAAGTGTTGCCGAATTTGTTTAGGACGATTTGCTCTGGAAGGGGTCAGCGGTTTCTAACAAGAAAATTAATCCTTCCGACACTACGGCGAAACGATAGTCCCCTGGGAACACAGTCTTAAATGAGTTCAAGGGTCTTTTCCCTGGCCGGACTAGAAAATGCGATCATTGCGAAGACATTGACTGAATTAATCTTGCCGCCATAATGTCCTAACGTGACCATAAAGCTGCGATCATGTCGAGAATCACGTGACACCAATTACAATGGTTTATTTTTTCAACCCTTGTCACTTTCTAAAGGAAAATGAATGTACAGAACAAAGTCTGATTTAAAACCCCTAGAAATGTCAAGTTTTCTTTGCACTTTGTAAAACATGCACAAAAATTGTCAATGTTTATCTGAGCCCTGTTTCTAGTTTCTATTTCCATTCGAATAAACACGTCAATCAAATTATTAATGTTTATTTTTTTTATTTTAAACCGTTTGCCATTGTAAATGGTTAAACTTTAGGAATCGATTAACCAAGAGAGTGTCTAAATTTATGTTTAGAAATATATGTTTATGAGGTTTTCCAAAATATTGGTCCTGTGATCAGTTTGTAGCCAACCTGTCTCCCAAAACTGGAGTTATCATCCATAAACTAATTTTTGAAAGGATGGGTCCTTTGACCTTAACCTTTGACCTTATGACCCCAAAATCTAAAGGAAACTTCCCCTATTGGTAGGTGCACCACCTACTGATGATGGAAGGATTGAGATGAAAAGTTTGGTTTAAAATGCATCCACAATCTTTCTAAAGTAGTGGGTCCTGTGACCTTGACCTTTGATCTCTTGACCCCAGAATCAACAGTTCTTACTTTAGTGGTGGGCCATATATAAGTCAAGTTTGAAGCCAATATTTCAAACTAAACTGGTGTTTTCATCTGGAAACTAATATGTGGACTGATGGTCCCCATGACCTTGACCTTGTGACCCCAAAATCCATCATTTCCTTCCACTATTGGCAGATGAGCAACATCTGGAAGATAGAATGTTTGGGACAGAAAGTTTGGCAAAAAAAAATCAACAATCTTTCTAAATAAGTGGGTACTGTGACCTTGAACTTTGACCTAATTTCCCCAAAATTGAACAAAATCTTCCCCTATTGGCAGGTTAGCAATATCTTGAAGATGGAAGGTTTGGGATGAAAAGTTTGGCTTCAAATACATATGCATTCTTTTTAAAGAAATGAGTCCTGTGACCATGACCTTTGATGTTTGGACCCCGAAATCCACGTTAAAATAACAAAAAATACAGGTGGCGCCACCATCTATCTGGAACTGACAAAACTAGTCATGGTCAATATGCAAGGCAATATTCATGACAATCCATGCATTAAATATCAAGATATTGGAGGTTTTGTATTATATTTTTGATTATTCTGGGGGGTACTTTTAAGCCCCATAGCTCGGGGGGTTTAGGTCGCAGTGACCTAATTTCAGGTTTACAAGGAGATTTTTATTGACCTCCCTGGATATTCACTTAGAAGTTTCTAGGTCCAGCAGTTACCATTTGTGTCCTGCTAACGTTTGACGGACGACGGACAAAGCGCTATTCCTATACCTCAGTTGACTTACTGCCAGCTGAGCTAAAAATCTAAAAGAGAGTTTAATGTATAGACCAATAAGTACAAGAACAATTACTGGCGTACTGTCATAAGAAAACGTGGCCAAATGTTAATTATATTGTTAATAATACCAATGATCACTCATTTACTTCAATAAAGTACATGTGAAATTATAAACATATATAGCACATGCGAAGATTCAATCTAATTTGAGAAAATAGAACCAAATATAAAAAAAAACATACAGAAATAATTTTTTGAGCGGGTAATCTGAAATGGAAGAGGGGAGAACTTTTTCGAGGTATACACCCATCGGGAAGCTGAAATGGATTTCAAGTTACCCCCGGTAATCTGACAGGGGGGGGGGAGGGTGGGTTCATAAACCGCTTAACCGGTAACGTCCGCGGGCTTAGTTCGGCACTTCCAACTGCAAATGCCAAGTATACTCTAAGAAGAAAGGGTTCAAGCTAGAACACTTGTGCAACAGGGTTCTTCGGAGTGGACTGAGTTGGAACTATGTGTGTTTATAAAAGAATCAGCAAGAACCCTAATTTTATTGAAATAACCGGCAAAATACGGTTAAACTGAGGCGTTCCTTATCAGACTGGGTAAAAGTGTGATCGGAACCGAGAGCGATCGGGAGAGCGAGGTGGACGGGCATTTATATATGTAATGCAGACGATAGGTGGCTTGGAGGGGCAAGACTTATTGGGTAAAATGATAGGCCCCTGTCCCTATTCATGCACTCGGATTGGCAATCTTAAACATTAGTGGCGGATCCGGGGGGGGGGGGGGTCAAGGGGTCTTAATCCCCCTCCCCCCTTTTTTTTAGCCGAAACAACTTTTTTAGGGGTTTCAAACCAAATTTTGCGACCCCCTCCTTCCATGACCAGAGGACCTTTTTTTAGGTTTTTTCTTTCATTCTTCCTGGGCGTGACCCTCCCCTTTCAAAATTCTGGACCCGCCCCTGAACATTCGATATTTGCCCTCACTTATTTTGATAGCATATACTACACGAGGAATTACCCCCTTCCTACGTTTCAGTCAAGTAATCGTGCATATGTTGAACTGACCATAGTAAGTATCTCTACATGATCGCCTTTCATGTACAAACATTTTCAATGATTCTGGAAACAGATGCATCACGTATTACATCACCAGGCAGGCACGTACACAATTATATTTAAAATGCAGCGACACTGATATTACACCGTAAAGTAGTTAAAAAGATCTGGAATAACAGAACACATAGCGTACAATCATAAACCTTATTTTGGAAACGAGGCCGTAGTTGCTGTAGTTGTATGCTTTGATAAAACTCCATTTACTTAATTTTTGTAATTCTATAATACCTACGCGTAAAAAGCTCGTTTTCGGTGTAAAAGCTCGATTTCGGCGTAAAAGCGTGCTGAGTAAATGACTGCGCGCAGAGTTAATTTATTCTTGACATTTATAGGTAAATCCTCTATGTGGTAATGGTTGTGTAATAGCACTGCGGGGGAGCCAATTACGTTTAAGTGCGCCGCAATTAGAAACACATGTAATTTAGCCAATTAACGCGCAGTAAGCAACTAATGACGTGCAAGAGTATTAAATATGTATATATATATATATATATATATATATATATATATATATATATATATATATATAATAGGTATCTTTCCCCATGACCAATATTCCAAAATTTAAGGAAACAATTCATAAAAAAATAAATAATTCCGCAAATTTGAACTCGTCCGAAAACTTGGTTGAAAGAATTGGTGTATAACATTTGTAAAAGAAAAATATGCGGTACTTCAAAAGTCATGTTCTTCACAAAAACGTCATATTTTCGCAGATTTGACCTTGAAGAAAAAAAAAGTCAAAATCACCAAGATTTCTCTCCTGAAAGCATGATTGTAACAATTTAACTATATGAATCGAATTTGTGGAACATAGAATGCAATATTTCGAATAGTTTTCGCATTACAAGAAATATTTCGACGACGACACACTATAATATACCAGACAGAAAACAACCTCTCCCCCCGGAGTAGGATAATTATCTGTTAATCTAAAGCAGATTGGCATCCTGTTAATGCCATACATAGCACATCATAGAAAAAAAATCTGCTTTGAAATTTCAAACCCATGAAGCAAGCAGTTTTCATTTTATACTCTCTGCAGCCCGTACGTCACTATAATAAACATGCTGGAAGGGCTTATCTTTATTATCCCAGAGCGTCTATGTAAATTTAATATCTAAGCAATCGATGGCGTTTCTAAGGTAATACATCTCCCCATCAATTTAACGTGACCCTGAACCACTGACGGGCGGAGGTAAGTTAAAACCCGACCTAGATTATCTTAGGCCCCCTTAATCTTGTTCCAATGGTAATAACAGGCCGCTTGAAGCATCAGCATGGCTTCCATTGTGTTGCTCTATGACCATGTATTGTCATCAATAAACCTCCGCACGGCAGGTGGTTAAGTCGTTTGTAAATTATAAGGTTTATGGGAATATATTTGGAAGGCGCTTCAGCGTATCGCGCCTGTTCAATCAGTCCTTATCTACGGCAACGGCAGCCGTATCGGCTCCGTGACGTCAGCAACAGCTAATGTTCCTCAAATGTTCTTCACGGAAACGGCAGCTGATTTCCAGTAATTTTAAGGGAAATTATAAAAATACAACTATCTCCTGGCAGTCTTTGACAGACGCATTTTTGAAACATATGTTTGTTAGAAAACGGGTGAACTTGAAAAAAAATGCCTAAACCTTACTGGAGTCACGACCACCTCTGTTGAAGGACCACTTGTTAACGGTGCCGATTCTTTTTTGCTCCTCGCTTAGACGACCACCTCGAAAATGTGACCACTTTATCAAGGTCTCATCGATATTCGTAATTTAGAGGGTTTATCGTAACAATAAATATGATATTGGTACGCTGGTATCGAACAGAAGAAAACAATTTTGCAATAATGCAGTTTACTGGCAGATAAGCATTTCCAACATTCGTTTCCTATCAATGATACAAAATCATTTTTAATCATTTCTTTTTATAAATTATTTTTATTATTATTGTATCGAGAGTTTATTTGATGTCAATATTATGTAGTTTTGATACATGATAATTCTTTTTAGATGTTCTAATAGCAGATATGGTATAAAGGTAAAATATTGGTTTTAATGCTGCAAGTAAGGTATGTGATCAGTTTTTTTGCGCGCAGACGCATACCTTGAAGATATTCTGTTTTCTCAATGTATTATTTTATAGTCGGAAGTGTAGATTATGAGATGCAGAAGAAGCATTCAGTGTATCAAATGACAGATTGAAATTCAGCAGATTTAGATTTTAATGCTGGTACAACACTCTTAAATCGAATCCTTCGTTGAATGGAACGTGAAATTCAGTAATTCAATGTTTCGAGCTTACCCTGTGCAGAAACCTGCATTAACCTAACACATATTTCCGTGGCTATATTTGGCTTTTCTTCTACTTCCTCTGGTACCACTGCTTTATGGGGATATTTTTTAACACACTTACGTCGAATGTTTGACATAACCTGTGACTCAAAGGCAATGACGCTCAGCAAATTTTGACATGCGGAATTGCGGTCAATAGTCATGGGGGGGGGGGGGGGGTTAACAGAGGTTTATTTGACGGTTTACCAGACTGCAGACATAGGATATTCGCATGGCTCACTTGTTCCCTATTACTGTGAGCATGACCCTTGATCTTTTAATGATAAAATGTTGAACTTGTTCGTAGTGTGAAAGTACACGTGCCATGCAAACATTTTACGTACCCCGGATAAGATTTTCAATGCAAAACACATAAGCCTGACAGAGCTGTCTGTTTTTATCTAATTAAACAAATTAAAATGGATCACTACGCGGCGCTAATAAACAATTAAAAAACGTGAATAATGATTAACCTGGCGGGGTTTTATTTCTATATGCAGTCTACTCTTCCTCAGTTTACGTTATATATAGTTTTACTACTGCACTGAGAATGCATTTCACAGTGTGAATGACTTAATTAATATTAGCATCGAGAAATAACGCCAAACATGGTCACCTGTCTAATAGTTTATAATAAACCTAGTTATGTGATAGAAAAGAAGTAGTAGAAGTATAGACAGTCAGCAGTTATATAAACACTAAAAACACACATACACTCACAGAAGCGCATTAAAACGTATATGAAATGGTAAAATTTACTAATTACTGGCAAACAATCATTTTGATGAGATAGAAAATATACCTGTATGTAAAGTAAAAAACATGTGTTTCAGTGTATAGAATATCTTTCGCAATTCAGAGTTGAGTATTTGCATGTCATTTCCCAACACTACATAATGCAACATTCCACTTAGAAGTCCAAGTTTTCAAACGAAATCCCTTGAGGCATCAAGCTCCATAAAGTTGTGACGTCATCCGTCTCAACTGGTCTGAAATCTACATCGACGATACTATGGATATGCGTGCGTTGCTATAGACAATCAAGGTGTCGCTGATCTGTGAAAACAACTCGCCTTGACAAAGCACTGAGCACGTGTAAAAAAGGCAAAACATCTCTATATTTCTTTTCTCTATAGTTCTTTTTTAGATATGCGGCATAAAACAGTCTAACTGCCGAACAATATGTTATTTTCTTTGTGTGGAAGACACCTTTTATAACAAGTTTTCAGGATTATTTCGTCAGTTTGATTTTTTTCTTCACATTTCAAATTTTTCGACAATTTTGTAAGTCTTCTGTAAATGTAAATATGGAACGCATGGCTAATTGCTGAAAGTGAGATTTAAGACAACGGCTTTGACATAACTTCGTGGGATGAAAGACCGGATTTTTATAATCACAAGAACGTCTCGCCCAAACAGTTTGTTTGTTTGTCACATGGGTTATACTGGTTGGAGTACAAGAATAAAATACGTTTTGTCCTCCAATTAAAATTTCAAAGAATTTTTCTTCTTCTCTTGGTAGCAATGGCATTGAACGAATAAACATAACCCGTAATAGCGAACCTCTGAACGCCGTAAAAACGTCTAAACATCAATCTGTATCACATATGTCAGCAGCGGTGTGCAAACCTAATTGTATGAATTCACAAAAGACATATTTTCATTTGCTTGCCTTTACGGTAGCATCCCTCGCAAAATGCCCGCAATTTAAAACCAATCCAAAAATCGTTTCAGATACATATTATATCCCATACAGTATACATAATTTTTGAACCTGATTTCCTTCTCAAGGTATGTGTATTTATGAAATTCACATTAATTTTCACATGAAATTTTAATGTTTTGAATTTTTATATTTAACAGTTTATTAAGAAAACCACTTTCACAATATCAAACTATACATGACAATATCTCAAAACAATTTTTCCCCCTTTCACCTCTATCATGTTTCGTTCTAATATACCTCTTTTTTTAATCATTATGACACATTGTAAAAACAAAGGTAAAACAAATAAGGTTTTTTTATATTGTCATGTAGTATGATATTAACTTATACTGGTTGATTAAAACTCTGTACCATTTAAAAAATTCATTTTTTTTTTTCAAATCAACTCTATCAATTCTAAAGCAACATGAAAAGATTATGAAATTACTGCGTTTTTCGCGAGGTTCTCAATTTTGAAAGGTAATTTTAAATTAAAATTTGAATGCACAAGCCTGTTGCCGTACCTTGGAAACTGTTCACCCTTAACGGTAAACTCAGCAGTAATACATGAAAACCAGGTTTTCTCTCTCCCATTGACGGCGGAAGGCGGGCGAGTCCTACATATATTACAGGGGGACCTTCAATATTTAATTTAACTAAACGCTGTTACTGTTGTTTTTCCTTGGGTAGAATTGTTTGTCTGTCACATGAGATCTTTGTAATATCATGCGTGACATATGATATATCATGTAATTTGAGAGGTACATTTATTGTTTAGAATCGGTGAGAAATCATTCTATTTTTTTAAATATATATATATATATATATATTATATATATTAGGCCAAAAAAAATAAAAGGTATGGTTCTCAGGCACCGCCCGCGTCAATTTTAACCCCCCGCATCAAACATTTTTATTGTGATTTTGTCATTCAAAATGGTAAAATAATACAATTTCGATACGATTTCCTTTGTTATGTAGTGCTTTTGCCTGCTTAGCAAGAAGAAACCTGTCATTTACATGCTTTTCCCTGATCATATAACATTTTATCGAAACATACAAAAAAAGGTTAAAAATAAAATACCGCCCGCCCGCTTTGATTTCTGAAAAAAAGTGCCTGAGAACCATATCCTTTTATTTTTTTGGCCTTATATATATACATATTTTTAGGTTCATTTGGGAATCCTACAGTTAAAACTTTTTGATATAAATCAATATTATTGTAACAAAAAATGGATTAGAATTAGCCATGAACGGTTGTCGTTGGCAACAACTTTTGCTCAGGATACTCTATTAACATGTTATGAAAATTTAAAACTAAATGCTGTGTAGATGTACATATTTTTTATTATTTGCTTTTAGGTAACCGCTTTTTTTTTTAAAGCTTGCTTAAATAAATATGCATGTATATCTGCAGAACTGCATTCCGGTGTTAGAATACGTGACAGGGCAGTACCCCACGCTTCCTCTATTTTTTTTTATTTTGATGTTGACCAGGCCAGGTGACTACTGCACTTGCGGGCCCTGGGTGTGTATTCTTTGTAATTGCTGGGTCCTAAAACCAAGGGAACTTGGGCGCATTCGTTTGTGGGTGAAATACGGCCGTTGGGCACGGCCTTCCCAGTAAGCCTGCACAGTGTTCACCATGGGTGGGGGCCGACCGTGAAAAAAAAATAGATTCGAGCTCACGATCTCCTGGCTTTGAGTCCCGTGCTCCAACCCTTGACCACAGAGGTAAGGTGTACTGCTCTCTGGGGTTTAATTGAAATGTTCTACCATTAGTTGAGGGCGATAAGCTATAGCTATTTTTGATGATAACAGAACGTCTGAGGCCCCCTATGGTCACAAAATTTACATTCTTAGTATTTGGCAACTATCCACACATATGGTGTTCCTCGAAACTAAAAATACACGTATGCTTATCTATAAATGCATGTACGGGAGACTGGTAAATGGATAGCTGTTCCTACGTGCAAATAACAGTAATTTTCCATTTAAACCACTGATAGCGACAGACAGATGTATCTGTGTAGACACCTGGTGTGATAATGCATTGGGCCCACATACAGCTAAGACTAAGATATGGACGGAGCGTGAGGTCATGGTTCTTGATGCCTTATCATGGGGTTTCTTAATAATTGAGATATATTTTCTACTTAAAATGCATCAAATAAACGTGAACGAATGTTAACGAATTTTATTTTTCAGTCAAAGGGGTATATATTGGCTTTTAAGCAAATTATGTTTATTTAAAAAGGAAAATTATAGCCAAGCCCAACTTCCTAAAATTTGGATCAATCACATTTAATGCATGGGAATGTTAAACCTAAATTCGTTATTACAGGATGTTAAATATCAAACCACAGTTACCCACTAGTTACACAAGAAAAAAAAAGTTCGAACATGGAACGAAGCGCACGAGATAATAATTCGTACACACTACCTACTTTTTTTATTCTGTAATGGCACTGAGGGGGTGCTGTATCAAACTCCCATGTGCCAGACTCTATAAACATCGGCAAGGTCGTCCTGGAAAAAGGACGTGTGGCACCCGTATCCGTGACGTCACGGCATATACATGTCGTTCTCGCGGCTCACTAACTCAATTATTCATGCCATCATGACGTCATGTGGGCCCCGCATCATGAATTACTTAGAAATCGCTCGCGGTGTCCTGTTCAGTTTTGACCTCTGCGAATGAATTAAAAGAAGCTGGTTTATTATTGAGTAGTATAAGCTAATACATTTATATCGCTTGCCGCAAAAAATACGAAAGTCTACACGTAGACTACGCCGTTTTGATCTGTTAATGATTACATATTAAACGTAAAAATTTCGAGACATTGAAATCAACTATTTTGCTTGATGTTTTCTGGCTTGAGTACTATGTTTCAATAAAAACTCTTTTATCTCATGAATGAAGTGCAGTGTGGGTGGAATAAAACATGTGAAATGAAAACTTTTTTTATGATATGAAAATGTATATTGCTCTTAATTCAGATGACAACGATCTATAAAGAATTGAAGGAACTGAAATACTCTTTCTCAAATAACGACCATAAAATCCACGAAAGCGTTAAGCTGCTAAACATCCACTTCAGGGGGGGGGGATCGAGAATATTAAGAGCATTTGTTTTATAAATTAAGACAGAATGTTCCCATAGTCATTTAAAAAGACAAAGAGAACATAAAATTGGTGTACTTTTAAAAGAATAACCGAATACATGGCCGGAAAACATTCTACTCTAAGACTAAAACAGTCACCGAGACACAACATTAACAATAAGACAGTTGAGATGTCGTTTTCTCATAAAGTTAATGTTCTTTTATAATGTAATGTATATCAATGCAATAATTGCCTCTTTGATCAGTAGTCGGATATTATTGATTTAACTTATTGATATAATAAGGGCGCTGTGTAGGCTTTTCGTAGAGTGAAATCGAGAAATGGATCCTCAGGGAAACACAGGAAAAGTGATAATCGCGAACGTATACAAGGCAAGTTTGGGGTGATCTGTAGGTGAGCAGACAGGTCTAATAGGCTGTAGGGATCATCTACCGCAACTAATACTACCAACGAATAGATATAATGGAGCATTCCTATAGTCCGTGAATTGTCGGCCATGTTTTATTGGGTCTTTTTCCCATTACGGCTTTCCGCCTAAGAGGAACATTTGGTAGAAATATGGCTTATAATTCTTTCGGTTCTTCGTACAATAGTAGAAAGCCACCCGAGATGGGCTGCTGCCGGTCCTACATTTATAGAAGTTATAAATAGAAGTAATCTTTTGGTTTATTGTATTCCAAGGAATTCAAATCCCACGTTGTATTTTACCTCAATAGATGTTTCTAAGTTAAATTCGGCTCTTTTGAACGTAAACTCTTAACTAAAAATTGCCTTAAAGAAACAATGGTATGACAGCCATAATTTATCTTTACCAAATGCCAAAATAGGAATGTTTTAGGTATTCTGGTCCTAATCTAAGGAATCAACTGCTTCTATAGAGTCTGTTCCGGAAAAAAAAACATATAACATCAATTGTTCATAAAAATCTTTAAAGCTATGCACCTTTTTATCAACAACTTGTTTGTAAACAAAGCAAAGTAGACAAACAGAAAAAAAACATGTAACCTAAGGTGGTAGCTGCATATATACAGAGGTTGGAAGGTCACTCGTAGCAAAACGCCATTTGCTAAGCTCTGGCTTATCTTACTTGCCGCCAAATGCCCTTGATGAAGCCCTTTGTATTGATTATTTTGATGGGGCCCTACATATTATAAACAAGTTGATATAAACAAAACAAGCAGCGCGTGTTCAGTCATATTCACGTTTCCTGGCATATTTTCATAAAAGCTCCAAGGGATTACCTTTAGGTTTTAAAGGTCAGATAGGTGAATAGGCCCCTTTAATTAAAACATGTGATTATACATTTGGGTGTCTATTCTGCCCTGTCCTGGGCAAAATGGAAGATTTTACCCTGATATGAAGTACTGGAGGTTCTTGTATTCCAACTGGATTCAATGTGTGTATAAAACAAAAAAAATCGCAATACATACAATACCATCCCATTTATTTGCTACCCGTTTACTCGCAAAATTTGCCTATACTTCTAAATACTGTGGACGTTCCAATGTCCTCATTAAAGTTCGCTTAATTATGTTACACACATGCACCTGGCACTCATATTTTCCTAGTGCCTTTAATTCATGTGAATCTGTTGATGTTTTATGTAACAGGGACTAAACCGTATGCAGTTACACACTGATATATAGCCACGGAAACAGATAAGAATAGATAATACAGGATTTTATTAATGTATACGTTTATGAATGATGGCATTTCAGAAAAAGAAGGATAATTGAATATACTGAAACATCACCTGTGTCCCTCCTGGAAGATCAAAAATTAATATTTAATTCCCTTTAAGATTAAAGATGCGTGACCTGATTTTATCCAATTAACAGGAAGGAAACATTTGCTCTGAACTCATCTTGTCTTTTCTAAGTTTGTCGAGAAAGAAAAAAAAATTTGTACCATACACCATACAACTATTCAATAACCATGTTTCGGTCTATAGGTTACTTACATGTATAAAACTGAGCTAAATTTGTCTGGCGTGCTTAAGAATGGAACATAGTTTCTTGGTCTATATGAATTAATGACTTATTATCTACAAACGAGATTTACAAACGGACGTCTTGGAAATCAATATTGGGAAATATAACGTTAATTATATGACATATCTCATAACACAAAATCTATATTTTGCGCTAATAGGTGATGTACGTCATTGCTATCAGTGTGAAAAGGCGATGGGAAATACACAAAAACACGTATATCATTGTGCTTGTGAATTGCTGAGGGGTATTAGATTAAATTCGATTTACAATTATTCCCTTTTCGATTGGATCATTGATTCGGCTTAGTAAACAATCATACCATCCTGTTTGAGCTTGTTTATCCACAAACTATTAGTAAACACAGCAATATGCACAAACGGGACAAAAAAAACAACGGTAGATGGTTCACAGATGTGCCGAAGTTGAAATGTCATTTGTTGCAGAAGACCCTTTGTTAAACTCTGGTTCGTTTGACTGTCCATCGGATGTCATCGTTGAATGTGTTTCGATTATTTTAGCGGGCCCCCCCCCCCCACATGTTACATATACAAGAATAAGAACAAATGGAAAGCCTGTGTACCGTGGGATTGGACCATTTTTATGGAAGGTTCCAGTGATAATCTTTAGTTAACAGACGTCAGATATAGGAAAAGGCCGTTTTAAATAACAGGGTTTACAGCAGCATAAATATTGTTCATCTGTGATGAAGTGGGATCAAGAGTTCAAAAAGTTTCGAAAATGATTGTTAACTAATAAATGCGAACAATCGATTTTCCATACTCAGTTCGATTAACAATTTAAGAACGACTGTGAGTCAAAGAATAATTTTTTCGATGCCTAAAATGAGCCCATGACAGAGCTGTACTTGGATTTTAATTTGTAAAACTTTGACCACACGAGTAGGAATCACTCCCTACGCGGCGATTATACAGTACAATCGTTCTGTATCTCACTCGACCAAGGCCAAAAAAAAAAAATTTGATTCTAAGGCACTTTTTTTTCGGAAATCGGTGCGGGCGGGTTATTTTTTTTTTTTTTTTTTTTTTTTTTACTTTTTTTGTATGTTTCGATAAAAATGTCATATGATCAGAGAAAAGCATGATAATACAAATTATTTTTGCTAAACAGGTAAAAGCACTACATAAAATAGTAAATAATATCAAAATAGTATTATTTTATCTTCTTGACAGAAATGTCCGAGCGGCTGGAGCTCAAAATTGGTAAGTTTCTATTGGAAATTAAAAAAAAATTGATGCGGGAGGTTAAAATTGAGCGCGGTGCCTGAGAACCATACCTTTATTTTTTTTCATAAACGAAAGAGATTAAGAAAGAGTGCATTTCATAACGACTGTTCGACGCGTGTACAGTGGAGATTGAACATTAGTACTTTTTTTTGTATTAAGTTCGATGCGTGTGGCCCTAACCCTAGAGTCAGTATATTTTTGGCCTCTCTATAATTTTAATCTTTCAATTAGTGGTAGACGACACAGTGCCAAGGTTTAGGATATAGTCAGATAAAGTTGCAATCAAATGATACCTGCATGGACAGGGGGACCTTGAGTGGGGATAATGTGCCAGACCGACCATAAATAAACCATTAAACTGACCAGAAACGGTGCTGATCTGTGAGCATTAATCGGACTTTCGATAGACGGGCCGTTTAACGTAGGTTAAAGCCATCAATATGTCGCTGTCACGAGATCTCGCCATCAGTCATGCGAGACTTGCCCTCCCCGCCTACAAGGCTCTCGACATACAGGACTGAGTGACGCACAAACCGCCCCGACTCCAGGTCATTTGCGCTTGCTGTACAAGCAAAGCACCCAAGTACGGCTAGACGCTGTTAGGATAGACGCTGTTTCAATCAATGCCCTGTTTATTCTTTGAATAGAAAGCGAATCTGTCTGAGTGTACTTTCTAGGTTTATAGGTGGTCCCTCTCAGTGCAACAAGGGGCTCTATTTTACAGCCCTAAACTTTTAGAGACTACTTTCCTTGTTAATTTTTTAGGCTAAACGGACATTTGCCATCTGTACACCGACGTCTTGTTAAGGATGTTTCGCTAAAGCGGTGGCTCACCAAGGCCTTTGTAAAATCTATTGAGCAGACAAAAGTGACACTGTGTATACTATTGGTGTAAACAATAGTTTATTGAATCTAAAATATATCAATAAGGATTGGAAAACAAGGCACAGCCCTATATTAATTCCTCTCCTCTGTATATGCCGTTGTGCTTAAATACCCTAGTTTTTATCATATGCTGTCTTTATATATATATATATATATACACCGGTGTGTATATGTCACATGGCGTCATGTTTATTCTGACATGTATTAAGCAATAACTGATAAATATATATATATATATATATATATCTCTTTTTTTAATTACATTCCAAAAAGATAAGATTATGTCAATCCTTATGAATGTTCGCGTTATTGAAATATAGCATATATACTTGCATGGTCTACAAAGATATTTATTTATTTGTTCATTTATATTACATGTAGACTGCCCTAAATATAAGGACGATGTCTTTCTTCAAGTTGGGACAGCCAAAATATTAAATATGACAATCAACATGACAGTATTGTGACAGTCTTCTGAAATATCCAAATTCCTAAGAATAATACATTATAATATTCCTAAGAATTGATGCGTGTTAACATTTATAAGAGTATCAAAAAGGTGAGGCATCAAAATCAGGGCTTTACCTTTTTCTCACTATGTTAACGCGCAAACTTTTTGAAACTTTATAAGTTAATGTATATATATATATATATATATATATATATATATATATATATATATATATATATATATATATATATATAAAGTTGTTTAAAGGATTGGGCGTCGACAAATTTTCTAAACAACGTAATTGCAAGATCGCACCAATTGGTATAAAAATTACCAACATTTATACCAACATTTAGGGGAGGACGACTCAAAGAAAAAAAAATTGGCGTTAATAACATAAAAAGACTTAGAAGGTATAACAGTTTGAGAAAATAACGGTGTAATATGACAGTGAGTAATTTCGAGGGGTAATAAACCTTAATTTTGCCCATTACGTAATTGCAGGTTGGAAGTCCGACGAACGTTTCAAGGCCAGCGGGATTGAGATTATATCATGTCATCGTATAATAGGGCTAAGGAGGCTTGGAGTAATTCTACTCCGAGCAGGAGACTTTTTACGTCACGCCAACTGATCTATAGACTCATTAGCGGCATCGCTGCCATAGTTACTTATGTAGTTCCAACAAGAATGTACCGTAAAAACTCGAGGCGCCATCGCTTTAGCTTCCACTAGTTTCCCGTAAGAGGGGGTAAAAAGTTCTAATTTATTGCGAGTCCTGCGGACAAAACAGGTATTCTAGATTCTCTCCTCTCATGCAACCGGGGGGCCTTAGTCTCATAATTGTTAAAGGCATATCTTTCTCTCTGCGTGCATTTTTATCGCGGGAAGGAAAGAGTTGTCCAAAGTTATGCCTTATCATTAGTGATTCAATATAATCCGTCATATATTTTTCTCCCTGTTTTGATTGAAACAGTATTCTTGATGGGCGTTTCGGTCTTGATTGTGGCTATATATATATATATATATATATATATATATATATATATATATATATATATATATATATATATATAAATATATATATATATATATATCTACCTAAATTACCATGCAAGTTAGCATTTCTATGAAGATGCGCTCCATAAATATATATACAATACGGGCACAATAGTACAAAAACAGACTTCATCAAATGACATCAAACAGATTGGACAAATATGGCGGTATATTACCGAAACAAAAATGCAAAAAGATTGATGACATATTTAATGTTTGGATATGCCTGTTTAATTGCACTGATTTTTCATTTTAAATTAACATAAAATGGGATGGATAACCTTGGTGAAATTGGTAAGCAAAGCCTTCTAGTGTTGATATTATTAAACAACAATGTTCTGAGGAAAAAGTAACCTCAATTTCTATTACAACTAGATGTGTCGGAACGACACGAATGCCCCCGCCTGGGGCAAATTAGAACATTTGTAAATTTTTGAAAAATTTTTAAGTTCAGGAGTGTCGTATGGTCAAAAGTAGGTCAACAAGGGCAAAATGCAAACTCAATCTGTGACGGTCATTATCAAGCAACACACCAAAAATCATGCCAGTATATGCAGGCATTGCGAAAAAAGTCCATACATGTGCATTTTCCATAAAAATTTCTGTCTTTCATGAAATTTTCTATGTTTAGGAGCCGTAAAACAATCAAAAGTAGGTCAACCGGGACGAAACGCGAACTCGATCTGTAACTGTCATTATCTGCCCACACATAAAATATCAGGTCCGTATCTGCAGGCATTGAGGAAAAAAAGTCAGTACATATGCATTTGTTATGAAAATTTCTATTTTTCATGAAACTTTCTATGTTCAGGAGCAGTGAAATGGTCAAAAGTAGGTCAACTGGGACAAAACAAGAACTCGATCTGTAACTGGTCATTATCTGCCTACACACCAAATATCAGGCCCGTATCTGCAGGCACTGCGAAAAAAAGTCCATACATGTGCACTTTTTTATGAAATTTTCTATGCTAGAGCACCGTCAAATGGTCAAAAGTAGGTCAACTGGGACAAAACGTGAACTCGATCTGTAACTGGTCATTATCTGCCCACACACCAAAAATCAGGCCAATATCTGCAGGTATTGCGAAGAAAAGTCTGTACAAGTGTATTTGTCATGAAAATTTATATTTTACATGAAATTTGCTATGTTCAGGAGCCGTAAAACAATCAAAAGTAGGTCAACTGGGACGAAACGCGAACTTATTCTGTAACTGGTCAATATCTGCCCACACATCAAAAATCAGGCCAATATCTGCAGGCATTGTGAAAAAAAGTCTGTACATGTGTATTTGTCATGAAATTTCATATTTTTCATGAAATTTTCTATGTTCAGGAGCCGTAAAACGGTCAAAGTAGGTCATCCGGGACGAAACGCGAACTCAATCTGTAACTGGTCTATATCTGCCTACACACCAAAAATCAGGCCAATATCTGCAGGCATTGCGAAGAAAAGTCCGTACATGTGTATCTGTCATGAATATTTCTATTTTTCATGAAATTTTCAAAGTTTAGGAACCGTAAAACAGTCAAAAGTAGGTCAACTGGGACAAAACGCGAACTCGATCTGTAACTGTTCATTATCTGCCCACACACCAAAAATCAGGCCAATATATACAGGCATTGCGAAAAAAAGTCCGTACATGTATATTTGTCATGAAATTTCTATTTTTCATGAAATTTTCTATGTTTAGGAGCCGTAAAACGGTCAAAAGTAGGTCATCCGGGACGAAACGCGAACTCAATCTGTAACTGGTCTATATCTGCCTACACACCAAAAATCAGGCCAATATCTGCAGGCATTGCGAAAAAAAGTCCGTACATGTGTATCTGTCATGAATATTTCTATTTTTCATGAAATTTTCTAAGTTTAGGAGCCGTAAAACAGTCAAAAGTAGGTCAACTGGGACAAAACGCGAACTCGATCTGTAACTGGTCATTATCTGCCTACACACCAAAAATCAGGCCAATATCTGCAGGCATTGCGAAAAAAAAAGTCCGTACATGTATATTTGTCATGAAATTTCTATTTTTCATGAAATTTTCTATGTTCAGGAGCCGTAAAACGGTCAAAGTAGGTCATCCGGGACGAAACGCGAACTCAATCTGTAACTGGTCTATATCTGCCTACACACCAAAAATCAGGCCAATATCTGCAGGCATTGCGAAAAAAGTCCGTACATGTGTATCTGTCATGAATATTTCTATTTTTCATGAAATTTTCTAAGTTTAGGAGCCGTAAAACAGTCAAAAGTAGGTCAACTGGGACAAAACGCGAACTCGATCTGTAACTGGTCATTATCTGCCCACACAACAAAAATCAGGCCAATATATGCAGGCATTGCGAAAAAAAGTCCGTACATGTATATTTGTCATGAAATTTCTATTTTTCATGAAATTTTCTAAGTTTAGGAGCCGTAAAACGGTCAAAAGTAAGTCAACCGGGACGAAACGCGAACTCGATCTGTAACTGGTCTATATCTGCCCACACACCAAAAAATCAGGCCAATATCTGCAGGCATTGCGAAAAAAAGTCCGTACAACTGTTTGATTTCGGAAGGACGGAAGGACGGAATGACGGACATGGGTAAAACTATATGCCCCGGCCACTTTGTGGCGGGGGCATAAAAATAGATGAATGTATATATTATACAGGTCAGCATATAAACTTAAAATTTAAATTGTATTGTTTACATGTATTAAACAAGCAGTCATAATAACTAATACGCAGAGCTCCAAGGCTCGGATTGTGGCGTTCGGTACGGCAACCTCAGTCCTCTGATTTCTGTAATGTCAGAAGGTGGAGAAAACTATCGGACCTGGAGACACCACAAAACTTGGACGGGCCACTACAAACCGGTAGTGGAGAGGGCCCAGCGTTTGTCCACTCGACTGTCCAGGCCCCCTCGTAATCCATAATTCCTTGAAGGTAGCATACTGAAGCTTTAATCAATAAATGGATGAAAAATAAAATACCGTGTATGCGATATCAGGGCTTGGTAATCTCGAAAAAAAAGTAGACAGTAATATTTGGAACAACCAAAAGACATTGGGACTGTATAAATCAGCTATTAATATATCAAGATTCAAGACGTTCCTGTGCCGTCCAGCGTATTTCTAACATCTATCATCATGCTTGCAATCTTTGCATATTAAAACCGTGTCATAATGACATGCCTATAGTATGCTGCCCTCTGCCGGAGAAAATAAAAGTAGTGTCCTAAACAAACACAAACACAAACACACACACAAAATAGCCACTGCGGTTCTCAAGTGTAATTCAACAAAATTGAATGATAAACACACACATATAGCATAATGGACTTATAGCCTCTGTTTTATTTTTGTTTGCTTTTTTTATTTTTAGTTTGAAAAATTAATTAATTAAATATCAATCTTGTAACTTCATTACACGGGTAATTAATCTTACAGCCAATCACCGGTAAATGTCGCATTTAATCGTCCAGGTCCGCATTCTGAGATCAATTTCGACACTTGCCTGGCCCTGACCGATGACCCTCGTTTCGTACGAAAGGTTTGCAGGACAAGGAGGTACTATCCTTGATTTGGAAGCCCGGTTTCTAATTATAGACGAGACAGTCAGGGCTTATCAACTCGATTGAGACCGGTCGCATTAATATATCTTAGATTCTCCTGCATGGCGACCCCTATATATATATATATATATATATATATATATATATATATATATATATTTAGACATATAAAGATATGCACTTAAGATGTTAAATTTATTTTACCGCACAATTTTTAAAAGCTAAATAGTTTTTATGTACGATATACACTTGTAGTTTATGTTTGTGTTCTATCTTTTCCTTGGTACGATGAAACGCTGTACATGGCAACGTGTCGATACTGAGACAATAAGTTAACTTTAGATCCGCATCTACCTAATTAATTAGTTCCTCGTTGCATGAAGTAATATGTCTCCATCCGAAAATTATCCATAAATTTTTTAGATATTTTGTATATAGACCTTACCTTGCATGATTCATGGGAGGATTTATTTTGCTTAAAGGGGAATTACTTTTGTACTGTTTAAAAGGTCAAGAGGGAATTTCTTGTAAAAATTGTTCAGATGCAGACATAAGGCCCTTAGGATAATCCTAAGGTTAAGGATAATCTTAGACTCCTTTGAGTTAAATAAAAAGGGACCAAACCATTCAGTGACGGATGTCGCCAGTGTGGTGGGACAGATTTGTTATTTTGATAGATACTGCCTTAAAGCTTTTCTGTTTTAACTATATGTTGATAAAATGCTTAAAGCCTTGGTATTTCATTCAATGTAACTACGAGCAAGAAGACAGCTTTCAAAACATTTACACTTTAGGTATTGTGTACAACTTTTATCGACTGCGTCTGGAGGATAGACGTTTATCCCTGTTCGTGCGTGTTTGTATGTGTATTCATGAGTGTGTGTGTTAATTCACAATATATGTCACTCAAATCATGAACGGAGTCTCATGACATTTTCAGGGCATTTCGGGAATTGGCCAAGGAAGAATAGACTTTGGTGTGGATCCGTAACATGACCGGAATTCAGGAACGTCATCAAGGAATATTCAGAAATGTAGAATGCACTTTGGAATTGTCCGAATAGGTGAATGTGAACACATGGCGGAGGCCTGCATTCCTAAAAATGCTGATTTCTAGTTCCTGATACTGAGCGGTGTCAAGTCCTACAGTCAAGGTGAACCTTATCTAGAAAATCCGAGTAATAAAGTACTAAGATGTATTAATCTAAAGAAACGAAATATATAGACAGATGGGGCACTAACATCAAATTGGATTTACAAAATATATTAAATAAATGTTTTGTGCAAGAGGCGAACTCCCTATTCAATAAAAGCAACAAACGGCTTATTCTGAAGTAGTGGAAACCCAGTGATATACGTTCACGTGTCTATTATCACTAACTAGCTATTAAGGGGAATTTTATTTCTATTGGGGCACCATTAAGGGGCAAATTCAATCAAACTTGGCTCGTAAAGCCACAATACTACAAGCCCCGAGGCCAATCATACGGCACTAACCCGCGGCCAATCAGAATTGACAACTCTATTTAGACCGGTGCTACGCTATGCTTCGTCGAAGAAAGCGGGAGCGTTTTTAGGGAAGGCAACGGCGCGTCACTAAAGGCTTCAAAGGCCGCTCCCAAAGGGATACACAAAATCGATTGTATCATTATAAAACGATTGCTCGTTTAGGAAGATTACACAGAGCTGAAGAAGTCATATAGGCGAGCTGAGTATTCCGGTGGAGAGAGGTTGAATAACCCAAATGCAAAACCGCCCCATGGTAAATCAAGCAAGGCTATCGCCTCCAATACAACTCAAGACGATTATGGTAAAGTGCTTAAAATCGCGCCAGCTGGAGAAAAAGTTGTATAGTCCTTTCCTTCCTGAAGAATAAAAAGGCAGAAAATAGGGGGAAAATATTGAAATTAAGTAAGGAGCCTTTTCGTTAAAATGAGAGTAGTTTAAAAGGAATTAACACTTTCCTAGATTGATTTTCCTATCAAGCTTTTAAGTACACTCTTGGGGCAAACGGTTCTTTTTCTGTCATTGGATTGCGTTTACTCAGCTAGCTTCAAGTTAGGGCACTCATAGAACGCATATATTCACGCCAAAACTCATAAACACTGTTCCAGCACCCCTTTCCACTTAAATTAGGTGTTATCAGGCGATAAATGATGAATTAATGCGCATGCTTACAAAATATTACTTATTTCGTGAAGTTCTTACAGCAAAACAACCATTTTGAAGTAGTTCGAGGTAAATACATTTAAGCTTTAGTAATTTAAAAAAAATTGTCGCGAGACAACAGGTGGACAGGAATAGTAGAATTGAGTATAATTTAGATCGAAATTAAACACTCCCTATACTTATAAATACTTATAAAATGAAAATCTCAGACTCCCAGGATCCTTCGGGGGGAAGGGGGGGGGGGGGGGGGGCTGATTAGCCACCAAGTAATGGTGAATAGAATATTAGATGTATCATAGATACTTTATTTCATTTATACGTTTCACATATACTTTCATTAATGACAATTAGGAATTATTGACACAGTTACCAAAGATAAAGGTTTGGCGCCAGGATCGGCAATTAGCAACATTAATCCCGAAAACCAGCCTCTGTGGCTCAGGGGTAGAGCACAGGTCCCAAGGCCTGAAGGTCGTGAGTTCAAAACTCAGTCGAGGCTTTGAGATTTCCCCCCCCCCCCCCGGATGAGCGGTCTGCAGGATGAATTGGAAGATTGTGCCCCACAGCTTTGTATCACTCACAAACGAGTGCGACTTTCGGGGGTTCCTCGGTGCTATGACCCAGCAATTGGGTGATTACTCACCCAGAACTCGCAGGTTTTAGAGACCGGGCCTTGGTAACACCAGGATTCAATAACTAGAAAATGGTCAAAAGTGCTACGGGTGAAGTGAGGGATAGACTGAGCGGTATGCCACACCCCTCCTGAATACAGTCCACTAAAACTCTGAGAAAAGGGCAATAATTTATTCAACAAAATCACCTGGCGCCAAATGTCTGGTTTACGAGAAAACTCCCCTGAGCAAGTTTCATCCAAAGCAAATGTACGGATGGACGCCATGGGAAAACGATTGCAGATGGCACCACCAGTCTTGAGTACAAGATGGAGGAGATCACGATCTATGGACATGCACCATTTTAGGCCAATACGGCACACCTCTCCTAAGAAAGAGCATTAATTTATTATAAGAAAACGGTAAGTAGGTGGCGCCACCTGTCTGGTTTACGAGAAAATCGGACAGATGCACAGATGGACGCTACGAAAAAAGTATTGCAGGTGGCGCCACCAGTCTCTATAACGAGATGGAAAGATCCACGATCTATGATTATGCAAACTTTCAGCTCAATACATTGAACCAATCCTGCGATATGGGTTATTATCTAAAAGACACCCAGATTCGTACTGCAAAGAAAGGGTTGTGGGTTGAGCAACCTGTCTTTGTTACGCACAACTACATAGGTAAGGGAACAATTATGGTGGTTTTCGGAAAGATCATTCCAAGGTTTTCAGAGGAGTTCTCCGGAAACAAAAGCGGCGGGGGCGGCGGCGGATCCCGTGCAAAAACATAGTATCCTCAAAACTCTGTTTTGGCGGATACAATAATATGTTTAAAGGGGCCCAGTCACCTATCTGACCTTTATAAACTAAAGGGTAATCCCCTGGAGCTTTTAGAAAAATAGGCCAGAAAACGTGGATATCTCCGCACACAGACTGCTTGTCTTTTTTTTTCATACCAATGTGTTTATAACATGTGGGGGCCCGCAAAAATAATCAAAACAAATTTAACAAGGGCATCTGACAGCAAGTCAGATATGACAGAGCCTTGCAAATGACGTTTTCCATCAAATGACCTTTCCGCCTCCGCATGTATGCACCTACCACCTTATATCAGACGTTTCCCCTTCGTCCACATTGTTGTGTTTACTATCATGTCGTTGATAAACAAGTTCATGCATCGTTCATGAAGGCCTTATAAAAACTTTTCACAACCAAAATTATCCTTAGATCATTAATATATACACAGAGGAAGCCAGAAATCACATAAATTCCTTTTCAAAAGGTAGGTGATTGGCACGTTAAGGTGAGTACTACCGCCCTGTCAGTTAATCCTAAACCGAAATGAAACTCTGCAGATGTACATACTGAGTTAAAGAATAAGATAAGAGAGCAAACAAAAAAATGAAGGCAGTTGCCTCCACCAAAAATATCGTTAAAAAAATCATTTATCCCGAAAACTTGGTGCTCATTCACACAATAAAAACACTGAAAAAAAACGAAGCAGGGATATCGCAGAAAAGGTGTTTTTTGGAATAGTCTAAATAGCGCAGGCTCTACTTTGCCAGTCCAGACATATATCGGCAGTCTTGTTTTATGACTGGACCAATTTTCTGCGGATTTTTTTCCCCGCGGCACAGTGGGGTCACCGTTTTCATCTGGAGTGTCTATACATCTCAGGAAAACCTGTCCTCAATCTCAGATCCATCAAACGCAACGCTTGAGGAATCTTGACGTAATGCCGTTGTCCCTGATAGAAATTTCGACATGCGGCAGCGGAATCTGACAAAAGACTTTACGGTTGGCCGTCACTTTTATTACTTTATTTTATAAGGCGCTGCCCCGAGATACAGGAGCCGCGCGGTCCATAAAACAGAAGAAAAATCACCTACAAAAACCTCCCATGGCAGACCAGCCAGTAGTTTAATATATGATATCACATTTACGTTGAAATGGGTGAAGAAGGCTCCGATGATGGGAGCCGGTGGAATGGGATTTCGTAGAATGGTTCTGCTTTGAATTGTGATATACTTGGTACGGTTGAACCCTTGTCCAAGCGTTCCCATATTGGGCTTTCGTATGGAAGATGAAACTGTATTCAACCCCCGGACACAACCCCGTTAACTAATTCACACTATCAGCAAGTCGCATGCCGTATAGTCCTGACACCGTATTGTGCACACCTTACCCGTTTCATACATGTTATCGAATTTTGTGGATCCATGGGCCTGAGGCCTTTTTTTCAGAATAAACTTCTATTCATTCATTCATTCACATTTCACCGAATACTGTTGAGTGAAGATGACTTTAAAACCTGCTATTCACCTAACTTTACTATATAATTAATGTGACTTCTGGCCAACTCTGTGTACATATTAAAGTGGCCCAATCACCTATCTGACCTTTATAAACAAAAGGTAATATACTGGAGCTTTTATAGTAATAGGCCAGAAAACGTGGATAACACTGCACACAGGCTGCTTGTTTTGTTTATATCAACGTGTTTACAATACGCGGGGCTCGCCATAATATTCAAAACAAGTTCAACGAAGGCATTTGGCAGCAAGTTAGAGAGGCAAGAGCTTTGCAAATGGCGTTTTGCAACAAGTGATCTTTCTACCTCCACATATATGCAACCTACCATCATAGGTTAAATGTTTTTGCCATTTGTCAACATTGCTTTGTTTACAAACATGTTGTTCATAAACAAGTTCATATATCCTTCACTAAGGCATTATAAGAACTTTTCACAACCAAAATTACCCTTAGATCATTTATATATACACAAAGGAAGCCAGAAATCACATAAATTCTTTTTCAAAAGTAAGGTGAATGGGCACCTGAATTCTAGGTAACTTTTGTGAGGAAAAATTCATGTAACGACTCTGTGAAAGATGTATGAGCTGATTTATGTACGAGATGTTGGTAAACACAACAATGTTGACAAACTAAAAATAAACAAGATGGTGGGTTGCAGATATTCAGAAGCTGAACTCCCTTTGTAAAACTCTGACTCTTCTGACTTGCCGAAAGATGTCCTTGTTGAATAATTTTAGATCAATCATGTAGGCCCCCATACCTTATAAACACGTGAATATAAACAAAACGAACATCTTTTCTGCGGTTCGATCGGCGTTTTCTGGTATATTTTTTCTATAAAAGGTACAGGGGACTGCTTTCAATTGATAGACGTTAGATATCGGAATCACACTTTCGGCAAACTCGCAATGATCTATCAATTAAGTTCTCCTAACATAATGCTATGCATCATTGAATCTTTCGTAGTTAATGATTCTTATTACATTTTTTTGACAAACCCGCACACGTGATAATATCAATAATTTAAAAAAGATGTAAATAAAAAATATAAATAATTGGATTGGTATATACATTGATCAGTTTTTCTAGGCCCTAGTGGTGACAGTATTCATATCACTGCTGGATCATTCTTTATCTTTTTTCGTTTATTGTGAAATTATTATCAAATTATTATTATTATCAATCCAATTATTTATATTTTTGTCTTGTGTACAAAACTTGCCATTTTGTCAGTAGCCTGCCATTGATAAAATATATGCTATTAGATGGACTCTGAGTGATATCATATGAATATTCATAACCTGAAGATAAGCGGTATGGATTTCGACAGCATGTAGGCATGCGAATTTAATTTCATCCATTCCTTACTGTATACAGACTTTAAAGAGAAGCCAGGTATTATCGGGTTCCAATTAGGATTAAGTCCATATACTCCTCCACCCTATCCTCTTCCCCGGATCTGTAAATGCCAATTACGCGCAGAACAACACCATAATAAGGAACCTCCAGTTCACAGATATATCCCAGTTTTTTATGCAGAAATCTGGATAACGGATAAATCTTAAGAATAAAATAAAGCACCTGATTAGCGAGTTATATTTTGGCATCCATTGTTTTTTCTTGTTGCGTCTAGTTCAAGTCATCAAATTGGAAACATAAGGAAATGTAATATTTACGCGTTCTTTCCCCCTACCTTTCTCTCTCCCTCTCTATCCCACGCGCCCAAAAGAGCTTCAAACAGCAAAGGATGCTTCAATTAACGCTAGAATATTAGCTTAACTTTCAGGTCACTTCCCGGAAGTCTTTACTTCATAGGAAGTTCTGGTTTTACCAGCAGAGATCCTTGTCTCGCTAATTGCTGCCTTTACTGTTCATTCTTACTCAAACACGCCACCTTGTGACTCTCTCTCCCTTTCTCTCTCTCACAAATGTTACTATCTCTGTGTCTCGCTCTCTCTATGTCTCTCTTCTGCTGTTTGTTTTTTTTGTCGGCATGTCTATCTGTTTTTTTTTTTTTCAATATGTCTATCCGGCTATAACTGTCTGCCTCTCCCTGTATTCATTTTAATTTTTCTGTCTCTCGCTTTCGATCTCTGTCTGACGATGCACTGAGCAGGTCTTCGTTCCTGTCTCTCTGTCTCTCTCTGCATTTCACTGCCTGTCTGTTTGTCTTTCACAGTCTCTCCATTTCACTGTCTATGTGTCTGTCTGTCTGTTAGTCTGACTGTCTGTCTGTCTGTCTCTCTCTCTCTCTGTCTCTCTGTTCTTCTCTCTGTCTGTCTGTCTGTCTGTCTGTCTGTCTCTCTCTCTCTCTCCTCTCTCTCTCTCTCTGTAGATGTCTGTATGTCTGTCCTGCTGTACTGCTGTCTGCCTGTATGACTCTCTCTCATTTCAACGTCCCTGTCTGTGTGTCTGCCTGTGTTTCCATGTCTCCGTTCGTCTGTCTGTCTCTACACGTCTGTATTTCTGTCCGACTGTACTACTGACTGTCTGTCTATCGCTCAAACACTGAAGTATTTTTTTTGTGAGATGTATATACAAGATTTAACCATTCAGTATTCTTAGTAATGTAAGTTTTATTAGCGATGAACATAATGACTCGTATATTAGAGATGGCTATGAAATATCAGTTCATGTCGAACTGGTGTTATGTATGTCATGTTCCTACGAGGACGGAACCCATGATACATTTTTTTAGTTCTATGATCAGAAAATACCAATTGTGCGCCCAACAACGTCAGTTTATCTCCGTCAAATGGCCAGATACTATATATTTCCCTTTAGTTTGTCTGTTAACCACTGCGCACAAAATGCATTGAGCGTTTTCTTTTTTGTAACTTTTTTTTAGTGTAAGTGTAACACTCCAGCAATATTCGTTACGACATTGATCATAAATACGAATCAGCACAATATGCCATTGTGGCAAAATAATATCCCTTTGTCCCGGTAGAATACGGGCATTCAGAGGTATTACGGACAGAGTTTGTTCACCAGACGAACCCGTTTTACTGTAGTGGGACACTGTGCGCAACACAAGGAAGTATGAAGAGAATATTAAGGCGAAAGTTTGTCGGCTCCGAATACACAATCTAGTGAGAATTCAAACTGGAGTAGTTTGAATATTTCAACCCCCTCCTTTCTCTTTCTATATGTCTGTCTGTCTGTCTGTCTCTCTCTCTGCGTGTCTGTCTGTCTTTCAATCTCTGTAGGTCTACAAATCAGTATCTCTTTATGTATGTTTCATTAACCTTGTTTCAAGGGGAGGGGGCAAAAATTTAACTTCTTACAAAGCCTAATCAAAATATATTTAACAATATATCGCCTGAATTGAAGAAAACTGTCGTAATCTTTGGAGGATGCTTTTGTTCCATTCTCATCATACAGCGGTTCATGTATTCTTTTAATCACTGTAGATTGCCACTTCACATGTAACATCTTCATGCACATTTCAACTGTAAAATCTTTTTGTTGAAAGAAATGTGGGAACCTATGTTGGCTGTTATTCCTGTCAGCAAGGAATGCACCGAGCTCAACATTAATACATATATCATACCGTGTGCACGATGTTCAGGTAAGAAGCGCATATCGTAACAGCACAGTCGACTCAACTTCAAAGGCTGCCGCATTTCTGCCAGCGCTGGTCTAGAAAGTCGGCATCCCTTGCTGCTTGATATAACTACCCGGATAACGAGGTATCCGTCTTAATACATGAAAGACATTATACTTTTTTTACATTACATTCAATAGTCATTTCTGGATACCTAGTTCAGCTCATAATCCATACAGCTGCTGATTTCCCTGATTTTCTTTACGATCATATGTGTTTTTCTGTATATCTCTATATTAATGACCGTTTATCTCGCTATTTGCCATCCATCACATGTCGTCTTATACTATACAGAACAGTTGCAGTAAACCGCCGACATTACGACCACCAACGGGACTTTGATAAAGTGGTCGTATTTTCAAGGTAATAGTCTAAGCAAGGTTTCATATAAAGAGTAAAAACGAATTGGGACCGTGCAAAAGTAGTCGTTATTTTGAGGTGGTCGTTAAACGGAAGTGCCGTTCAGCGAAGTTTTACTCTATTTAATTTTAATCCCCAGCCACTTCTATTACTGCAATACATGGCACTTCATGGAAAATGTTAAAGGTAAATCTTTCGGACAAAAGGGTAGCCTGCTTTGAAAAAGAAATACGTAAAGAAAAAAATTGCAAAATCAACACACCGTATATTGTAGTGTGAGGGTGTGTGTGATAATCCCAAGTTTGCATAATCGACAGTGAGGCTCCCTCACAAGTGATATCCCGAGGTCACCCAATCCAACCAATGCAACACAATCACGTGACTAGCAAAGCAGGTCATCCTGCAAGTTTCAATGGTCACCCAGTAGACTGCTTTTGCTGAACTTGTGACGATTTGCTTTTTATTCCAAAAACCGCCCCTCCTTCCACTCCCATTTTCTAAACTTTCCTCTGGGGATTACCTTAATATATATATATATATATATATATATATATATATATAAATATATATATATATATAATTGTATATATATATTCATAGTTTTACCTACCTTGCGCTTGGACTTGAGCTGTTGGGCGTCCCTGCTTGCATCTTTGTTGCCTGGTGCCGTTCGTTGCCACAATTTCCGCGCTACGATACCGTACGTAAGGCTTAGTATAAAAAGTGGAATAATGTAAGTCAATGTGAGGATAATGATTGTGTAAGCACGGCGCAATACTTTCTGCGGTTCCCACCATATTTCTGTACACTCGTAGTCTACCTGGTTAGGGCCAACCTCGTGACGTATCGTTCGCCCAACTAGAAGTTGTATTGACGAAAGTGACATTGATATCAGCCAAATAATCGCTATCACAATTTTATATCTCTTGGCAGTCACGCGAGATTTCAAAGGGAACGTGACTACCCAGAAACGATCGATCCCAATCGCCATATTTGTCGATACGCTAGCCGTTACCGAAACCAACTGCAGGTATAAAACTATTGGGCACATCGGCGGGGAGAAAATCCACTTGCCCAACATTGTATTTGTGGTGGTGAAAGGAATACAAAACACTGCCATGATAAGGTCGGCCACTGCTAGGTTGATCAGAAACGGTCGCAAATCTGTTCTCCTGCGGCCACAGGTAAACACGATAATCACAAGCACATTGCCAAATACGGCAGCCACGGCGGTGAAGGTATACAACAATATCAACACTATACGTTCTTCAATGGGCAAAACTTTTGTCGGGCTGGGGCCCGTTATATTTCCTGTTGAATTCCCGCTTAAATTAAACGGATCAAGAGTTGCAAAGGCAGGATCCGTCTGCAAGATGGGCGTCGCAGTATCCTCTGGTCTGGCCACGGCCTGGGTGTAATCCATGATTTTTTATTGTAAATCTACGATATGTATCCAAAAAGAACAACTATCATAACTATCACATTATGAGGTCCGTATTTCCTTCATTTCAAGACGAGACGGAAACTGGTGACAATATCCGAGCTGCTCCAAGCACAACTGACTATTCTCAAGGGTACGATCAGCACCTGGAACAAAATAGATAAAATATAGCTAGGAAGTTATCATGACCCCCAAAGGATAAATCACATGACTTAACTACGTGACTCAATCGTGCTATACATAAGTACAGTCGCTCCCATGAGATTTCGGTAAAATCGACGAAAGTGTGGCAAACAGACTATATACATCGAGTCGGTACGGGTTAACTTGGTTTGGTCATGATTCGGTATGACGTGTCTATCGCCCAGTCACAGAGACTGGTAGCACCCATGGGTATTTTGACATGCCTGGCACTAAAATGAAAAAGTGAGCAACGGGGATCGTCCAAAAGTGTTGGACAAAAGGTGCGAATTCAAAACACTTGCGCTGTCTTCCTTGCCGCTGAATATCTTCTATGTGTTTCATTTGAGAATATAAACAACACGACCAAGAATTCATCTATAGCATCGGTATTCAGTAGGAGGCTGTGACAGCCCTGCTAAGGCTGCGAACAATCCTCCGGGGACTGACATTTATCACCCTGTATTGTCGAAGTTTTTCATTGTGTCTTTCTAAAAATCGGATTATAGGCTTAACCTGATTAAAACACGGGTAGCTCATTCCGGTAAACGCCGACGCTGGTTTCACGTGAAACACTTAATATACCTAAAACGTTGTCATCACCTATTAATATGAAGATAAAAAACATGACAAAAAAAAAAAACTGCAGTGTCAAGAATATCGATGTTAATGCAGAAGAGTTAATGAAAAACTTATTTAACAGCTTGGCGCTCTTCAGCGTATGTGAATGCGCATGTATGTGTGTGCGTTTTATTCGTTATACTGCATATTATTGTGCGTGTGGGTTAGCACCATTCACGCATTGTGCGTGTATGTAACTACTATGTATTTCTAAACATACATATCTATATATATATATCAGTATATATCACACAAATTTGTGAGTGTACATAATATTTTTAGGAATGGCACAAACACATACTGAAGAAAAATCACATCCATTTTTTTTATATTCAAGAACAATTTTTCTTAAACCAACGTGTCTGACCTAGGAGGGGGTATTCTTACCTCGGTTTACCTTCACTGCAAATTTGTTTCATTCCCAAATAATGACATTTGTCAAGACTCCCCGGAGTATTGTTGACGACAATACGTATGTTATTCCAAGAAATCCCATACAAAACACTCTCGGCCATTTTATCACAGCACAATATACATTATTAATCTTGTATTTTGTTTCATTTAAACATGAAGAGCTTATTTTGCAGGTTCGTAACAAAATGCCTTATACGCAGTCCCAACATGGTCTTTGTGAAGGTGTAACATTTACAAAACACTGCTATGATATCATGGACAGCAACAGCAACTGCTACAGGTTGAACTGGAGCCTTTGTGCTATAGTGTGTTTATAATTGCGTCTTCGCACCACAGCTCCCAGAAAATAGGTCACCTTTACCTGATTTTTTGTTTCAAAGGAGATTTCAAAGGGCGTATCCAGTATTTAGGAAAAGAAGGGATCCAACTTGGAAGACTAATAAAAAAACATTTAAAAGGTCATAAGATTCAAGAAAAGGGGGAGGGAGTCCAGGCCGGAAAAATTGGCCTGAACCCCTTAATAAAGATTGAGGAGGGTAGAAAAAGGGGAGAGGGAGGTCCGGGCCCCCTGCATCTTCCCCCTGGACTGTTTCTGATTTCTGGATATTGAGTAAGAAAATTCTTGGAAAAAACGGGTACAATTTTTCCTTGTGACCTGGCCGGACGCAGGTGAGGTCGGGCGCCCTGAAGAAAGGATGACAAATAAAGGGCGGTCACTATACTAACAAGGGACCCATAGGTCACGGTGCTCAGCTGAAGCTGACCCTGAAGGTAAAAATCTTAAATAATAACAAACTGAGAAAAAAAAAGTTTGAGAGGAAGAGATAATATAGGCAATGGTTGATATGACTGGTTTGAAATGATGTGCAAGGAATTTTGTTGCAAAATAAAAGTTTGTGATCTTACAATGACTGTGTTTCTAATTGAACTATGTGAGCAGTTTATAAGCATAAGATCTATACTATTACTATGATCATTGGTTGGCTGTTGGATAAATTGTGGACATGTTCAGCAACTGATATCTCCAGGTCCTCACTTTTTATTATATTATGTTACTTTCAATTTTTTCTAAATTTTAAACAGTCTGAATACACAATACATCTAAAGTTCTTGCTTCACAAGTGCAAGGGCTAAAAAGGGGAGGGGGAGATACAACGCCCCATTTCATACAGGATATGAAATTGTATTCAACATTGCCTATGGAAAAAAAATTATTCATGATTATTAAATAATTAATGATAAACAGAGAGATGGTCAAACAAATAACTTTAACTTGCTACATTAGCTCTGGATTACTCAGGACTTGGAATTACTATCTCAAATAAAGTTTTGTACATTGGAGTGGAAACAGCTTTGTAGTTAAGAAAATACAGTTCAAACAATAAAATGATTGCATTAAACTTGGTGAATATTGCTCTGTGTTTGTGAGGGGGGGGTAAAGGGGAGCGGATAGTTGATATGAGAATACTTCTTCACCTGTGACAACAGGGGTGCTAAACGAGGGTTGCATTACTAAAAGGTTACCCAGGCAGGGCTGAAGTGACAAGAAGTGGGCTGCCTGGGGCTTGACATGGCGAGTGAATGTAATAGGGACATAAAAACCATGATTCAATTTCTAGCCTATTTTTGGGCTTTTATTTTCAAATTTCAGATTTTAAAAATTTAAATCCTTATTTATACATTCTGTGAAAACCAAATCAATAGTGCTTCCTGGTAAATGTGCTATGGTCAAAGTTGGGCCAAATTTAAGATACTGATTTTACAATTATGCTATTAACTATGCTAAAAATTTAGAAAATTCTGATCTGATTTCTGGTATACAATTCGATCTTGCTTAAATAAAGTTATATCCTTGGGAATATAGTCTCAATATAGCGTCAACGATTGCCTTTTTAGGTGAACAGATATATTTTCTGATTTTACACTATGAGCATTATGTTTGAGCCCATAACTTCAACAATAAAGGCAATGTTGACCTTATTTCTGGCATGTGCATAGGAAATAAATGCTGGAATTGTGATCTTAATATGAATACATTAACAGTCGTTTCCAAGTGTAACATGGGCTGTTTTGAAGTGTAAAATTAGAAGTTTACTGGAAAACGGAGCTTTTCCTTAATTTCTCGAAGGAACGAAGTCGCAGTGACCCGGTTTTCGGTTTGGTAGGAGAACTTGGGGATATCTAACTGTATGTAGAAGTTTGGACTTATAGATCCAACAAGTTTCAAAATGTGCCTTGTTAACGGTCGGACGGACGGAGACGGACAAAGAACCATCACTTTAGCTCAGAAATGTATTAATATAAGACGTAATCGTTAATTTATTTGTCTGAAGCGTAATTTTGCATTTATTTTGGAAGTGACCCGAAACAGAAGTCCAAAGACGTCTTTACTTGTGTTCAAAACAAAGTTGTCCGACTTTTAATGGTTGGGGTCTGCATAGATCATAGATCTGAAGGAGATTTAATTAACTGCTCACAGAAAGTTTACATTATGCCCAGTAACTCTACCTGTATGTTTAATAGTCTTCAAAATATAAAAAAAGTATAAGCGGAACAAATTCCCATTCAAATTCAGTTATTTATTAACATTCTATTGTTTATTAAGGACATCTTACAATGCAGTAATGTTTTCTTGATCTATCCCTCAGTGTTCCAAAATCATACCAAACAAAAATGGTATATAAATCTTAAGACAATAAACATGTTTCAGAAACAATTCAATTTGTGCTTTATGGCACTCGATGAATAATATTTTAAAGGGCACATCATGAAAATAATACCTCTATTCTTCATAAATCTCTTTACTCATTTAAATGTGTGCTTTATCCATGTCTCAGGATTTTCTTAAGAAATATGTCATACAATGCAATAATGTATTACCGATAAATGTCATATCAATATGGTTCTCATGTTTTTATGTCAAATGACTAGCCGCTTGACTTTATCTCTTTATACCCTTTTAAAATATTTATAATTATCATATTATAAAATAGCGGCTTTGACAATCCCTTTAAAAAAAGGACTATATATAGGTCACGCTAGCTCTAGTTTCTTTTTCAATCAGAAATGCATCATACATAATTGGAAAAAACTTAGTTCTTTATCTCTTACGTTCCCTTTAATGATATTAATACACGCCTTGTATGCTGATAGCAACTTACAACCTTTGTTGCAAACATCAAACAACATCACGATAGACCGCGCTCGCTAGCTTTACACATCAACACTTCAACATATATAGATTTTTCAATCACTCAAATTCTTAACTTCAGTTTGGCGTATGACCTTTATAACTCAATATCGCTTTTCATTATAAATGTCACTTCTTATTTTATACAAATTTATGACAGCAGTCTGGTACTGATGTTGCAGTGCTGATAAGAGAGTTCTGAATAAAAGACGGCATTACATAGATTGTGTCTCAAAACTGGGCATTATAGCTCGCGGTATACTGATGTCATATATCACGTGCTATCAATAAAAAAACGCCAAAGATAAAATTGATAAAATTTCTTTTGTTACGATGACAATGCTTCATAATCAATACTGCGTTGTATGAGACCTTACACCATAGATTCTACACCTACACGAGTGACATGTAGAATTTCAGATAACGTCCTTGCATGAGTAATCTTTACTGGTCTCTGTCATTTCTGTTCGCGCTCGATATACTCATAATTTCGACATGCCATTTGTGACATCCGGGTTTTAAGTGTGTACGCAAAATGACAGCCCCCATGAGCGGTTTCGAGATGCGATATGAAATTACTCTGAGGACAACGCCCATGAGGGAATCTATCTGGGGGGGGGGAGTATTTTCAAAGTTTAAAGCATAAAAACGTTTTTTTACTACGTCCAAATGCTAAAACTATAGTACAAAAACGTATCTCTTCATTTTTCACCCTAAAACAATTTTAAAAGCCCAATTGTATCGTTTTGCACCTTCCTGTTGGCACATTTACCCAGGGTTTACCCTTGCCTAGCCAACCCTGGTTTATACATACACTTAGACGATAAAATTAAAAACGGTTCGATTGGTTTATTTTAAGTGACAAAGTTTTTGTAGGCCTTAAGGCGTTGCCAAAAAGAAGGAAATATTTACATACTCATCAAAATTTACATCGAGGTTCTCGTTATTTGACAGAATATCTCACGTCTCAGGGGGGAAAATACTGCTATCGCTAGTCAGACAGGCTTAATCTAGTGACTGCTATTTCTGGTTTGTTTAGATCTTCTTGATCTTAATAAGATCATGTCGTCTAAGAGCTGTAGTTTCATGTGTGTTTCAAATCCTCATAAGTATGGTTTCAATTTCAAGTGCTATTAGAGACACAGGATTCTATCTTGGAAACACAAACTAAGAAAAAGTCAGGTTATCGCCTATGAAATTGATTCAAATCCATTCTGTCATTCCGGAAAATTCCTAAGATCTGAAGACAGCGGTCTCCACAAAAAAGACGCAGCAAGAAATGACTAGATCATAAAAGTAAAAAACATGAAAATAAAACATCTAATAACATGAAAAAGAGCGGCAGACAGTTTGCAACTCAAGATGTAACTTTTTCCGCTGCCTGAGGATTCTTTGAACATAAAGAAAAGTTTTGACACATAACTATACAGCCAAGAAGCTGATGTCGTTTTTACCGGGTTCTCCATCAACACATGTCAAGTCAAACATGCAAACAACGGAAATCAATAAACTGAACTTTTACTCTTAAAATTAGTGTGTTGTGCCCTAAATATCTTTCTGTTAAATAAAATAAATGCCCTAAATATCTTTCTGTTAAATTAAATAAATGCTGAATGTAAAATTTGTTCATACGTTTTAAATTACTGCCACGAGGGATATCTAATTATGCTGACTTAGCATTGTTTAGGTCTCTTATCTTTGGCCTTTGGCTGACTTTTAATCTTCAGGCAATAGTTGAAACGTAAACACCACGTTGAATGGCATGTGATAACACAAGGTATGGCTAGAGGGACTAAGTTCTAAAAATTAAAAGCTGATGATCCGTTTGCCTTAAAAAAGGATACATGAAGGCACAAGCTTATTAAAACGTTGCTATTAACGATCTGAATTATTCCGTTTAAAAAACCATAAACGAACTTTCAAGCTGTCTTATTGGACCGGTCCTATATAAACATGAAATATTTAATTGAACATATTTTACACGAATCATATACAATATGCAAATATATATTTATATATATATATATATGATATATTATATATACTTTGGGGATTTGGGTTTATAATACCCTTACTAGGTATATATATATATATATATATATATACATATACATATATATATATATATATAGGTATATATATATATATATATATATATATACCTAGTAAAGGTATTATAAACCCTAATCTCCCATGTGTAAATAATATATATATATACATATATATATACATATATATATTATATATATCTAAAATTATAAACCGTTAAGATAATATAAATGGTTAATAAATGAAGTCAACACAACCAGAACCGGCCACTTAAAGTTCTGGTAATAAACTTATTTAAAAGCCCTACACTTTAAAGTGAGACGAGGTATCGGACTAGCCAACTTACCTGCGAACGTGCTTTAGCCAATGGACTGAACGTGTCACTATTGACCTTTCAGTAGCAGGCGGCCAGCGGAGTCCGAAAAATAGCCGCCTCTTTACAGAGACAACGTTGTTATGTAAAGCTAGCTGTGGACCTGTGAAGGCTCATGCATGAATACAATGCCCATGTATACTTAGTGTGGCTATTATAAACCCAAATCATCCCAGTATGTACGTGGGCTCGGGACGAGTCTCAAATGACCAACCTCTGAGACACGGGATATCCACTATCTATCAGATCGCTCCTTGTCGTGGTCCGGCCTGCGGACCGGTGTAAAGATGTTAGGCTTCTCCCTTTTCAATTTACCCCCTGATTATCTGCAATCGATTTCAAATATCCCTCAGAGTAAAGTCTGATGCCGTCCAGATATCCAGCTACCCCGCGGCTGATCTGGCTTATGCGATTACTTCTTGTGTATGAACTCATCATTACATATAAATTAATTTATAGAACTTAAGAAGAAAAATACATTTGAATTCAATTAATATATATAAGAAAAACAAAATCTTAACAGTGTATTGATCCATATATTATAATTATTATAATCATATTATGGCTAATTTATTATTATTATTATTATTATTATTATTATTATTATTATTATTATTATTATTACTACTACTACTAGTAGTAGTAGTAGTAGTATCTGTTGTTGTTGTTCTTGCTGTGTCCATTTTTCAGTAATATCATGTTTAGAATAAGCTTCTTAATATAGACAAAAATGAGCATTTTTTTATAAATATTTTAAGCAAATTTTTTTTCGTTGCGGAGGGAATAATCTGATATCATGGAGGACTGGAAGAAATTGATTGTAGTATAACCCCCCTCAGGTATTCTGATGGGGGGAATCTGAAATCGCTACACCGGTATTCAATATATCATGGGTCAAACCAGCTCAGTATATCTATATATACAACTACCGAGAGAGGGGACAGCCCAAAGGTTACGTCTGGTATTATACGTCGGTGACTGGGTCCAGACACCGGGACAAAGATTAAATATATTCACTTTGGGATCTAGAAGACTGTACACAGCAGTGGTATTTTGTTATATATATTGGGTATAATGGGGCATCAGATGTGTACAAAGTATTCTTATGTTAAAACTATATTGAAACTCCTTAAATAAACTTTTATTTTTATGTAAAACTTTACATCTAATGCCAAAAAAGTTTGGTTCTCATGCACTTTTTTTCAGAAATCAGTGCGGGCGGGCGATATTTTATTTCTTCTGCCTTTTTTTATTGTTTCGATAAAAATGTCATTTGATCAGGGAAAAGCATGAAAATAACATATTTTTTTTGCTAAACAGTTATAAGCACTACATTACAAAGAAAATTATATCAAAGTTGTATTAATTTATCATTTTGAAAGATCAAAATCAAAGTTTTGATGCGGGGGGGGGGGTTAAAATTGACGCGGACGGTGCCTGAGAACCATACCTTTTATTATTTTAGCCTAAATTGCATAATTTTTACATACAGCCTGCAAGACAACTACATCAGGGTTTCCTGCTAGTACCTGGAGGAACGAACTATTTTATGTTACTTAGATTCTACTTGATGATATTAATACCAGGGGCGTAGCCAGGTTTGAGGGAGGGGAGGGGGCCATCATCAGTGGCGGATCAAGAAATTCAAAAACGGGGGGGGGAAGGGGGGGGAGGCGCTAATATGCATGTATGGGTAATATGAACACAGTTATATATACAAGTATATATATATGTATATTATTATTATTATTATTATAATTTTTACTATACTTTATATATTGAAGTATATGAAAATATATATATTTTTTATTTTCAATTATGAACCATGGTATAATTAAGGCTAGTTACGGGTACATGGGGAAGGTATGGGAGGGGGTTTAATGCATATATATATATATATATATATATATATATATATATTAGATTATGTAAAATACCGAAAGGACGGCGAGTACTGGATGCGACCGGGGCGGGGGGGGGGGGGGGCATGGCCCCCGGCGCCCCCCCCCCCTTGGCTACGCCCCTTAATACCAATATTCTAATAAAATTATGCTGTAAACACAACTGCGCAGAAAATGTGTCACCTCGGGGAATGATGTGTTCACATGTGAGAACCCGAAAAGACAGCCCTAATACCAGTGAACTCCCTAGCACTGTGGTCGGGATAAAGAAATTGCCCGACTAGACTATGCTAAAAAACTCTTTAATTAAAACTATATTATGTTGCTCAAAATTACCTCCATAATTGGTTACCATAACACTCCACAAAATATCACCTAATCCGTTCATATGTGAGGTCGCTCACAGACAAACCAAACAATCAAGGGAACAAAAATAAAACATCGCAACACACCAGGTAATGGAGCTTTGTCGTGTGAGTATAAGTTGGCAGTGGTTCCTCGTAAGCAAGCCCATGGGACTTTTATTATCGCCATCAATATGTCTGGTAAGAAGAGATTCACGAACAAGAGGATGATAAAATCAACAAAATGTCTGAACACAAGTGTATCATGATGTCTAAATAAATCCAAACCTTTCAAGTCAAAGAAAGTTTTCCCTAAAGGTCATCGGAACGGCTCAGTTATTCTGTAGCTTCGGGTAAAGAGCTTTAATTCTTACACTATAAAACAAGCTTTGAAATAGGAGAAAACCCCACATAGGGATCAACTGGTTAAATTCCTGCTAACGTAATAATGTTGTAACCTCGGTTATAGATGTATAAAAAGATTAAGGTGTTACGCAAAACCGTCGTAGGTGTCATTATTACGGCCACCTTATTCCCGCGCGGGCAAATCCCGTGCTCAGGCTTCTGGGAGCCTTGGAGCCTCGTTATGGATCTGAAGGCATGGCGGCGGATTATCCTGTTTATATGGATTAACCGGCGGCGGCTGCACGGAGTTAGGGACTTTATCTGATTATAGCATTATCTTTAATGACATGCAGAAGCCACACGGAGCGCGTGGCATGCTGGTTCGGTGTCATGGGACCTCAAGTCAGCCCTAAGCTCAATTTTGCATTTTTTTCAATTTCAGTTCAAGATATCCTAAATGAAACTTCAATTCCAATTCAATTAAATTCAGTGTTTTGGGTACTGATATTAATCTCTCAATTCAATTAATTTTTTATTCAATTTGAAAAGTCACTGTTTAAAGGGGCCTATTCCATTATCTGACGTCTATCAACAAACGATAATCCCTTGAATATTTTATATAAAAAAAAGAGGCCAGAAAACGAGGACCCCACCGCATACAGGCTGTTCGTGTTGTTTATATCCCCTTGTTTATAATATGTAGAGAGCCCAACAAAATAATGCAAACACTTTCAACAAGTACATCTGGCGGCGAGTCACACGAACCAGATTTTTATAAAGGGCGTTTTGCAGCGAGTGACCTTTCAACTTAGGAACCTAAGATTACCTATATTGTTCTGTTTGTCAACACTGATGCATGTTCTGTGTCAACTACAATTTGTAGACAAGTTGATAATGGCGCTTTATAAGAACCTTTATTATCTTAAAAGAAAAAGCATACAGTTCAATAATATCTATACGAAGAGTAGGGGAATAGCTGGTTTTAAATAGGCTACAATATTTCAGCAGCAAGACTTTTTATTTTAGTGTGAACGGATTAATATATATTCTGTATGAGCGATTGAGAAGCATTTCACCGACTCAAGCAGCAAATCAATTGTAAAAAGCGTTGTGAATGTAGACAAATGAACGCCACAAACCAAAATACTCCCATATACTTGGCAAAATTTAGTTAAGAACTAAAGTCTCCAGTCAGAGGGATTTTTTCTGTGGTATACTTTTGCAAATTTTGCGATATGTTCCGCACTATTAAAATGAGGTGAAAAGTGCTTTGCTTCTGTTCCATTTCATTCTCAAATTATATAGTCTATAGTGGGTGAAAAACATGGAATACATCAGGCCACCGTGGTATGAGTATTCATGATCATTGGATATTTATGAATGGGTGCTTGACTTGTGAAGGTAAGATTGCGAGTTCGAATCCAGTTAATAACGGGTGTAAGATGGGAGCTATATGTCTGCAGGTATTATATGACTGAAATTGCATACGCGCACGAGGCCGACGTTTCGTCTTACGGATTTACGCTGCGTTTTAATGGGTCGTAACACAAACGTTAAAAATGTTTTTTTTTTTGTTTTTTTTTTTTTGTTTTTTTGTTTAGCCTAACTTAACTATCATATGCTATCTTATCATCATATAGGACTACTAGTCCCATGTTGTGTCATGATTCAACCTGGCATGCACAGCCTCCTTCAAAGAATACAAATCATTGATCGATCGGTGGCTCCAGACCCGAGAACCAGGTGTGCAATCAGCGAAATACATAGGCGGCTGAGAAGAAAGAAATGTCTCGAACGCTAAACACTGCCACTACGAGACAACAATGAATACACTGAATCTATATCCGGAATGGATTGCTGTCTTCTCTTTTCATATCTGTTGGTGCAGTTTCCATGACAAAGTGTTAAATTTCGATTGATGTCTATTGGGTCTGTTTCCATAATAAAGTGTTGTATTATTGCATTAATTACTGTCTGGTCTGTTTTCATAACGGAGTGCTAAATTTGAATGTTTTTTTTAGATCTGTTACCATTATGAAATGTGGTATTTCCATGAATTTCACCAGGTCTGTTTCCATGACAAGGTTTTGTTCTTACCTTATTAACTAACTAGCCTGAATCCATGACGAATTGATGTATTTCAATTAATATCTATTTGGCCTGTATCCATAATGAATTTTTGTATTCAAATTAATATATATTTTGCCTGTCTCAACAACGAAGGGTTGAATTTCCATTCATAATTATCAGGCTTGTTTCCGTTATGAAGTGTTAAATTTCGGTTAATATAGATTTCGCCTGTTTCTTAAAAAGAATAATTCCATTTTATCAATAACTATCACGCCTGTTACCATAATGAAATTTTCTATTTCAATTAACTAGAAACTTGCACTGTTTCGAGGACGAAGTGTTGTATTTCTTTAATAACTATCAGTCCTGTATACAAAATGAATTGTTGTATTTCAATTATTATATTTGGCAGGTTTCCATTATGAAGTTTTGTATTTCCATTAAATTGTTATTGTTTTTCCGTACATATATATTGGTTTCATATTCGTGATGAAGCGGTGTCTTACACACTTCATTAGGGGATTATATAAAGAGGTCACCACAGACAAAATCTCAATCGTGATCCTTGTCATGACAACATGGCATTCAGGCTTTTTTTAAATAAACTGACCTGGCCTGCCAGTCATGATTCAAGTCATAAAAGAACACACATTCTAAGGGTCAGATCAATTATTCGCCGTTTGGTAGTATTTTACATCAGGGGCTCATATGGTCGTGTTTTATTTGATAAATAATGAAGACAAAATGTTGTTACACATAATTTGTGAAGGTTTCCAAGGCGGCGAGAATTAAATTTGAAGCAGTTCCTGCTACCGCAGTTTCAGTCGTCATGACGGATAGAGAGAGAAAATTTCTAATTAAAACCAGCCTCGTTATTAATAACTGCTGAATTAATTCATGTTATTGTATCGTGAATGTAATATTTATTATTTTTCCGAACAGAATAATGTCACTTTTTGTCCTTCCTTGGTAAAATGACAGTTTGAGATAAAAATTTTAAAAATACTGTTAGAAATGGCATGCACATATACTCATACTAGAATTGATCCGAACACAATTTAGCTTGTACTGGCACCCCAACGTCCTCATTTTAAAAATCGACGTTTGGGTGGCAGGCTGCCGCAACCTTGATCCGCCCCTGCACAGCCCTTCCCCTGATGAAGACCAAGTCCCGTACAGTAGGTTCTGAGGATCCGCCCATAGCATGTGGGTCCACCTGGCAACTCGTGGTGAGCCAGCTGGGATGCTTATTGCAACGTAATTCTCAAGACGGATATCCCAATGCCAGATGCGTGCATCATGCACAATCCATGGGCGACTGAAAGGGCGGACTTTCATCAATGATATGTTATCCGTCCTTTCGCCAAATGATAAAAAAAGGTTTATTTATTTCGAACCAGATTATTTGTTTAGGGTAACATCCATGAGCCTATGCATAAGAAAAACATTTGGTCTTGATGAGCAATTGACCGATTCATGTACTCTATGTGACCTAAATTGCATATTCATTTAATGACTAATCATAAGCACTGGACCATCGAGCAACCAATCAGGTGTAAACATTGTAAATCCTCAATCATCCGACAAAATAAAATTGCATAATTTGACAAAGCACTGTCAAAAAGAGCATGTGTAGTGTGTACCAGTACCCACTTCGTGATGTTTTCCGGGATATTCTCGTTATCGAAGAAGACAGTATAAAAAAATTCTAGGCCAAAAGTTGCAGGAGCCATTCCCCCGAGTACCGAGTGAATAATAACGTCTTGCCTGGCACGTAATTCGTATGTGTTTAATAATCAAAAATATTGCAAGACAGTTCACAATTACTGCTATATATTCAAAATTAGAGGACAGCGATACCAGTCGATGACGTCAGTCAATGCGACGTCATACGTCATCGACCTGTGTGACGTCATTATTATGTTGTTAGCAGCTCTCGCTACCATGGGCATGGAAGGCCTATTGTGTAGAAGCGTTTTTGGTGCTCATTATAATAATTAAGTTAAATAGGCGGAGCATTGGCGCTGTGGTGGATAGGTCAATTTAAAGCTCTTTGCACACACCGGCATATCAATCAACCTAAGGTATTTCCAGTAGAGTAATAACACGTTGAAACTTTTATCTTTCGAAATTTACGTCAAATGTTGTGAATGCGTTATCAAGCACATAAGGTTCAGTGTTCCATAAACCCAATCATGTTTTAACATTGCACAGATCAAGGCAAATATTTGCTTAATAAAGTTTGACTTTGAAATTCAAAATGTTATTTCAGCATAAGAAAAGGTATTTAAAGCGTTGATATATGAAAAAAGTATGAAAATAGACCATAAAAGTATCATTTTCTTTAAATGTATGCCACATTAAACTATTAAGTGGCAACACTGCAAAAGCTGCCCAAGAAACAGCATTAACACTTACCATTAAAAAAAATATAAAAACGATGATATTACGAATATCTAAAGAAGTAGAAATCTATAATGCATGAAAAAGAAACACAGAAATTCCAGTAAGGTGAGTTGCATGGGTTATCATTTATCAGAATTCTATAGAATGTGTATGAAGCATTCTGAAGTATATTATAATATTTGTAATAATATTTATTTATTATATCTTGTGCACTGATAATTAGTAAAGGTCTGTAGCCTCGCATTATAACTATGAAGGAAAATATTTCGCATTAAGTCTTACATAAAATGCGAATAACAGATGTTCATCATCGAAAGGACCATCTGACCCTAAATTAAGAAACATTAGACACAATCTTGAACTCGAAGCGGGCAGTTCTGCGTGGTAACAAACTGTGATACGGCTCCCGCTGGCCAGTGATCCCTGGGCGAGATACAACCTTACATCATTACCTGAGGGCACCTGTGATTACTCAAGCCGGGCCCACCTGCGTTCGGAGAGGGGTGGACTAAGTGCTACTGATGAACGCCAAGCTAGGTTGTATGATGCCAATAGACTGGTTTCGCGCTCATAACAGCTCAAGCCTGCGCCAAGGCCGGATTTCACCTATCTTGCAATATAAATAAATACAAACCAAAAACAGTACTGGGGTAAAATCGCTTCTTAGATATTTCCTGATGCCCGTTTCTGCATTGGAGAAATTTCTGCCCGGGACTATTTAAGAAGGGCGCCAGTCTAAACGTAAACAAGATGTAGACAAAATATACCATATACCCCGAAGTAAATGTCACAGAATAAACAGAATACTGCAAACTGGCAGAATCCTGCGCAGTGACTTTTTTTCTTTAAGATATCCTGACATCTAACAAATGATGTTTATCGTTTCTTTAAACAACAACGGCTGTTTGGAAAAAACGATGGTTGGCTTCATATTCGCGGGGTTAAATGTTTGTGATTTTAAGAATTTTGATTTTGACGATCTCACGATAACATCCCCTACACTAAGTTTATCCATTATAATGTGATTCATTTATATCGAACTTAAAACGAGTAGAATTATGTTAAGAGGAGGCAGATAATATAAAGGACTCTATTGACTTTCGATGATACATACAGTTACAGGCATGAATAATGTGCACGTACAAGCTGCCGATGATGCTACCAAATAAATAACCTGTAGAGAAGAGGTGTTTTATTCACGACGATTTAAGTTTCGCGATAATTCCCCTTTCGCGAAATATCGCGACTTTTGAAACCCTCGCGAACACAAAGCTAAACCAGAGTGTTCAAATGTTTACATATGCGCTGAGTACTTTAACCTTTTCGCATATGTACCTGGATGCAATTGCTTACTAGGGAAGCATCACCGGCGAAATCACCACAATATAAAATCAATCAAATGGCTCTTTCAGATGCATATTATATACTCTAAAGTACGCATCATATTAAACCTGGCGCGATAAATTCCAAGAGTATTTTCAACCGCTCAGCGGTTACAATTATTAACATAAGTGTCTAATTAAATATGGATATGAAAACATGTAATGCAATGACACGAAAATTTCCCTTTGTGCACCAAGAAGTCAATACAACAAAATATCTCCATTTTAAAATGTTCATGTTCACATATTCCACTTGTAAATGGTTATACGATCCACTAAGTATTACAAATATAATCATTATAAACTTAACTAAATATATACCCCCCCCCCCCCGCACTTGCCGCTGTTCGACAACCCACCCGTAAATATAAGTCTTCTCTCATTAACGGAAGTCTATTAATTTTGCAATTTAAACTTAATTTACATATTAAATTTCCTATTCCTACTTCACTAAATATAAACAATGACCCCTCAACAAGGTACCATCTGATTATTCGAGGACACTAACTAGATCGCATTCCTCCGCAAACAAGACCCGCCACATTATCAGAATCAACATGAAAAGTTCTAGTTCCTAACCCGTGCCCCATTCTCCTGAAAGGTTTCGTGCAAATCGGTTTAATATTTTCGGAGTAATCGTATTAAAACAAACAAGCGAGCACGTCTAAAAATATAACCCTCTGTTCAAACTCAGGGCTGCAAAGGAATTTAACACGGTTTTTACAGCTTTTTTGACTGAAAGGGCTCAAGACATTTGTAAATTTATCAGTACGTCTGTATGCCACCACCTCAACAGACGCAACGCAAACGTGGAGTTATGTGTAACGTTACGCGCTATTACGCTGAGCGCAGTTTTGAGCAGCGTATTAGCAACCCCCATAGTTCTAACTTCCATTTGTCTGCGTAACGCAGGATGTACTAGTATATGTACCGCTACGTCTGCATGTGCTAGGCTTCGTTACGTTTGTGATACGGTGAAATCGTAGGTAACTTGATGTCATCTGGACACATTTTGGTTTCACACCCGCGATGTGTAAACAAGAATTCACTCGTAACGCAGACGCAAAAGTTAGTTTTAAATATTTTAAATTTCCTTCATGTTGCGGACCGCAGAAAGAAAGGTGGCATTTGCCAACACCCTGCTCGAATGTAGTAATCTTTACGTCTACTTAACAACCAATAAACACGCAGCATAACTGCGTAATGCAGACATATCGCATATGTAGCGTAATATGCATACCGGCTTTAGAGTATACAAGAGAGTGTAAAGCATCATTCTCCGCATAGGCTAAACTAACCTGTGCCATATATCCCTACAAATGTATGTTCAAGGTATATGACCACAGCGTGTATATGGGAACATGGGCATGAAATGACCCTCTGTCATAATGGGCGTAGGAGCGAAACAAGGCCTATTATAAGGAGAGTAGCCCCATGGTTCGGGGGACACACAGAGGGCAAACTGTGGCCTATTATTAAGGCCGCTCACAATAAAATAATCGTTTGAGGGAATCGCCGCTTCAACTTATTTTTATTTTTTTTTCTTGGTGGAGCAGCATGACGTCTTAACTCTTGATATTGCTAACTGACGTTCATGGTTCGACCCTTCAAGAAATCCTAATGTGTATTCATGCAAATTTTTGTTCATAAACATTACAGGTGCTGTTTTTAAATTGTTGTAAGTTTCGTTTGTTCATATAAACCATTTCAAATTTCGTAAAACATTTTTTAAACTTCGTGCAAATTTGCAAAATGTAGTTTCTCGTCTATTTATTTATATGTTCATCTAGCTCCATATTTGAATATCACTAAGTGTGTATGACAAAGGTTTTCCTTGGTGTTGCCTAAATAAGAGTGACTCGCGCTCACCATTGCACATGTACCGATGTTCGTCGGCTGGTGTTCCGATCTGGCATAACAAAGAGCTGTTGTAGGAGAGCCGTATCTCACGCACAGACAGGACGTTTTGCACTGACCTAACCCTATCATCAGTATTTACATGTACCCCTGTCGCAGAAAATGATATGACCACCGTTTCGCAATGGTCACTGACCGATTGTTGGTACTGCGTGTACTGTATTGGAGTTCATATCGTGTGATACACTGTGTTTCGTAGGATACACTGTAAAATTTAGCAATCGTATGCCTACATATTTTATTTTTATCAAGTATTTAAACATATGAAAAATCTGTAGCCTTCTGCAATACGTGGCCGAAGCCACTACCACCACCCCCCCCCCCCACCCCCATATACACAAACATACTCACATAACAATTAATAAGTGTAATATCCCCCTCTCTCCTAATGAATTAATCGATTGAGACAAAATACGCGGATACCGATATTTGGGACAATTCTTGAAACGATGAATATTAACAAAACGAAGTTTAATCAACTTGTCATCCTTTCTGCATTATTTTTTTTTATACCTGATATCTTAGAAGAAACATAAGGAAGATGTGAGGCCATTATTGTAAAATATCACCGGCGATTCCTTGAAACAATATCTTTTTTGGTTTGGCCTGACGGTAAAAGCAGAATATATCTCCGGTAAAAGTATATGTTTTTAATCATATTTCTGGCTAATACTTACATGTTGAAAACAACTCAGTTTAATGTCAATTTCACATATGCGATTTATGACAAATACATTTTCCTGGTTTAGAGGATATCATTGTTTTTGGTAGACTGAAATACAACCTTCTGACCATACTGCAATGTTAAATACTTTAAGTATACCCTAATGCCAGACGGAAATATGCAAGCCTCTTCTTGTATACACAATAAATACAGCAATGAAACTCCAGTATTTATCCGTATTCTACCGAATACCCTGATATTTTTAATAAAGGCACTTAAATTACCTTTACGATTACATGGTATTTCTAAATTAAGATTTAGGATTTTGATAAAGCATTTTCTAATTTAAGAAAATTAACCCTTCAGAGAGGACAGTTCAAGGTTCTACCTAACCGGTATCATATGCTATATTAATTTTCTACATTTGTAAGAATACCTACAGGCAAAAAAGTAATTGGCGTTTCATAACAATATATATATAATATATATATATACATATATATATATATATATATATATATATATATATATATATTGTTACTGAATTCAGGGTTCTAACGGGATTACCTTTTTCTTACATTTTACCAAAGGCTTGATATCTACTCCACAGGAAATGACCCCGAACAAACATCTTAGCCACAATGCAATGCCCTCTCAACCGACGTTTCAGTGGGAAGGCCAGCTATATTTTGTATAAGATTGGGGTGCCAACTGCATTTGATACTTTTAATAAATTGGCGGATCTATCCCAGAATGATTGAATGACGCACATGCCTAGTCAACTAGAACGGAACCCAAATCTACCTTTAAACCATTTCACTAATGCAATAAAATCAATATAATAGAAAACAGTATATATTTTTACATCTCAACCCCAGTGATGATGGTCAAAGTCACTGGTCACGTGCTCAAGAACTACATCCAAAAGCTGCTGCATGATTGGTTATCTAGTGTCATAAATATTCTAAATCATATTTAATTATCAAAGTGAGGCAGACGCCACGTCACGTAGCAGCAAGATCAAGAAGAGCCAGAAGGTCGTGTAATATAATTTTTTTTTTACTAGTCATTAAGTCCCTCATCAATCATATGATCAAACTGTGTAAAAACATTTACGTGTAAGCGGATACTCGCCATATATCAATGGGCATCAAAAGATGTAACAAATTATAGCAAGGCCACACACAAAATAATACGGATTCATCGCTCCGGTTTTCGAGGATTTCTTTTATTATTTATTTTTCAGTAAAAAATGTTAATGTGTTTTATTGTCTCGACTCCTTAAATGAATTTTTTAAAGTATTAAAAGTGGACTATGTTTAGTTTTTATTATATGCAGCATTTCAAGAACTGAAGCAATTTTATTTACGTTTTCCTAGCAATTTTAAATCCTAGGTATTTGTCTACAGACTGATCATAAAAATGATAATAAAAAATTCGCTCGCTACCACCATATTTTCTGACCTAAGCGCCCTCGGAGAAACATATCTGGTGTGGTCTCACGAATGCTTATCCGCCTGTTAAAGTACAACGTTCAAATTGATAAAAGTGAACTTTTGGGGGGGGGGGGGGTTGGGGGGGGGGGTAGATGTACAAGCGTGACACTAGAAGGTCCATACGAAGACATGAAACTTTCCGACTACCCTTGGTCGGGGATGCGCTGTGTTAGGTCTGTAAGACCTGTCCTCGTGGGCGATATCAACCTATTACCAAAGTAACATTACCTTAAGCATTATAGCCATTGAATGAAACCTTTCATGATAAAGTCGACCTAAAATTCCCGCAGGCGGGCAGCCTGGTGACTTGATAGCACTGTAGAGGTCGGTTCATTCCTTGAAATACTGCCCCTCCTGCGTTATAAACGGCACAAGTTAATAGAAGTATATCTAGTTATTCGCGGTGGGCATGAAAGTCAATCTGCTATCAACGGACAAACTGCAGACAACTGTGATAAATCAGCGACCACCCTGGCCGTTGACGTTGACAGCCGCCAGGGTCTGACGCAGTAGACATGTAAGACTACGGCACACGCCGAGGAATCAGTCTAATAAATCTGACCGCAGTGATTAACCGTCCATGAAAAAGGGCAAGGATTCTTAGCATACGAGCATCGCTCAATAAGGCCACGGCCATTGCGAGTCAAGTGAAATCCTTAATCCGTTCCTGCTTCACCATCTTTCATCCCCTCCGCCAGAGGTCGCTTGCGTTAAAATAACCCTCTCTCCAGTTAGGTATTGTTGAACGGCCGGAACTACTTTACAAAATTAGGTATAATAATTTTACCTTCAATCCACTAATCGTATTTGCTCAGAAAGAACTTCCAGTTGGGAATTGTCGGGGATGGCCTGGACTACTTGTCTCAATTGTCAATCTTCAAAATAAAATTTTGAAACATTTCAAGGAAAAACCTTTTGTTTACATTTCGCATATAGCATCCTTACAAAATATTACCTTTCCCGTGAAGTTCTTACCATAAATACACCCATGTATACGTAATTTACTTTAAACCATTCAAATGCCAATATTTGAACTGACAAGATCTTTTCTACATACACACTAACGCTGCTGGCATGTTTGGAAGCCCGGTGCATTGTGGGACATGGGTTTCATGTTTTCTAACCTGCAGAGTCGTACTCTTGGGAATTTGATTCTGTGCAGTGTGCAAAATCTGACGCAATCCAAGAAAATACTCTCTATTCGTATTGTATCACGCATTGCTTACCAGACAGTATTTATATCATGTTCTTATCACAGAAAGATTAAAGTACATGTAGTTTGTTTAAAAATATAAATTATTCTTATCCAATTTACTGCTCTCTTCAGTGCGTGCATACCTACGCAATTAGCGTTTTTGTAAACGCAAGCGGAATGTTCGGTGATGATACCAATATTCTTAGGGTAAAAAAAAATTAAAAGGTTCTAAGGGACCTCGCGCATCAATTTTAACCCCCCCCCCCCCCCCATTAAAAAAATTGTTTTTTTAATAGAAACTTATCAATTTGAGCTCCAGCCGCTCAGACGTTTCTTTCAAGGAGATAAAATAATACAATTTTGATCAGATTTCCTTTATTATATAGTGCTTTTACCTATTTAGCAAAAAAATCTTCTATTATCATGCTTTTCCCTGATCATATGACATTTTTATCGAAACATACAAAAAAGGTAAAAAAAAGTCGCCCGCCCTCCGTGCCATGACGTTTGACCTAAAATCAAAACCACATGTGTGCACCATATTCAGCAAAAGTAAGTGGTCATTGGCCAATGGCATCTGCGTATAATGTATAGCTACGAAAGCTGCTTGAGAATCCATGAGGTCCATGTCGTAGACTCGTACCCCGCTCTATTTACGCCCGCTACGCTGGGAAGTGGAAAAAGCCAAATTCTGGATGCACGCGTAGCGCCAGTAAACATTAGTAAGAATATTACTATCTTGCTCCACCCTGATTCTCGATCAAGTCTTAATGTCTACTCATGACGGTTGATATGGAGGCTGAACCTACGTGTATATACATCAGTCATAGCAACACATACCTGTTTTGTTTTATTGTACACATAACTAAATATTGAATAGCCGAAAGAGTGAATAAATACATGATGAAAAATCTCCCGTTCTTAACTTTTCAAAAATAGCAGGTACGTACATACATAATGATTTATCGAACACAGCTACGATGTACATGTTTAAATAAATTCACACTAACCCCCCCCCCCCCCACACTCACACACACACGTACGCGAGTTTGTGCATGTATGCAAGTATGCATGCGTACGTTGCCCTACGTACAGGAATTCTTTGACAGTAAAGCAAATTGTTAGGTACAATTCAAGTGAAATGTTCTCTTTTCTAGGACACATTTATAATCTAGTTCGAGAGCAGTTAATAAACGTGTTTATATTAAATGACAATATTTAATCGTTCAACATTGGATCAAACATAATGGACGACTGTCTGACTAACGTCGGTATTTACTATGTAGGTCTAATCCATATAAACAGTAAATATGTTCATTAAAATCCCGTCTGGCAAGCGAGGCTGTCAAGGACAATGTGTTTACTCGCAGACTTTTGGTGTTTGTTAAAACCCTGTGCTTGATGAGATCGAGACCGACTATTAGTCATGGTAATGACTTCCAGAGTCATATTGCTGCTGATAACTTAATTATGTCTGACTGATTTAAAAGATAATACGACAATATGAAAGAACTGTTGCTTAACGTTTAACGCAAAAGTGACCGATTGTTAAGTTAATGGAGATGATGATGTTGATGGTGATGGCGGGCTCTTTTGATGCTATTGGAAGACTGCAGCGTTATGTTCACTAGGCATCTACAGGAACGCAAGCTTTAATCACAATAATGATTTCGGTTATTATTATTATTATCATCATTACAATCAACATGAATTCGTACTCACATATTATATTATATTTATTTCCTATACTACGACAGTGGCTGACCAGGTGAGGATGATGAAGACGATGACGATGACAACGATGATGATGTTGTTGATGATAATGAATATTATTATTATTATTATTATTATTATTATTATTCTTTCTAACAATGACCCAATGAAAATGACTCTAATCACCCCTGAACAATTATGTAGATTCTAACGATGAACATTTTGATGATGATGATGATGATGATTATGATGAACGTGATGATGATAATAATGATTTCTCACAATAGCGCACTATGACGAGACTCAATTTACTTTCAAATGACCATTGATATTAATCAGATTAATAATGATAACGATGACTGAACACAGGGCACTTATAAAGCTTGTTTCTTACTTAAAAGTAGCCTATCCTAAACTCTCTCCTGGTACTCAAAGTTAAGCTGTGCATAAAAGAACACAAAACTTTCCTAGATGTCTTTATAATTGATAATCCTTCGGTAAATTTCGGACTGGAGTACATTAAAGCAGTTTACACTGAGTATATGTATAATATAATAATTTTATATTAAAGACACTCAAAATTTAGCCGAAAAAATACACTTAAATTCTAAAGCAAACAACACTAAATATAAGGTTGATTTTGCTGAATTTGAAATATGTACGATAAACCTTACCTTCTTTCTAAGTAAATCTCTAATAATTTTTCCCCAGTGATTCCTTGTACGGAAATCTATCCAGAAAGTATCTTTTCAAATTTAATTAGATCCACTTGTGATTCGCTTGAGGAGTTACCGCCGCGGCCGCAGGTGAAAGGTGCTGCCGGTCTGTTCAGTATGGCAGTTAAAGGCCACGGAGACCTGACTCCCGCCGCTTCTCATAACCAGCTCAGCTCGGAGAGCAATCTGTTAGTATCAGAACTTGCCCGTTTTTACGCGGACTGTGCTTTCAAGGGCCCGTTTGACGAATAGTTCCGCGACCCAGCACAGATTGAGCGGTTGGTCCTTATGCCCAGCCAGGCGCTGCTGAAATAACACGGCAATATAGACCGTAACTGCTTCGCCAGCCAACCTATACAGTGCTGCACGCTGTCAATAGTCGCCGCATGCTTGCCGGCTTACAGCCTTGCTGCTACCTTAACCAAGCTGCCGCAGACAATTCGGGCTGTCCTACCGACTACCAGTCTGTCCCCAACAGTTGATTTAACTGATTGTTAAACATAAATAAAACTAATATACATTTGACACACTTATGTGGCTTAGTGTTTAAAGCAACTGACCTCTTAAGAGCTAGGTTTAAGGTCTCAAACCCAGTTATACAGAAGCATATACGTAACGAGGCCGTGCATTGGACTGTAGGCTTCGGTCTTTTGTATACCTGTATGGTTGATACCTTGCTGTTACACAACTGGTTTACTCTTAGCCGCGGGAGCTTCTTATATAATAAAACACACTGTCGTTCTAAAAGGTATTTTCTCATACGACAAATGTGAATTTTAAACCACGTTTTTCTCACAAATGATAATGAAAAATATGTACGATTAAATCAATTATTACATCTTGAAAATGAATTTATTAACGTTTCTATATAGGTCACTGATTAATGTAATTTATATTTTCGTCACTGATCTTTTTTCTGTTCTCTTCGGTAATGTCACCTGAGTAAGGCATCAGCTGTGATGTTAATTTTTCTTTCTTTATGATATTTATGGTATTTCAACCAATCAAGATCAGCTATTGTAGTCACGTGACACCCATGCCTCTATCGTTTGATGTTTCTCTTTACTTCACCGTTATTGGTAAAGGTGAAATTTCACAGGAGAACAAATTTGGAGCATGTGACCAGACCTTTGAGTCGTTCCTATTCCCTATAGATGGCACACCTGACAAATATAATTCAGGTACGATTGTTAATGGTTTTCTTCCTAATGTTTGAAATAAAATGACATCATAATCATTTTTACCTCAAAATATTTTGCCAAAAAATTAATACTTCCTTCCACCATAATTCCACGTAAGAAATACTCCATTTAAGGTAATACCCCTGATTAGGGTTAATTAATTAATTAAAAATCCTCTAATACCAAATTACCGTTGCTTCCCAGAAGTATATATGTTAAAACCGCGACTAAGCTGCATATTGAGCAAATGAAATGTCTCTTTTAAAATTCATTTTATTTAAACATAAGGAAAATTATTTAAATTTATTTACTGAGTAATTGTAAACACTCTGTACCAGCAAAAGCATTTGCAGTAGGCTCATGTTGAACAAATTTCTGCCATGCTGCAAACTTGTTCAAATTTAATTTCAAATTAAGAAAAGACAATAAACTTACAGAAAAAAATTAGAATTCAGTCTCCAGATATAATAAGAAATATAAAATGTCATATAATCAATTGGGATATAATTGTTGAACCAAATACCTATACACCTCTTGATATGGACGCTAGGAAAACTGCTCTTGTAATTTAAGAATAACAGAGTGCAGCATTTTCAGTGATACCGGTATACGTGGAGTGAGAAAAGTATGTAATTTTATATTGGTGATATGATAAATATTCTCCATTTCCGGCCCTTTGTAAACAGCACTGATAGGAATGCCTGATTACCGGTCGTGCACACAAATTTGACCTGTGCCGTTTTGGGACAGTTTACCAGGCCTCTTATATATCTACCATTATAACTTTCTGTATAATAAAAAGACACCTGAGGTATATCTAGGGAGTCGTCAAAAAGAACAAAGTGCCGTTAATGAGTAACAGTGAACCACAAAACAAAAATCAAAGGAAAAATATCAAAGAAACACCGCACCTTTGGCGTGTAAAGTACATACTGTCACTAAATATTAATGGCCGATCCTGAAAACAATGATTTTGATTGCGGAATTCGGAATATTTATTTACGCTTTTTTTTGCTGGCGGCTGTAAGGTCAGTGTTTGTTTCCTGGCTTCGGGACACATGTGTATTTTGTTATTGTGGAATGGTGCCAATGTACCTTGTAATATATAAATTTATTTTAATGTTTGTAACTGTTTTGAAACATGTTCAATGCTATAGCTTGGGATTACGTTCCATGAGAGGATTCTAACTTATTTAATAAAAGTAAAGTTAAATGTAATTTTCGTGGGGCTGTCTATTGAATATATTTTTATTATTGTTAGAATATGTTATTATTAACCCGTGATGATACTATTTTCCTCCGCTATGAGGTAATGTGTTCATCCCCGTTCGTGTTTTGGTCTGTTTGTTAGTTTGTGTGCAAACATTACTCTAATCACGCAATCACGAACGGAATCTAAAAGGGCCAATGAAGAAATGATTAGATTTTGGTGTGGATTCGGATAATGAGCCGGATTCAGAAACGTCATCAAGGAATATTCACAAATGTCAATCATCCAAGAATGAACCTGGGAATATGGGCAGAATAAGTGAATTCAATCAACCTACAATATGACCCCCTCCCTCTCCAACCCCCTAGGCGAAGGATTGCATTCCTTAAAATGCACATTCCTAGTTCTCTATGCAAGTGTTTAGGAATAAATCTGTATAATAAAGTCATAACCTGGTTAAGACGTTATGGGTAGAAAGTCTGTTGATACGTTTGGGATTCCAATAAAAACAAGGTCCCATTAGCCATGACACTCCGCTGAATCAGAAACAATAATAAAGGATATAGAACATTTATACAGATCCAGAGACCTCTGTAAAATAATGGGACTGAGAGTTGCAGCCATTTCGGAGATATATAATAACAGACATGATAATATTCTTAAAAAGAAAAGATTACGTACATAATGTACATATGATGAACCTACATAAAAAATATGCTCAACGACCCAGAACAGCGGGTGCACAAAATTATGCTTTTTTCTCATGGCTCGTATTTTCGTTTATTTTCATTTTTTTTTATCATTGCCAAGAATAATTGGGAGCAAAAGAAGATCAGGTAAAAAAGACTGCTACCAGATGTGAAAACGAAACCTCCACTAAGTATGACTGCCGAGGATAATGAATTATCAATGGAAAACCTTACATCCTGACATTTGAAGACAAGCAGGCAAACACGGGTAATAACGTTAAACTCCTTTAAGCAGCATTAAATCTTAGTGCTTTTCCGACCACCTGTCGTAATAATTATACTGACAAGACAAACATGAATCCGCTCTGCTGTCGGAACATTATCAGTCTCTGTTACCCGTTAATCTCAGTTCGAGGCGGGCGGTGCTCGTGGTCGTTACTGGTTGTGTTGATTTCTGGATAAAGCAGTGCACGAGAGCTGTGTCAGTGAGATCAGCTGGACTGATCATGCTGACCCGGATAGCTAACGGAAGACGTAAATATTTTTACGTATATACTCCTATGGTATAGGGGAAGAGCACAGGGTTCAACGGGGCCCGGGCTGGGAGATTGTGGGTTCGAATCTCAGCCGAAGAGCGATTTGATTTGTCATGATCGCCCTTGCCATGGTGGGGGCTCTGCAGGCTTAATGGGAAGACTGTGCCCTACGGACGTGTTTCAATATAAAAACAAGGGATGTTTTGATCCAGCAATGAGGATGGTGACGTACATAAAGACCCGCAGGTGCGGTACACCTAGCCTAGTTGACGCTAGGTTATTCGTGTGTGGTATATACATCTATATAATTATCAGGTTGTCCTCTGTTACACAGACTTTATATATAAATCAATATTTTGAAATATAAACTGATATTTTAATTTTTACAAAACACGCGATTGATCTCCAGCACGCAACGAGTGTGCATTTAACCAAAACTTTATGATAAAATAATACGAATATTACAAGATTTGTTTATGTTATCATAATTCATCTTTTCTCCATTTTAATAATTGAAATAAACGATTGTCTATTAAAAAGTTGTATGTATGTCCATATTAAATATATTTATATGTATATATATTTATTTTCTGTATATAATTACTTTTTTAACATAGAATAGTAAATCTGATAACATCTTAAATATATGAAACTGACAAAGAGAGAGAGAGAGAGAGAGGGAGAGGTAATAACTTAGATACAGTTCCTTAGTCTGTGAGACACGAAACAAAGCATTAAAAGACGGGCGAACAGACGGGACAAAACTATAGAAGAAAGCAAAAACAAAGAAAAACTGTCATATCCCAATGGAACGGAAACTGTTCGTGCTGAACTCTGATCGAAATGCATGTAACTCATGCCTGTCTAAACTGAGGACACTTTATCATAAAAGTCAGAAACACTGCAGGCAGGAAGTCAGAGGTTCAGCTAAAGTACATCCGTCTCAGGATCAACAGAACGTCGCCGACAGACGTCTACGACAGGAAATGAAGGATCAGACATTGTATATTTCAAGCGTCCGTGTGACGTCCACGAGGTTCCGGTCTTGTAAATGAGTTTTAACACACCGTGATCACTATAATACCCAAATCACAAAGCTGTCTTTGTTTGTGTTACCTCAATGATTGTGTGCTTTAGCGGGATGAGACCAGTCTACAATCTAAAGACAGGAAAAGATGGCGCTCGAGCGCTCTGGCTGAAGGCGTCTTGAACCTCTGTCCCAGGTGTAGCTTCGGCTAACAAAACAAAATCAGGAAAAAAGTGCCAAATATGCTCGTCATATTTCCAGTGACCTCTGACCACATCAAATATGCACAAACATGCCATGAATCATACTCAGACGATTTACTTTTTGGGTTAAATTCATAGTGATTTTCATCCAAATCTATCAAATTCCTGGTTATTGCAGCAATATTGCAAAGAAGTATAGTGATCTGTATATACGATATACGCAGATTTTGCCAAAACTCATAACAGGTGAGATATTTTCATTAAAAATCCATCAAATCGTGGTTAGTTCTCGTGGCTACATTACAGGTGCAAGGACGGAGGAACACACGGACGGGCGGACCCCTGCCCAATACTGTAATATGTCCCATCTTTGAAGTAGATCTATAGCCGCTCGTTGCATACTGTGACACTGACATATCATACTAAAAATTTCTAAACGCGTCTAATACCAGGATAACTCAAACGTGTCATTCCAAAGTGAAAAGTTTTGAGATAGAACTTGTGTAACTGGCATATCTAAACTAAATCATATCTGATATGTCAACATCGTTTACTATTGGCCAGGTGACGACCGGTATGTTTTACCCTTAATTGTCTGTCAGAGAATTTATTGGATAATATCCAAGGGGAAAAAAACATTCAATTTTGGAGGTACTCTAAATCAATGTACTTTATTTTTTATCCATTAATTATATCAAATTTTGACATAGGGTTATTTTTAGCTTAAAGCCGTTAATTGGTATTAGGGGACGGATTTGTTCTGGCGAGGACCTTGGGATGAGGTTGTTGAACTGCGACTCCTGTCTAAACAAAAGGTTCAAGAATATTCTGGCGGAGGTGTCCCAAACGTATATACATTATATATATATATATATATATATATATATATATATATATATATATATATATATTGCTGAAAGGGTTTGGTTGCCATTCCATCATCAAAGTGCTCGATACATAAAAGATGAACTGTCATAAGTTCATAAAACACATCAATGCATTTCTGTCACTACCAGCAGGGTTCGTGCTGCTCGTCAGGTGATGAGTGCCATGAAGTAAGCACGAAACCTGCTCGTAGTGACAATAATGCTTTGATGTATTTTATGAACTTATATAAAATATATACAGAGAAAGAGGAGGCTGATAGAGAAAGAGAGAGAGAGGGAGAAAAAATTGGCTGATACCTAGCTGTTACATACATCTGATCATATACACATTCTTCAAAGCATCTGGCAAAATAAGCATTCTGTGATTGTGTATGAATCCTTGAAAAAATTCACAGCGCAGTATATACGGGCCCGGTAAGTACATCGCAAACAAATGCAAATTACCATTCTTAAAGCTGATCCAGCGGCCGGCTTTCAGCATGCGATAACTCTATATACATACGGGTCTGCTGAATTAATCCCTACTTTATATCTGGTTGGCGAGCTGCTCGTAATAAGAATTTCTATTGATCAATACTGACTTGTGGCTATTTACTTCCCCTTGTTGTTAATAAACACAATTAGGTTCAAGTATCATTAATCATGCGATAATGACCATAGGACGAGGGGGGCTTCAAACCGTATTCCTCTCCCCTTCGTGACGGTTATTGTGACCACTGGTCATCCTTGAGTCTCATCCTCGTTCAATATTTCATCAGTGACATAGGCTGGAAATAGGGCCGGAATTAATAGAGTTTCTGCGTGTCTGTATATAGAGGTCTCTCGTTTAGGACTCTAGGTCTAGCCGAGAGTTTACGATTTACTGGGCTGTCAAGCCTAACTTGAGCCGTGATACTAGTCATACGGAGAAATGCATTGCAGTAGTCATCCATCATATATCATTCATGCATATCGTGGTAAACCGCTATAATATTAAGATAAGGCATCGAATTATAAATTATCACAGAAAGAATAAATGTGAACTCATAACCCAAACTGAAACTCCGTCTTATTCCCAGCATCGCGTACAAGTTGACTGCCGTCCAGTAACCCGTAATAGTGTTCATGCGATCAGAAATTCAACAAACATGCAGAATTTAAATGGATATTTTTCTCTCGCTCATGCTAGGTGTTTTTAGAAAGTATACTAAAAAATAACGATAAGTCTGATTAATGTCAAGTGACAGCGTACTTGTAGGCCATGGGCCTGATGAGGCGTTGTCAAAAATGACAAAAATATTTGCATCCTCTTTGCAAGCTTTAAAGTGCTTTCCTCGCTCCACAATTAGGCTGGCCGTTGACTCTCAAATATCAGAGGGCCGAAATGGCACTACTTTAGGTGGTGCTTGGTTCCAGTTTATATGTACACATTAGACATGCTTCAGATGGGTCCTAATACTATTTCGATCTACTGAGGAGCCATTGAGGGAGGAAGGTTATTGAATGTAAAGTGTCTAAGCTAACGTTGCCATCTGTTCACAAGGTTTCATTTAAAGCAATATTACCTTTTTCATCTGTTCACAGTTGAATGTTGTAAACCTAGAATTCCACCTGTTTGACAGATGGGTTAATATGGCTTTATTAATCTCTGGTCGCAGGTTCCAATGATGCAGTTGAGACCGAAACCATGGGACCGAGATGGAACCAAGCAATCCGAAAAAAGGCCTGGAGACCATATGGATACCCTTCCCTTAAACAAGAGTTGATGATAAAAAAAAATACATCAATGAATAAGATATTTGTGCAATAATATTGCTACCAGAAAAGAAAATATATCAGTGTACACATTTAGCACTTTTTTTAGGGGGGGGGGCAAAGATGTTAAACAAAAAGCGAATCATACATGTATATTGTATGGAGCATATACAAGGAAAGAATATCAAAATCAAGACCAGAACACAATAGTACGATAAAGAGACGTCCGAAATGAAGACCGAGACGTCCGAAACCAAGACCGAGACGTCCGAAACCAAGACCCACACCCAGACGTCCGAAACCAAAACCTAGACGTCCGAAACCAAGACCGAGACGTCCGAAACCAGACCGAGACGTCCGAAACCAAAACCTAGACGTCCGAAACCAAAACCTAGACGTCCGAAACCAAAACCTAGACGTCCGAAACCAAGACCCAGACGTCCGAAACCGAAAGCTAGACGTCCCAAACCAAAACCTAGACGTCCGAAACCAAGACCGAGACGTCCAAAACCAATACCCAGACCCAGACGTCCGAAACCAAAACCTAGACGTCCGAAACCAAGACCGAGACGTCCGAAACCATGACCGACGCCGAAACGTCCGATATCAAAATCGAGACGTCCGAAACCAAGACCAAGACGTCCAAAACCAAGACCGAGACGACCGAAACCAAGACCGAGACGTCCGAAACAAAGACCGAGATGTCCGTAACCAAGACTGAGACGTCCGAAACCATGACCGAGACCGAGACGTCCGAAATCAAGACCGAGACTTCCGAAACCAAGACTGAGACGACAGAAATCAAGACCGAGATGTCCGAAACCAAGACTGAGATGTCCGAAACCAAGACCAAGATGTCCGAAACCAAGACTGAGACGACCGAAACCAAAACTGAGATGTCCGAAACCAAGACCAAGATGTCCGAAACCAAGACTGAAACCGAGACGTCATAAACCAAGATTGTGACCCAGACATCCGAGGCCAAGACTGGAACGAGACGTCAGAGACCAAAACTGAGACCCAAAAAATGGTCTAGAGACCAGTCTCGAGATAAAGACAGTGCATGGATACATGTTTTCTATACCTTCCGCTGATGGGGAAACAGGACTGAAACTAAGTATCGAGATTTCGAAATATATTCGCGCCACACAGTAGACGCTTCAGAAAACACGGACTCGGGAGTTGGACAACAGTTTACCTGTATGTTACTTTTTATTTTCAGTTGGCGGATAAAATATATATATTCATAAACTGAAAAAAAAAATAATAACAGGCTCCGATTTGCCATCAACGACAGACAAATGCAGGAAAAAGTTTGGAGCCCGTTTTCTGCGCATGCGTATAATAAAGGTCTACTGGGAGGCACAGACTTGTATTGTGCAGAAGTTTGTGAAGAAATAAGAAGGCAAAGAATAAACGGACTCCGCCAAAGGTGATAATTACTCCGCCAGGTGCGAGATTATTGGAGCGTCCCGGCTCTGTTTGCCCCGGGGCATCTTTAAAGTAATGGATATATTTACTATTTATGAGGACACATAGCCTAAAATGAAACGCCTCATACATACATCCTTCTAAAATCGATTATCTCATACACTGTGTCTACAGATTTGCTCCGGTTTCTTGACAGTTGGATCATCATAACATGTCATTATAGATTTTGCTGTTGATATATTTTCTTTTCCTGTCTGCCGCAGCGATTAATAACCTCCTATGTTAGAGATCTCCTGTATTCTTAGACTGGTTCCCTACATCATTTTGGTCCACTGAGCCCAGTCAATCATATCACCGGGCAACTGTCCAAACTCATGACAATCTGTGCGACTTATCATCAAAAGGTTCGGCTAGAAAATAGGCGATGTTACCCTTAAACCACCTCGAGAATGACCACGTCCCTTTTTATTTCCGGTGAAAGTAATTGTGAACTAGTAAATGGCATAAGAACATACAGTTAGTATAAAAAGACAGTGAGAACTGAAAAAGATTTCTAACTTTATGGATAGAACCTACATTGAGTCGCGACACTAGTCATTCCTAAAACTGCCTAACAATGATCATTCGTAATCAAAACGAAATCATTGTACGCAGCGGTTGCTCTTCATATCAGGCTATGACTGCTGCCGCAAAAATGTATTCATGTAAATGCAAAATGAACCCCATATCCATGATCTCCACCGTCATTCCTTGCCCAATGCATGACTAAGCTTCTTGTCACAGTACCCGTGGAGCTTGTATGCACATGTGGTCCGAAATTAACGAAAATGATTTACAAATACGCAACTTTATAACTCAATCTTTATCGCATTTGGTAGATCGGGTCGTGTTTATCGTGACACGATAATTGAAAGCAATGAGCTTTGTAAAAGAATTACGAAACAAATTACAAAACAAGCTGCTTCCTGATCGAAAATTCTCAGAGCAGTTTTGACACAGCATGTGTTGCCACAATGAAATATTAGTAACTATTCTAATGCCAGAAAAAGGCGCGTCTTAGAGGAGGTGCGCACTGAAACAGTGCTCTCTGTATATGTAAATTATTATTATGGCACAGGTAGCAGAAAAGGAATTCATAAATCATATGGTCCTTGCCTTCCTTCTCCATTTAGTCTTGAGGGACAACTGACCGGGGCTAACAACCAATAACGCGTGTGACAATGGACAAATTAATCATGGATTCCATCTGGATGATAACCTTTAGCCGGCTCCGCCCATATATCACCGAGACACTAATGCTACTAGAAGCCCGCTAAGACTACGGCTAATTATCTCTACACGGCAGGAGAGTAATTCCCCGGACGTTCGTTTTGTCTGAAACTGGACCAGTAAGCTTCAAGACTTTCCTGAGAGGATCGAAAATTATCTTATTTACTGTAGTGTAACGGGGAGGATTTAGGAGTGCCCCTTTTTTAGACCTAACAAAATCTTTAAATATATATCTATATTATATTATATATATATATATATATATATATATATATATATATATATTCTGCACAATCTGCTTAAATTACATAAGACTGTACCATTTCCGCATACAGATATAGATTGTTTCTCCACGGCGGGAGAAGAACGCTCCAATACCACCCCTCCCTGCGCTCTCTGCCTCCCCTCTGCCGTCTCATGGCCTCATCCAACCCCCCCCCCCCCCCCCCCTTCCCATGATTCTATTACGTGCAATATTTCACAAACTGAAATTTGTAATTATCCGGGCAAGGTTACTAAAGTATTGCATCTCGACCGGTAATTGAAAAATATGGTGTGATCGCATAAAGTGTCATGCACTCAGAGCCCGATGAACGATTAAATGTTATTGTGGCCTTCACGATTATATAATTTTTACAGTCAGCCTAAGACTGGACTTTGAGTATTCTGTGATCTGTCACAGACACAACGCCCTTTTTTACGTTGCCTTATCGGCGTCATTGTATAAGGCCTTAAAACAGACATATAAAACAGGGTTGTTGATTTAGATTTGCACGTACACATCGTATATTTATGTGCAAGACAACTTATCTACATTGTCCCGAAACTACCTCAGACAGAGCTGCGTATCTGACTTATAACCAAGCAGGCACACTTAGTGATAAATTAATTGTCCCTGCATTATAAAATATGATACAATGTCGCCGAAAGTTAATATATAAATCAGGCAGGGTAACCTGATTTTCTTTTTCTTTTCAACGGTGTCGCCGGAACTGTCTCGCCGGAACTGATAGAATTGTTCTCTTCTTTATTTTGTAGCTGGTAATTAAGATTTAGATTTGCTCCTTTCCTTTAATCGCCAAAAGCTTAATCTTTTGCCCTCCCTTGACATGTAATCGAGAGCATCAAGTTAACAAGGCTTTCAGTAGACCTTTTGCAAGAGCATAAACACTCCGTGCTGTGTTCCTCGCTTGGGTTTTGGTGCAATAAGCCAACATCATACGTTTTCTCATGTGAAATGAAGTAAAAACTAGAACCTGATCGTTTAGGATAATAGGTAACTTGATAACAAAATGTACCCTTTCTCGCCCTTATAGCGCACCCGAACACTAAGCGTCAGTCGTCAGCGACAGGTGTCGTTCCTGTGTTGGGAAAGGTCTATGTTTTCCTATTCTTTTTATCTCCCGTTGAAAATAAAATATGATGATTGATGCTGTAAATGATAGAATCATAGGCAGCCTTATTTTAAGAGCGCGAACCAAAATAACTATGGCTGTTACACGTCATTAAAAAAATTCGCTTTTATGTCTCGATTTCAAGCCCGGAAGCAAAGGCAAAACCACGGCCACGGTACAAAGCTAACAAAACAATTAACATCATCTTAATTGGGAGCACACAACTGCAGTACACCCTCTAACATTTCCCTTTCTTCCTTCTTTTACAGGCCATCAAAATATATCTCATAAAATTGTGACACAAGTTCTCTCTCTCTCTCTCTCTCTCATGCCCTTTAATTTACAACTGTATGATGTACCGCTTTCTTTTCATTCCCCTATCTCATTACCAAGGTACAGACCGCTTACTGATAGGATTAAAGAACACAGGTCTATTATAAAACATCTGGTACATTCGTTTCATTTAGCCTTCTTAATAATAAGGTTATTTGGTTCACAGCTAGCTATCTGTTCATGGGGCCGCGTCTGTTTGTATTTGACAGCGCATGGGGAATGCATTTCCTGAAAATATGAACAATTATAAGACCAAGTCTGTTTCAACATTTCCAGAACCCGTGATACCCCAGCTGCAAATGATTTAAACAATTACCGAGGCGCGCCTTGTACTTCAGAAAGGGGACACGCTGTTACCAACACATCTCCATTGGCTTCCCGTGATGTGTAAGTACAAAATTGCAGTTTCTGTTTAATCATTACTTCGATATATCTTCTGTCACAATAATGATTCAGCAAAACAGGAACTGTTTGCCTCTGTGTATAACCTGCAGTTTACCTAGTTATTGGATTCAAAGTTTAAATTCAATCCCTACTAAATTCAGAGTATTATACAAGGTAGATATGGTTAAATATCTAAGTTATTCTGTGTCAGATATTACAAAATATGATTGGTGTTGTCAGTACAATGGACTCGAACACTTCGTTGGTATGTGGCGTTGGTGAGATGTAAAAGGGTCCATGTTGAATAAACCGCAAATCCACTCTTGGTTATAAGAATAATTCGGATTCAATATATGTATATTACATCTTAAATAGTATATATATTATATATATCATTTTATCTGAATTATTATTAAATTCATGAATGGATTTTGAGGCTTATTCATAAATATATATATATATTTATAATTGTATATATATATATATATATATATATATATATATACATTATATAAATTAATCTAATGGCTTACTGCAATAAAAAACTGCTAGAATGCTCTATAGTTTGATACTAGAGCTTTTTAAACATAACTACAATTATTTGATTCCTATATTTGTATAATTATATATATATATATACATATATATATATATATATATATATATATATATATATACTATGTATAATGGGGATTTGTCAATATCTGATTGCAAATATAGGTATTTGCGAATTTAGCGTTAACAATCTTTTCATAATCCGTCACAATACCTTTGGCGGTTGTTCATCATCATTAGCGTTTTCGCCATCATCATCATCATCATCATCCGATAAACCTGGGCCAGCAACCGGTCAAACATTAAGAGGTAATAATGTACCGGTGCGCCTACCTGCATTTATGTACAAGTATGGATTCAAACACGCACATCTGTTACATTTCCCTTTCTACTGGAATATCGATTTGAGTCAAGAGCACATCAGAGAATTTACAACCGTGAACATAACGGTGAAGATGTGCACGTGCATTTGCAAATGCGTAACAATGCAAAATTCTATTACTAACTTAATGTCTGCAATCGCCCTACATGAAAACAATTCGATCTTTAGTCGGTTCATCCTTTGTTAGTGGCCGTAAAATTATTGCTATAGTTGTCCAAGAACTTCAAGTAGCTTCACATATTTCTTGAAACACGCATCCTATGCAACATGTGCCCGACACATGTATTTAGTCAATTTCCATTCAAAGTGGTCTTGAACCTTAGTTTTATTGCACCATCGCTGTGAGTCTCCATCGCTGTGAGCTTAAATCCTGCAATTCCCGTTGGCTATAATGCCCGGGAATTTAACCTGACATTGAGCTACATATTGCATGAACAAACCCGCTTCTGTGGCTCAGGGAAAGAGCACAGGGTTGAAAGCCGGGAGATCGTGAGTTCGAATCTCAGCCGAGACGGTGAGATTTTTCACGGTCGGCCCCCACCCAGGGTGAGCGCTCTGCAGGTTTTATGGGGAGACTATGCCCAACAGTCGTGTTTCACTCACAAACGAGTACGCCTTTCGGGAGTTCCTCGTGTTATGACCCAGGAATGGGTTTGAAACCCACCCAGGACCCGCATGAGTTATATACCGAGCCTGGTTGACGCCATAGTTATCGCGTGCAAGCCCCTGTCACGCAGTCCGAAACCAGAATGAAACTCTGCAGATGTACATATACTTAGCATAAAAAAAATGGAGGCGGTTACCTCCACAAACTAAAAATCTTTAAAAAAAATAAAAAAATTGCATGAACACAAAACAATATTCTATTTCTACATACATATTTCAGACCACTGAGAACATGTGGCATATTTACATGTAATCTATTGTGCGACATGCTTATTCCGCAACATGATACGCGTCCTGGGCCCAAGTTCCTTTTTGAAGTGGCCTTATCACCAATCTTACCTTTATATACAAAAGGTAATCCCTTGGAGCTTTTATAAAAAATAGGTAAGAAAACATGCATATCACGGCACACAGACTGCTTGTTTTGTTTATATAAACATGTTTATAATATGTGGGGCCCGCAAAATAATCAAAACAAATTCAACAAGGGCATCCGACGGCAAGTCAGATATGCCAGAGCTTTTCAAATAGTGTTTTGCATAGAGTGACCTTTCTACCTCAGCATATATGCAACTTACCTACCACCTTAGGTTACATGTTTTTCCTACTTGTAAACATTGCTGTGTTTACAAACAGGTTGTTGACAAACAAGTTCATACATCCTTCACGGAGGCTTTATAAGAACTTTTCAGTTTTAAAGTTTTCTGGGTCAAATACCTTTGGCCCTTGTTCATCATCATTATCCGGCTGGTACTTCATGTTACCTCTCAAGTTCCTTGGTAATTATGGTTACCATAAACACTATTTAAAAAATCCTTTCATATAAGTTTTTGAGTAAAGCTGTTTAACCAACAACGCCAAAATGCGGCCAAAAACATGTTACCTCCTTCGCGGCGGTGTGAAAGAGTTTATGTCTTAAGATAAGCCGTGTCGAGCTCTCATTTGGGGACGTCTATGGCACCATAGAGACACTTTTTTCCTGCATTAAAATAATCATCAGGGAAGGCAAAACTCTTCATGTAGACCAGGTACACAGGCATTTCAAACAGATGAATTATTTACCTGGTTCAGTATCTAAATAAGGTAACAGATACCCGTGTTTAACCTGTGTTCGTTTTTCACCTCATTAACGTCAAAAAGTCGGTCTGTCAGAGACTAATTAGGTATCCCAGAATAGAGTTATGAAGGGAATGTTAAATAAAACGAAGCAGGTTCACGAGCACATCTTGTAACAGGTGCTTAAAATCGATACCTGAACTTCAACGAAATGAATCCAAGGTACAAATGTCTTCGAACAGGAACGCCCTAGCTATACCATGCATTTTTATCTTCAAGTACAGTATGCCCTACGGGAATGGCTTAAAATTATTAAAACCGCCGATTCACCTGCCTTTTATGAAGAATTTTCGTGATTTCTGGCTTACCTTGTGTTTATATTAATGATCTAAGGGTAACTCTTGTTAAGGAAAGTTCTTACAACGCCACTGCGAAGGATGTTTGAACTTGCTTGCATGTCAACAACCTGTTTGTAAACACATTAAAGTTGAAAAACGGATAAAAACTTGTAACCTAAGGTGGTAGGTTGCATATATGTGGAAGTTGAAAGGCTATTTATTACAAAACGCCATTTGAAAAGCTCTGGCTAATCTGACCAGCCGACAGAGTTCCTTGTTGAATTTGTTTTAATTAACAAACATGTTGATAAAAACAAAACGGACACCCTGTGTGTGTGGTGATATCGGCGTTTTCTGTACTTATTTTTTAAATGCTCCAAGGGATTATCTTTAGTTTATAAACATTAGATATCGGAACAGGCCGTTTAAGCCCTTGGCGGTTTACATGCACGGAGATGTGAATACTCTAGACAGAATTCATGACTTCATCCTAGATTTAAGTCTTTATAATGAATGCCTGAGGTTGCATCGAGATGAGCGAGCCCATTTTGTATTAGGAATTCCCAATTTTTAAATATGCTCATAATTGGCAAAAAAAAGCAGATGTGATTCATTTGGGCCACCAAAAAATTATAGTTCTACGGATTCCGGGACCAAAAGTTATGGTAATTCGTTTTTTTTATATTTTTTTTTTTGTTGGAGGTAAACGTTTTCATGTGTTTAATGCCAGCCTGACTATAGGTATATGTAAATCTGCAGAAACCCATTCGGTTTCGGACTACATAACGGGGCAGTAGTCCACGCTTCCTCTCATTTTATATCCTGGCGTTAACCGGGCCCGGTGACTATAACACCTGCGGGCCCTGGGTATGTTATCATCCCCATTGCTGGGCCATAACACTGAGGTACCCCCAAAAGGCGCACTCGTTTTATGAGTGAAATACAGACGTTGGGTTCGTCCTTCCCATAAAGCCTGCAGAGCGGTCTTCTTGAATGGGGGCCGACCGTGAAAATCTTACCCACGATCTCCCGGCTTTAAATCCTGTGCCCCCCCCCCCCCCCCGAACCACAGAAGCCGGTGTGCATAGAATGTTGCCAGCAAAAATTAAATTCATCAAAAAAATTCCGTCTGCTTTTGTTCCTTAATTCTTTCCCCTGACAGGTTCAACACTTGGTCTGCTGTACTTATATATATAACAAAATGAAATGCTCTGTCACTCAGGAATTTAAACAATGTCTATTCAAATTCTACACCAGACAGAATCCCCCTGTTAGACATTTGCTAGAAGTCAACAACTCGTGTTTGTGCTAATCCCCTACCTGGGTCTTAGGTGTTTGCTGTTTCATAAACTCAGCAATTATGCAGGCGTAGACAGTAAAATCAAGAACGCGTGCGTTAAGAACTCCCGTCATCCAGTTTCTGAATTTAGAAACGTGCTTACACATTATTTTGTCCAATGTACTTCCTTCAAATTTATAAACACATGTTTATATAGTTGATGATAAATTTTAAGTATTTTTATCAGGAGACCCTAGGCGGCAACGTGCTCAACCTTGTGTAAATCCGACACTGTGCAAAGCTCTTAACTTCTTGATATGTTGACCTCCTGAAGACAGGTAACGCATACCTCGGACAGTGTATGCTTTATATGCATTAAAGATTATTTGCATATACTAACTATACCAACAGAACCTAGAGTTAAAATGTAAATTATCTCAGGTCCAGTAGTGTCCGTTTAAGCAGACCGTGACCATGCATACATCCTTTATCTCATTTATTGGGCACCAGTCATGTAAATGCCTCCATTGTTGCGACAATATATCGACTGTGATATATTAAACTGCATGAGGCCATTGTCCCTTTTCCACTCGGTCCAACCGCCTGCAAACTACAAAAGTACATATGACGTTGGTCTAGTGGTTAAGGTGTTATACTTCGTAACAGAAGGTCCGTTGCGAATAAAGCCGGAATGACAAAGCTATAATGGTGAAGGCTCGATAGGATATCAGAGATTCTCTCTCTTGAAGACGTCTAATGTTATATTGATTGTTGACAGTCCAGGACATCTACAAACTGAAATCCCGAAGGCTTACCGAAAACATACTATTCTCATCGGAGGGTAATCAATCCATGGACATTTTTACTTAAGGTACGCTAAACAGCATCCAAGCAATCTTAAAGTCTTTATAATGGTGAATGTTGAACGAGAGAATAAACGGATCATGGGATTTAAACGGTAAACAAGAACTATTAAATGTCTCAGAAGTGTTTCCTGCATGAGCATGTGTTAGCACTGTTTTAGTTCATCTTTAATATATCACAAACCACTGTTTTAGGACCTCTTAATATATGTTCATATTCTGAAAGCTGAAAACGGGCTCTGCATTCTGGCATATGAAAACTTCATGATTATTAATAATGGTTGATGTTATATAGGTTTTAAAATATTTTAAATATTTTCTGGTAATTTAAAGTCAGTAAAAGTCTTATTAATTAGTGCTTTCTCTGTTATCGAAACAACAACATGTATAGTGATATACTAAGATATATCATAAAAACAAACCTATCGAAATCGTCTACTTAAATACATATTTCACTGTTACCGCCCTTAGAAAAAAATCAAGCGGTTTGACCTGAGTTATCCAGAAAGTCAGAACAAAAATAAAAAATTAATAATCAAGTCAAGAAAAGTGTGTTACGATTTACGAACTCGACAGTGCATCAAGTGTCAGCTTTGCTCGCCAGAACACAGGCGGTGACAGACCACTTCAGTGTCATCGGGGCCAAGCGAGCTATTTCAGTCAACATTCTCTTTCGATGTGCTGCTGGCACGAGTCTGCCGTCAGTCAATCGTCAGCCCATGCAGTCTCTTAATGCCGTAATGTATTCAGAGGTGCAGTGAGAAACGGAATGCACTGGATGACCCCCGACTTGGGAGGCCATTGAGAGACAAAATCATTCTTTTGTCCTGTTTTCCCATCCTCGATGTAGGATCGACAGATGCACTGCATCGGGAATTCTTTTTTTAGATGCTACATACAGGTGTTTGTATATACCATACCATATCGTGCCCCTGGCCTGAACTGCATACTAGTATCTTAATATGATAAGCTTACCCATCGTCATAAGCTACACCTCAGACAGCAGACCTTTAAGAATTTCAAGACCTGCATCGTTTAGACTTCGTATGTTACATTCACGCGCAAGTATTTCAGAAGCGAACATTCTAAAATTCAAATAGACGGGACATCGATCCGGTGTATTTAGCATAATAACATATCAGACGTTGTTATGGATACAGTGGATAAAGAGGAGGCTCCAAGTAATGTCAGGGAACAATGTTTGTTGTTTTCCCTTATATTCAACAAATCTTTAAAATTTAAATATCAAATTATATTAAATGTCAGTATTATAAAAGTATTATAATTATATATATTATATATATATTTTTAAAGTACCTCACAACACCTTGCATGCACTAGCATATGTTAGAATAAAACATATTATATCAAAACTCTATTATTCATTTAACTTTAATATAACTTTAATATTGCGATTAAGAGTCAGTTTACGAACGATGAAAATAAGATCCCCCCCCCTCCCGGCTCTTGACTCCCAGTTTATGTCTCTAAAACATCATCAAATGACCAGTTGCTATCAGCTTAATGAATAAACTAGGTAAACTAAGATGACATAATTCTAACAGATGGAAAAGTAAAAAGTTATCGAATGTGAATGTCCTTATAATATCCTACCCCATCACAATACGATTTGATCTGCATTTCTCAATGTTGTTCCTATCTACGCAAAACACAACTTGGGTAGGGGTCGGATTGGACCGATGGAGTTGACTCTCTCACGTCAGATGGAAGATATCCAGCTATGTTTTTTACGGCCAGGTCAGTCACATGCAGGCTCTTTACTAGCGGCTGCTTGCTACTCAAACGTCGATGTTATCCGGGAGACGTTGGGGTGACAGATCCACCCATTGGTTTGTTATCAATTTTTACGTTGTGCACATGTACGCGTCATTTCTGAGAATACTCATTCCTGTTCGTCTGGCTTTCAAAACGTTATATTCCGATATTTGGCAAAACGTTGCTTTGTTTTTGCGCAAAAGTCAGTAAATGGACCTTAATGGACAATTTTCTCTCACACGTGACCCGACAAGCAGAGGCTGCATGGGATACAACCAACTAAACAGTAAAGCAGACAGTCAGCAGGGGCGGATCCAGGATCTGAGAACTGGCATGGGGGGGGGGGGGGGGGGGGCAGAAGGATTACGGTAAGGGAGTAGTTTCCCGTCCCCTCACTTTGTGCAGAAAAATTTTGGAAATTTTGGCTGTAACGCCGCAATCTGCGATAGTTTAAATGTATCACGATGCAAAATCCAGCTCTGTCTTTTTAGTATTAAGCGCTTAATCTTCATAGTCTTTTTGGTATTAAGCGCTTAATCTTCATAGCCTTTTTGGTATTAAGCGCTTAATCTTCCATTTTCAAGATTTTAGGCCAAAAAAGGACCCTCCCCCCCCCCCCCCCCCCAATACGCCCCTGGCGAGGACATGGAGAGATAGGCAAAGAGGCAAATATTACGCGGTACAAAAATACACGAACTCCATACCCCTCCCCATCCCCTTACTACCAGAGAGAGAGAGAGAGAGAGAGAGAGAGAGAGAGAGACGGGCTATAAACGAAAAGACAAACAGCGGGTTAGACTGGCTCAACGCTAGGGAGACTGAGGCAGAGCCTGAAAAAAAATATCTATTCAGTCAGACGCAGAGAGAGGGATGGGAGGAGGGCAGGCAATAAGAAATATTCATACAGAGCCACAATGCTGAAGCCCGCTGAGAAGGATAATGCAGGAAACGCATGATTACATGGCGTCATCACGTGTCAACGCACATGTTCGGTTATTCAACTTAATACACCGAGACACCTGTTGTTTGGCAGTCATTCTGCCAAGAAAATTCATGTCACTTCATAGGACATTTCGCCTCTTAAGGAATATCATGTAATTCATTGCCTCTAAAGGACAACTCTGGTAAATTAGTATCTTAAATTAAAATATATTTAAATATTCCAATTTAAGATATAAGTTTATATATACTTAGGTATACATATGATTTAAGATACATATATGCCTCAATATATATATAAATAAATACGTATATTACAGCACATTTACACACACACACACACACACACATATATATATATATATATATATAGAGAGAGAGAGAGAGAGAGAGAGAGAGAGAGAGAAATATTGAAAGACAAGACAGGTAGACGCTAAGACTGACAAACAGAGAGATGAGAAATCATAATCTAACAAGAATATCTTACCGAGAGGTATTCAATACAATCAGTAAAATGGATTGCTAGGAATGAAAGCAACCGCTGTGTGAGCAGTGATGTCACACCTTGTTCGGTCTGTTTTGTGATGGTTCACAGCCGGGTTTGACTTTACGCCGAGTTTCTTTAATCATGGCCAGTCTATAATTAATATTTAAAACCAGACCCGTGATCATACAGAGCCCAAGCACGAGCTCTTGTCGGAACATTAAATTATCCATGAAGCACCGTGACTGATCCCAACAGTACATGACGGTATACATGCGATTTGTACGTAGATTCATATATGCTTATGCATGATCATATCAACTAAGACGCTTTTATAATACTTTGTGGTAGGTTCAGCAGCGAACATACATTCACACATATTTATACAGATATTATATTTATCCTTTAGATAGATAAAACGCACTGGTAATTTTTTTTTGTTCTTTATTATTATAATTATTCTATGTTCTATATATATGTTTATAAACTTTCACCAATTTTCTAATCAATATCTAAATATCAATATTTTAGCAGGAAATGATAATGTATTCTTTAACATAGCCCTATCGGCTATTCGTGCGATTATTTCAGATCTGGGCTGGATTAAGCTCCGTTAAACAAGTACCCGATCCATCCACAAATTAAAACTTTACATTATGAGAGAGAGAGAGAGAGAGAGAGAGAGAGAGAGAGAGAGAGCTTGAGCTTTGCTTATCCGAGCAGCTGCTATCTGTAATTTAAATTAAACAGCGAGTTTTTAATCACAAAATAAGGTAATGCATGCTATAAAACAATATACACCTTGACACGCATCGTTGTCAAGCACCGAATATTATCAGTAATTTTTATATCGACTATTTTTTTTCCTGTGCACAGATTTCCCAAATGACTGCGCAAGTGATATGTATTTAACAAAATACCTACCTACCCATGCAGTGGAAATATGCGGCAGACATAAAATACAAATATTCGCCAGTAAAATCGATGCTTCTTAAATAGCAGCATTAGCGCAGGAACTGTCAGAATTATTTTTAGCAGTGCAAAGAGTGATGTCATCATCCCTGTCTCACTTGACACTCCTGCGAATGTATGAATTGGGCTATCCCGTCCTCTTTTTAGGTCTCAAAACAGATTTTAGTGTTATCTTTTTTTATATGTCTACATGTAAATTTTATGTTTTCCCTGGGGCATATAACATAATCTTGTCTGAACGGTCACCCTGTATGAATATGTTTAAATAAATAATGATAATAAATATATTGACGGTGGTGCCACAGTGCCACTGAACTGTTGTCACCCTATTCCCTTATGACCACTCCTTGGAAATGCCACTTTTTTACCCTTAACCATTGGGAACCATGCAAAGTGCGTCTTTAAGAGGGGATAGAGATGTCATTTTCATTTTATCCCATATATCCTGGGAAATTTCATATTACTTCGCAATGGGGCTACTGCAGCGCCATCTATTAGAAGATATGTATACAATATGCCGGTCATGTATTAAACCGTCCTAAAGCGATTCGACACTGAATGGATACGACTACTAAGAATTGTAATGCAAACAAGGTTTTCGTGATATTTAAACATTTTATATACTGTGGTCGGTTTTATACATACAGATGAAAATTGTCGCTATATTAACTTTCCATTTTTTCATTTTTGCAATCGTACTATAGAGTATCGTACACAGAGTTCGTGTGAACGATACTCTTAAGTATTGGTATAAATCTTAACGATATGAAGAGTACACTGGATAACTGGAACCAGTGTAAATTCTAACAATGTATATTTTGAGCAAATAAAGATCTAATACTGTTCATATCAGCATTCGATTTATAGAGAAACATAAAATAAATGTTTATAGGTGTAATATATAATACAAACCTCTGCCTTTCGACTTTGTCGTTTAAGGCACGAATTACGTACACGGGATAATGCGAGTGCTTTAATACCTGTGTACATATGAGGCGTCTTATTCTCAAATATTTCATTTTTTGCGTCTTATCTGCCAAGATTTAATAGTCGCTTCTTATTCACAAATATTTAATTTTCTCGATTATTTCCCACGAGTATATGTGTATATTAATACCTTCCTATCTTGTGCAGCACCCGAAGATGAATTCCAGCTTGGAGCCGACAGTTATTTATTGACGTATACATGTAGCAAATACAATACATATCTTTCTTACTGAATATATACCCTAAAGTGGAATATGGTACATGGAAATATTATAAAGCAAATTGCTTTATTTTTTTTTATGATGTGTGAACATTTGCCACTATGTCAAAGTGATAATGATGTCCGCCATTTGTTTAATATATATATATATATATAGATGGAAAGGATATACACAGAAAAGTGGTTCATTGCCAGTGGGATTTGAACCAACGATCTTCCGATTTCCGGTGCGGCTGCCTTAGTCCACTTGGCCATGACAGATCCCCAACCCCTCTGTGTATTTGTACACTTTTATAGGAACCAGCGATGTGACGTCATGGTAGTGACGTCATAGTCTCACCCACTACACGTGTCGGCACGGCGACTTTTGCATGCAGGAGGGAGAACTGATGGCTTTATTTGGTGTACGGAATATATATAATATATATAATATATATATAATGACAGAATACATATATACAAGGGAATGGAGCTATTTCGAAGTCATGTCAATCAAAATAACTTTGTCTTCCGAGAAGGTTATAATTTTAATTTTTTAATAATTTTTTTGCTTAATCTACCACAAAGTATTATAAAATGTGTGCAGATGTGCAGCAATGGATGTTGGTAAAAAGCCCCTTCTCTTATCACCATGGTTATCAGCTTTAAATTCAAGATGTGAATGGTATCTGACTATCACAATGTTAAGGACTAAGTACCGTTACCTCTCTCTCTCCCTCTCTCTATCTCTGTAAACACACATATATATATATATATATATATATATATATATATATATATTAAATATATATATAATATATATTAAATATATATATATTTATATATGAAAAGTAAAATCGCATATATACAGAAAAATACAATATCAATTAGACATTTTAAATATTCAAAATACTTATATTTATTTGTTCTTATCAATATACTGAACTGATGCAATATATCGACTTGTGGACGTGTGCGTATGTATGTTCTATCAAAATGGATTATATTAACAGACAATTGTGCATTAAAATTGTGATTTTGGCACACGTATGTATATATGTATTATTGTATGAGGTATGTTCGTAATACTTTGACTGAGTACATGTTAACCAATGTAATATGCGTTTAACTGGAGGGGGCATCAAAGGGGGTCAGCTGATATTCTGCCGGCCAGAAACAAGGCCCGATTTATGTGTGTAACTTCCCGCGCATCGGGGGCAATGAACCACCGCCGATATAAGTGTCGTCTGCTACACACAGATCGCGTGGTCATAAATGTTTGGTCCAAGGTCCATAGTGACCCGGCCATGTATTGTTGTGTAATGAACTGATCCAAGCATTAATGCTCAAGTCCAAGATAAATATTGACATTTATACTTATGTAGCATTTAAAGTGTATGGGCCTACCCATATTTAATAAGTTCTACGTTGAGGTAAGTTCTGTATCATTTCGGACACCGCCAGTAATATTGAATGCATGGTCCGAATATGTCTGGATCATTGTGTTTGAGGGTTGTTATTTATTCCGCTTTGTTTGCTAAGCTTACACCCACCTCTGATCATATATATATATATATATATATATATATATATATATATATATATATATATATATATACACATATATATATATATATATATATATATATATGCCCTTCATTCAGAAATTCACCAAGATGCATGCATGTTAAAAACAAAAACAAGCTTCAGAATATATATGTGTATATATATATATATATATATATATATATATATATATATATAAACACGCACACACATATTTGCGCACATGGCGAGCCTATTCTTAAGGGGGCATGGTTTGCATTTTGGACATTCTTTCAGCAAACCCTCGCCATGACATCGAGAACAACCCTGGCATTGACAAGAGGGCCAGAGGGTAAACACGATATGTGCACAGTGTTGCGCCTTCTCTGCAGCGTCGCCTTTTCTCGCATCACTACAAGGTTTTCAGAGGAAGGAAGCAGTTAAAGAAAATGATATGAATTCACATCATGTCTGTGAATAATGGCATCTGACATACTCTTAATACGTTCGGTGTACCATATACACACTAAGCAGTAATCACACGTACTGAAGTGTGTATATCAAATGACCGGCAATATATCACCCCTCGTGGGGCCGGTTGTGGACAGAGGGTACACACACGGTAAAACATTGTATAGCCACTGTCCAACTATAGATGGCTTTTTCGAAATCCTCATCTAATTTAAAGATGTGAAAATCTTCTTACCGTATTTAAAGTTTTCTCCTTGGAAACTGTCACATGGCTTGCCCTGTTTATAAATGTAAACAACCAGATGTCTTTAGTGTGAAACTAACAACCCGACTCCCGCGTGTCACGTTGGTTACTGGCCTAGCGTGACCTCAGGTGACCTGAACTTACGTGACCTATTTTGTGCGAGCAGACGACAGCTGAGCGGTGGATGAGGAACGCACGCCACTCATGAATATGTAATGTATGAATCATTACCATATTTTATTTTATGTTTAAATGCCACGTTATTAATGTAAATATATGATGTTATATCATATTATGTTATGTGTGAGTGTTCTATGTTGTTATGTTAGCGAAATAATATATAAATATAAGCCCACAATTACAACATATTGACGTTGAACAGAACGTATGACTTAATAAATGATAGCTTAATAAAAATGAGAGTAATAATAATAATGATATTATTAATACTTCTACTTCTACTACCACAACTACTACTACTACTACTAATACTACTACTATTATTAATAATAATAATAATAATTATAATAATAATAACAACAATAATTTTACAAGTTAATTACTACTTGGGAACACCCACTTGTATCGAATATATGAGTTTTCAAAATATCTGAATATATATATGTGTGTGTGTGTATGTATAAGTAGAATTGATCTTCAGAAATGCAGTCTTTCCTCCGCGGTCACACAGCGAGCTCTATCTTTAGCAACAGAGCATGATATGCTAAGGTATATGATGAACCTGAATCAGTACCACAGTCAAACACATTCATGACCTCATCACATCAGTGCAACGTGTGTTTGGCCAAGAAACAAGCAATCATAAGCTCTACACACAAAAAAACTTATTGAACAAACGTTCGGCAATTATTTCCACCTGTCGCCAAGGACCAAGGGCAACCAATCATGCGAAAAAAATGATAAAAACCAATAACAATTAGTTGCACTTCAGTCACCTGATGAGCCGATGAGGCGAAACCGGCGGTATTGATTCAGAGTCATCACATACCTTGATATATATATATATTCAATAATCTATAGAGCGAAAAAAGAAGTATTCCTATTCATTTCTAAATATACTCCTGTTTTTCTGTTTTGAATTAATCTCATATTTTTTATGATTCTCAGGTTCCAGTGTTTAAAAGGAAGATTGTTGTTTTAATTAATCCAGACATGAACCAGCTTTATTTAGATATAACAACCAGCTAATTAAAAACACAGATATTGCTTTGAAATCAAACGTGGATTAATTATTCAAATGATATCAAACAGAAACATGATCTAACTGACAAGTATAGTTTAACACATTCAATTTGCGTTGGGCTTCAATTAACGTATGAACAAACATATTTTTATAAAATGGCTACAGAAATGAAAACCAATCTTTGTTATGGTTTTTATTTTTAATGAACTTTTTTTATTTGTTTTAATCACAGCAACAGGCGTGTCGGTTTCAAAGTGATTGCGGTTTTGTGATTGGCTTTATAGAATATCGATAAAAATGATGTATTAAATGGCATGTAAAGAAAACATTCGCCTCCGCCATTTTGATATAATGCAATGTTGTCGTTTTATTGTCTCAGGGACCCACACTAAACGATCGGGTTATCATCGTCCATGATTGTATCAAATTATTTTAAAGTATGACATATATTTTTTATTAAGACCAACAGTAAACCACAGGAATAAGTCCACCGCCGGGTTTTTGTCACGTGATCTTACGTGAGAAAACTTCATTCTGATTCTAAACGGGAACACAGAGTAAAAAACTAATTTATCATAAACTAGCAAAGGAAATTGATATGAGATCCCATTTTTGCTGTTTCTTGTTCCTTTTGACTGCAAAGTGCTCAAATGACTTAAACGTGTACCTTCAATGACCTATTATAACCCTAGGGCATCTTCATAAATACATTTTTACAATTTGTGTCGGACTAAGGCAGCCGCCATGAATTAAAGCAAACATGCTATACACGACACGTGTGAATTAGGGCTGTAACAAAGCAATAACAATAATCGATAAATTGAATCGAAGCTGTCATTAATCGATTACCAGACCGAGAATGACATATATAAAGTATTAATTTAATTAATTGCCTTTGCCAGGAATTTATGTTTTCATCCCATTCGTGTGTGCGTTTTTGTGTGTCTCTTAGTTCACTTCATAACTCATGCAATCATGAACTGATTCTAATGACATATTCACAGCATTTCAGGAATAGGCTTGATTTAAGTATAGACGAGACAAATGACCCAGATTTTGGATACGTATTGAGGAATATTCACAAATGTAAAGTCATTTATGCACGAATGAACCTGGGAATATGGGCCGAATAAGTGAATGCAGGCATGGTGGAGGTTTGCATTCTTTAGAAAGCGGATTTCTATTCATTACTTTTTATTATTTATTTTTTACAATACAGTGGAACCTGTCCGAAGGACCACCTCTCCGAAAGACCACCTGTGAGTAAAGACCACTTTTGCCCAGTCTTACAGGACTGAGGTGGTCTTATTACACAGGTTTCACTGTGTTTTCATACCTTAGCGATCTCTAGCTCACCGATAAGGACAAAATGAAGGATTTAAATGTACACATGGTGTAGAAACATTAATATATAAAGGAGCAGTATGTATTTCATTTAACATTAGCGCTGTATCTGATTAGATGAATTAAATATTAGCAGACGCTCATAATACTGGTCATCAGCATATCATGTGCGAAGTCAAATGTCCGATATTGGTCTCCAATAAAGTATTATGAGTCTTCATAACAAGGACATCGATAATGTAATGAAATCGAAGACCCCTCAGCAATTCACTCGCATCAAATGGAAATGAATTTGCCTTTGACCCCAAGCCTTCCTTGAACACATTTAAGTTAAAACCGACAGTGAGGCAGATAGACACCCAGCTGTAATCCCCTAATATAACTGCAGTCCCAGGAACTTCCCCTATGTGTAAAAAAAAATATCGTGTAGGATATATGCCCAGTATAAGTATATAAGATGTCATGCAGCTGAATGAAAGAGGCATCAGTTCCTTTTCCAATCTTATTGCAAAGCACAGACATGGACACGGTCAACATAAACTATATATTAACAAGACCATCTATATAGACATGGTCTGTCCGAAATTAATCAATGTCCACACTATGGAATGGTTGAATCATCTGTTCACTTTTTCTTTATATGTCCATAATACGGAATCGTACGACAACTGCTCCTGGAGCAATTACAAAATATAATTCATGATATAATAGCTTCTTTCATGTCAAATCCAGACAGACGACAGTTCGATAAATTAATGTCTATCTTATTACATGGGTCATCAGATTTCAGTTTAATTGTCAATCAGTGTATACTTGATCATGACTTCATATATCTTAAATCATCAAGACTTTTTTTATTCTGAAAATGTCATGAATTGTGACGTAACTGTGAAATATTATCTATATTATCTATCTTTATTCTACACGTCTACCAAGTCAATACCTTTAATCACTGAACTTTGTTCTTGTATCACAAATGTATTTATCAGACTTAGCTGATTGTTAATATTTTATCCTTTTATAAATATGATGGATACATCGTATTACGCATGATTTCTCGGTTTTGATAACCCCACATATCGATATTGAATGCATATTGTATTATATATATTTGCATATCATTAAGACATTCATTGATATACTATTATAACGGTTTTATATTATATGCACAATTCTCTTTAATTGTTAGACATTTGTATATTGTTTCTCCCGTTTGTATGTTTGGAGAGTACTTAAGTAAGTGCTACTTGTACAATCCAAAAGAAATAAATATGTTTAAAACAACTATATTATAATAACATACGTGTATTTACATCTGAGAAGATGAATGCATTAACAACATAACAATCACGAAGCATACCATTCATTAATAATTTTTTAGGGCTAGCTTGTTATAAAATAATGAATTTTTGCACGACTAAAGCTTGCATGCATGATTTTTCTGTTAATTATGACACCTACATAAACGTCAATGTATACCAGTGGTAAATGACTTGACCTTGCTTAACTGAAACTGTATATGCTACGCACGTTTTTCGTGACGCTATAGGCTTGTATTAAGACAACACCCTAAATACTGAATACTTACTTCATGTCACGAAAATTAACCGGTCAAAAAGAAGTACATACTATTACGTATATGGTTTAGTGATTTTATTAAAAAAAAAAGGTTAAAAAACATAAGCGACATTTCTTGAAAAGGTGTAAAAACAGTTTATTCCAGTTTAAATGATACCTCCCTGAGTGAACATTTTGCATTATTGTACCTCTTTCGTACAGACAACAGTTTATAAACGTTTGGTTCAAAGCGGATTGGACAAATCGGTTCCAACCCGTATATTGTGCGTTCACACGAGATTTATCGCCAATGAGTGCTGTGTACATTTCCAAGTGACAATTTGCTGACGTCAGCATTCGCGCGTGCGCTATGACCAAGTTGCTCCTTGAAAACTAAGTCTAAACCGTCTTGAATGCGTATTGAGCGTTCACACGGCACTTAAGCTGAGCGGATAATTCGATTTGACTGAGCTGGATTCAATCCCGTTTTGGCCACAAACGCTTTGAAAAAAGACGCCTTTGATTGAAAAGGCTATTAAAACAAGCAGACTGTAACGAATGGTCGCTGGGCACAGCGACTTGTCATAGGATGGGTATGTCACTTTAATACTGGTTTTGCGATCGATTATCACACAATTCTGCGTGTTTGATCGTGCAACCAAACCTTCAGTCATACGATTGTGTACCATTAATGTTAAATATATGATCCATGACCCAGGAAAATATGAGGGCGTCTTCCAACAGATTACTTAAAGGAAAGTTTTCATGCTTCTTGCGGGCATCTTGATTCAAGCCACGTATGATGATTTTTTTTTTCATTTTTTGTCGTTGTGAGGCTCTTATCAACAGATACATTCCACCAGACTGGTGTCTGTTTCACGTTTTTAGCTTTTAACTCCGGACGGATAAATTACAAATGGAGAATGAATAACTGCACAAATGAGCTTCATTAACTGAGTTGTCGGTTGGGACATTCGTACGATAAATGATCATGATAATGGCTTATCTTATCTTCCCTCCGCTTAGAATAGACATTAATTAGCCGAATGATTATCAACATTCCCACTGCTTATTTGACAATTGTAAAACAGTCCCGGGAAAAGGTTACAACTGCAAATGGATCATTCTGATAGTGGGGCTATCAACATGAGTTGTTAAGCTGCTAATCGGCCTCTCTGCTCTATTAATTCCGTCCATAATAAATCTTGTTGTTTTATTGCCATGGGTCTTCTATAGTGAGAAGCCAATATAGAGTGAATTCTAGAGAGAGAGAGAGAGAGAGAGAGAGAGAGAGAGTATTTTTTTTTCATGAATAGGATCAAATACTTTTTACAAATCAGTCTCAGTAACCATTGCTGTTGGTCTAACCAAAACATAACATTCGTTGGCGTTTATATGTCAACATGACCCTTGTTTTAATAGTTTTTGTGTACTTATCTAAATGGTGATTAGATAGCAGAACTGTAGAGTGACAAGGAGATCCTTACAGGGATAAAGATAAGCGAAAGGTATAAGCTTGTTTTGGACACACTGTTGATATACAAATAATTCACTTGTGTTTGTATCGGAACAGTAAAAAGCCGTTATTCGAGACTTGCAAATAACAGAAGGACATGCATCGAAGTATTAAGCAAATTTTAGGTATTATGATCCAGGTTGGGGCCGGTGTGTAGCAATGAAATCCCCTCGATGCAGTCAACGGAAAAAAAGTAACTCTAATAATTCCATGTGCACTGAAACATGACTGTTTAAGTCTATTTAGAGCGTTCTTCCGTGGTACCAAACTGAAATTAGATTATATACCTACAGAAAAGGTAGATGAACACCTACGTCATACCCCTAGTTCTGACATTCCTGAAAATAGCTACCCAATTAAAATCATAAAGTCAAAATCCCTGGACTAATTCTTAGGGTACTCGTTCGGGCCGGTTTGTAACAATGAAAATACCCTCGACACAGTCAACGGATAAAAAGTGACTCCTATAAGTCCATGGGCACCGAAACATGACTGTTAAAGTCCATTTAGAGCGTTCTCCCGTGGTACCGATGTTGTTTACCAAACTGAAATAAGATTCACTCAATCTCCATTAATTTAAAATAACAAATTCCCAGGCCTGCATAACTGTCATGTCTGTTTATTGCAGGTGAAAAAAATGGCGCTACTGAAAAACCCCGATTTTCGACCATCATTAATGGGGGAACAAGTGCTGGGCAAGAAATGGATGTTGTTGTCCTGTTAACATAAATGTGTTGCTCTTAGTATAGCTTGTTTACTAATATTAAAAGTACAATTAAAACATATATATAAATATTACATATATATAGAGAGAGAGAAAGAGAGAGAGAAAGAGAGAGAGTTTGATAGCATGTTATAAAGAAATATAGATATACAAAAAAATGTCGAACAATGACCGTATATATATATGTATATATATATATATATATATATATATATATATATATATATATACACACACAGGATATATATTTTGTGCGCTCATACGCATGGCAGCTCAAGCCTGAAATCTCACAGATTAATGCGAATGTTGTCTGGTCAAGTTGCAATGATTAACGGGATGCAACCAATATTAAAGCATTAAAACGTGTTCTGAATTATAGCATTTCATGATTTATAACAAACAGTCATATGGCAGGGCTCGTGTTTTGAGAGTCACGTGTTGCGTTTTGTTTGGTGTGAGTGAGGTATGCAAGTACGAACATACACGTTAGTGCTGACGGGACATTTGGCGTGTTTTCAACCATTTGTTGTGTTCCTTAATTCATTCGTTCTTTTTAAAGAAATCTGCACTTTGATCAACTGGAACTGGTCCAAAAGACAGTGTATAATATGATGGATTTCTTTTATAAATATATTTTACATATCTATACAGGTATGCGAAAAGTAATTTCATGTCAATTTGTCTGTAGGCCGGAAATGGTTAAATTCCCAGCTGAGGATTTTCCATTTTCTCATTTTGTTATACTATATACATATTATTAGTTATACATTATATATTATACATTATACATTATATATTTATATACCGTTTACATCCTATACGTCGATAAAAGAAACATGACAGGTTCCAGTCAAAAGATATTTATAAAAGTTAAGGCGCACACAGCTAAAAGTTAAATGCAGGCAGTGGAGTAACTAATACCCCTTTGACACGGGAAAAAGCAAAACTTCAGTGCAGGAACTATCAAATTACAGTTTAAAATAAAAATAAATATAAATAAGAAATTAACCAGTTTTCGGTAATCCTAATGTGTTTATATATCTTATTAAAGTCAATATGTAGCTATCAGAATATTTTCATATTAGTCTCAGTTTAGGCAAAATAAAGGAAAAACGTTATTTATACACATATTCCCCGAACATTTTTTTTCTTTTGAGAGACTACTCCAGCTGAAATCCAGTGAGCTTAAAGGCGGCTATTCATATATCTGACGTTGATTAATTTAAGATGATCCCTTGAACCTTTTATGTAATAGGCCAGAAAACGCTGACCCCACCACACACAGGTTCTCGTTTTGTTTATATTCACGTGTTCATTACATATGGGGGACCCGCCGAAATAATCCAAATACATTCAACAAAGACATCTGACGGTAAGTCAGATGAACCACTGTTTTAAAATGGCGTTTTGCAACTAGGGATCTTATATTCATTAGGTACATGTTTTTTTTCCGTTTGTCAACATTGCTTTATTTATAAACAGCGTGTTGATAAACAAGCTCATGCATTCGTCACGGAACGCTAGAAGAACCCTCTTGACAGAAATTACCTAGAGTTCATTAAACTGTTCACAGAGCTAGAAATAACATACATATTTTAATAAAACGTAGGCACGTGATTAACAGGATTTGAAATATAGTAATATAAATATTTTAGGGCTTTCTTATTTACGTTCTAGAGATCCTGTGTGCTAAAATACCGAAGGACTTTTAAAATAATATTCCATTGCAGAATACCAAGCGGTTCGACACGTCCTATATATAGGGTGATAAACAGGTATATCATGATCCAAACTTTCAGAATCATCAAGGATATTTAAAGACAACATTTTATGCGGGTCTAAGGTTCATGTTCAGATAAGCATTTATGTATAGCCACATTGTGGTATAATTTTCAATAGCCCGGGACCAGTATATCATCTCAATGTAACAGTTCTACTCAGTGACTGCCGCAGAAAGCCCTTGGCTGTCGGACTTGCTGACGGTTGCGAGGACGTTGAGTCGAGAGCTGTTTGATTAGAGACCAATCAAGACCAGAACATCCCTCATCGTTATGTCAAATAGCCCCCAGCACCCACGCCAGCACGAACTAGGCATAAAATAAAGCAGAGACAAGTTTATCCATCAATAGAAATGATGTATGACAAGGCTTAAACCGGGAACTCCTTGTTCTATACTAACTCGTTTTGACATCCACAAGAGTTCTTCCCTGAGCAAGACAAAGACCCGAAAAGTGCTCCCGTCAGAATCAGTAAACGCAGCACTTTCAAGCACTCCTTCGGCTCCGACGAAAGGTTTCATAAGATCTCCTGTCACTTAAACAAGGGGGTTAAGGGTTGTTTTAAGGGTATAAGACGTTACTTCCGAGGCCGACCAATGAGGTCGGACATTTACTTGAATGTTACCGACAGGTATGTACACACTTTGAACCATTTCTCAACGCACGAACAATTGTTAAATTTCACAACAACAACTGTTGTGAAGCAAACTCTTGTATATGTCAAGGCCCAGATTGCAATCTGGAAGGATCTTTGATCTGTCCAGCCCAAATTGCGATCGCAGTTCAGGCCGGCCCAAACTGCGATCGCAATCCAGGCTGGCCAGATCTTAGATCCGTCCAGCCCAGATTGCAATCGCAGTTTAGTTCGGCCCAGATTGCAATCCTGTCTTTCTTGCTTCAGGATCGCAATCTGGCTAGACAGATCTCAGATCTGTCCAGCCAAGATTACAATCCTAAACTTGACCAGCCCATATTGCGAACCATGCTTTTCCTATCACAGGAGTGAAACATCAGATGTTTTACCAACTCATTGGGTATCGCATGGTACCATTTTTTCCCACAATAAATACATATTCATTAAGAAGTGAAGTCATTTTATATCAAAATTCATTTTATCATACTTATAAAACTGTGTTACATAAAAAAAAATTCTCAAAAGTAACTTCAGTAGCACACTATATGGAAAGCAATGTCAATTAATCACAGTACACAACAAAAGTCTAAAAATCTAAGTACCTGCAAAAAGTAAGCCAAATAATTTCAAAATTTGAAATAAAAGTACATTTTACAGCACACTGAATACATCACTCACAAAGAAAATCCATGCTTACTTAAACATTCATGTTTGAAATTTATGGACTATGAAAAAAACCAGGAAAACAAAATAAAAATTTATATAGCACACTCAGGGCAGGCAGTGTCTAACACCATTCAAAGTCGAAATACTGTGCATCTCATTTATTGTTTTTACAATCCTTGCTGCATGGGTGGCACTTGGTGGCACATAGTACAGGCATTTTACCCGAAATAAGTGGTCACTCTCACACATATTGCAGCAAAAGCAAAATCATCTGATTTTGATTCCTTATTATGGCCTTAACGTCAGAAAAAAAGTCCTAAGCAATTGTGTGGTGGGAAAGTTTGAAAATCATCAAATTTGACAAGGAAAAAATAACCTTTTATTTCACCATACATCCGCGTTTGAACGGTGTTGTATTAATGATCTCTTGGTTAATCGTCATGCTTATTCTCGCTCAAGTAGTTTTGAAATAGAGTGCATTTCATGAACTATAGGACACTATGGTATAGATATAAAAATATCAGCAATCAGTGAATTAAAGGGACATAATGAGCAATACTATCTAAAAAATGGCATGAAAAACGAAAGATCTGTGGAAAACCTTAGCACTGTCTAAACTGTTGACATACATTACAATTTTTAGTTCAGCTGACTATAAGTCTTTGAGTTATAGTTAAGATTCACGTCTATCATCTGTCCATCAGTGTGAGTGTCCGTTAGACTCGCGTGTTTTGAAACCGTTAGACCTATACAAATCCAAAATTTTACATGCAATTAGATGTCTATTAGTTCTCTTACTTCTCCTGCAAAGCCCAAAATTGGTCTAATGTGACTTTGGTCCTTTGAGAAATTAAGGAAAAACCTGTTGTTACCCTTCCTGACTGCCTTATATCAAAACCACTCGTCTGTGTTTGTTCATATTTATAAATATTAATAAATTTCTGCGATATGTTTTCTGTGAACGGGTAAAAAATTAGGTCTATATAAGATAATTTGTAAAGGTTATGGACCAAAACATTAATTAGGTACCTTATCAAAATAGTGAGAATAGCTATAGTTGGAGATTTTTTTTTTCCAAAGATACAACTTTTTAATTTCATTGTATGAAAGAAATTAGATCAAAATTTTGTAAGTCTTAATAATATGAGCAAAAGTGTTAAAATCAGTACCTTAAATTTTGTCCAACTTTGCCCATGGCACATTTTATTCCTGTAAGCAGAGCTGATTTGATTTTCACAGCATATAGTCGACATAAGGATTTAATCTGTTCAAATATGAAGTTTGAAAATAAAAGCTAACACATAAGGCTAGTTATTGAAGGTTCTTTCAGAGCTTGTGATAGTAAAAGCATAGATTCCAATATGGGATGGTCAAGATTCGGATCGCAATCTTGGCTGGACAGATCTGAGATCTGTCTAGCCCAGATTGCGATCCTGAAGCAAGAAAGACAGGATTGCAATCTGGCCGGACCAAACTGTGATCGCAATCTGGGCTGGACAAATCTAAGATCTGGCCAGCCTGGATTGCGATCGCAGTTTGGGCCGGCCTGACTGAAATCTCAATTTGGGCTGGACAGATCTAAGATCCGTCCAGATCACGATCTGGGCCTTGACATATATATATATATATATATATATATATATATATATATATATATATATATATATCGAAAAAGTTGATTTTTATTCTTCATGTTTTAAAATTCATATTTTTTTATACGTCCCCCCAAAAAAGATATATCTTCGTCATTAGTAAATTAACATGTGTGTATATATATATACACATACAAGTATACTCCGCTTGTTACAGGGTGCATATATAAGCGGACCGAACTGTGCCACTCTTGGGATAATTAATCTTTTTCCGATAGCAGGACGTTCTTAAGAAGGGGGCGTGTTACGGGGTGCAAATGAAAGCGGACCGAACTGTCTCGCTTGTGCAGCGGTTGGAACATTTTAAATTTGCGCCACCGATATGGGGTTCGTATCTGGGATTGCACCACTCTTTTCCCCTGAGTAAAATGTTAACCAATAACGGTTCAGTAATAATATTATTATATATAGAGAGAGAGAGAAACTAGAAAAAAAATTTTATTATCACACTCTGCTTAAAAGATTAAGTCATGACCTTCTGCGTAAGTCATGGTCTCTCAGGCAAACACACTTTTTGCCTTTCTCTATGAGAACAAACAACAATAAAGAGCGGGATATAACAATACATTCTTCTTTAATGAAAAAATAAAGATTTTTTTCTCGTGCCACAGGGTCAAAACTAATCCGAAGTCAGAAGAATTGGGTACACATCGATACAGGCATTGCCATTCATTTGACGTTTGGAAAAATTTCTTTCAGACATATTTGCTTCTGAAAATCCAGCCCTGGAATAATTCAATATACGTTAAAGACATCGATTTTTATATTTGTAGTATCAAACACAAAACAGGGGTTAGGTTATACAAATTAAAAAAATAATACTGAACGCATGATTTTCTGCCTCGGATTTAGAGTAAGCTAATCCTTTTCCCCCATTTTTTACAGAATAGATCCATAGTATATATGTTCGATAGCTTGTCCATGACCTGACAGTACCGGCAAAATAGTCTCTGTCTTTTTTATTTCAATACTTCGATGGAGAGGCATAAAATGTAAAAAACAAAACAATATAGAGCCGGAAAGCCATTCAAACGAAAGCGCTCTCTCCCAGGTGCAGGTAACACCAAGACAAGGGAATTCCGACCAATGTCTTGCTCAAAACGTGGCCACACCCGCGATAACCGCAATAATGAATCCCACATGTCAATGCTTGCAAATAAACTATCATATGGTAAGCTTAGTTTATATTGATGTGAAAGACTATAATTTATTTGCATTTGTTGAGTTGGCATATATCTGTCCATGAGTGGCCCAGTCCAGCCAGAGGTCTGCAAGCGACGAGCAATCTCTGAAGCCGGTTCCTTATACCCGTAACTCGTCAACCCCATTAGTATTTACATATCCAGCAGCAACTGAACAGTTCGCGTAACATATATAAAATGGGCTTTACTGCGAAAGTTTCTTGTGAACTTGTATATTTGATCAAATACTTTCTTAATAAAATGTTTGACGTCTGCCCTAAAGGGATCTACGCAGTAGTCAATGTCCGCATATTCCAGTGGGAATACTACACTCGTACATTTCTGTCTGCAAAATTGAAAAGATTACAGGTCCATCGATAGCAAATCTTGTTTCAAACACGAAATTAAATCATTTTTCATATCGTTGGGGTCAGATTCTGGCATCCCAGCTCAACCACATTTTCTTCCTGGCAATCCTTCAAAAAAGACTTGTGCTGCCTTCTACGTTCCCAACAGTAAAAGTTCAATGCTGATAGTTTGTGGCTCAGCTGAGGGACAGCGAAATCCGGCGCTGAATTTGATCCGTCAGTCTAGCACCTTACAATAAGATTTTGTAGATTGCAAGTACCTTAGAGATTATTATGGGCCGGCCAGCATCGGCTAATATATGCACACAATAATAATGTTAATATCAATAACAATAATAATAAGAAGAAGAAGACTTCTTGTTACTGTAACACGGCAATCACGGATCTCCATCTATCCCCTATCAAAGCGGTCTCCCAAGAAATGTGGGGAACTAGATTTTATCGTAGATTTTTCATCCGTTTGTCTGCACACCTTGTAGTGAAGAAGAAAATCGACATTGAAAATATGATAAATGGACTTTTTGACCCCTGTGACCTTGAAGGTCAAGGTGACTGAAACTAAGAAAAATTAATTGGCCCATGGTAAGGTACATCCTGGGTTAATTATAGATGAAATCGGATGAGAAAAGTGGCAGAATAATATTAATAACTAGACATTTCTTGGCACCGCTGGTGCCATAGTATCGCCAGACAAATGAGGTTTTGTGGTATTTTGTTGATATAATGTGATGTATTTGTATTTTAGAAATGAATGTGAGAAGGATCTATCTATCTATATGCATAATATGAAAGATATCTGCCAATTAGTTTCCAGCACATGACAACACTATCCAACAACTTTTAATTTTTATTTTATAATGCTGACAATACTGTCAAGTCCCATATAGGCAACATTCATGAGCCATTTTAAATAGTCTTCGTCCAAAGGTCAAGACCACTCTCAAAGGAAAATGATCCAGTTGTGACTCTGTGGTACACCCAGTGCACTAATTCATTTATCACTGTTCATCATATCTATTTATAGAATCTGACCATGGCCCAGAACTGCTGATGTTTGGGCAAAACATGATGCAACACCATGTGCAGACCACTAGCTGAAGCAATCAATGGGTCTCACTGGAGATTTTCATGATTGTTGGTGATTTTTACCATATATGGCAATATTTAAAGTCAAGTCCACTCTCATATTCAAGGTCAGGACCCAAATTTAAATATATCTCATCCCATTATCCAAATCTATGTATATGCCTAATATAAAAGAAAACTGTCCATTAGTTTTTGACTTATAATGCTCACAGTGCTGTCAAGTGGCCCCTTTTTAAGATATTCATGATTTTATGTTTTTCACTAAATATGGGAATATTCAAGGTCAAGGTCACTCTCATAGTCACGGTCATGGCCCCAAATCAATAAACTGCATTCCAAAATATCCAACATTTGAAAAAAAAAAATTAAATTAAAAAATAATAATTTAAATTAAATTAAATTTTAAATTAAATTTAAAATTAAATATACCTCATTCCATAAACCATATCTATATACATGCATAACATGAAAGAAATCTGTCCATTACTGTTTGATTTATAATGCTCACAGTATATACTGTCAAGTGGCAATAATGGGGAATTCAAAGGCGCAAAAAAACAAGAAAAGGACAACAGGTGGCGCCACCTATATTCTGCAAAAGACAAAACTATCCAAGATCTTCCGTCAACTTGATTTTTGGACCAATCCATGCATCCCTTTTTAAGATATTCATGATTTTATGTGATTTTCACCATATATGGTAATATTCAAGGTCAAAGCCACTCTCAAAGGAAAGGTCATGACCCCAATTTTAATATACATCATCCCATAACCCATACCTATGTACATGCATAATATTAAAGAAATCTGTCAATCAGTTTTTGACTTGTGATGCTAAAAGTACTGTCAAGTGGCAATGATTGGGGTGTTAAACGGCACAAAAACAAGAAAAGGATACTAGGTGGCACCACCAGTTTCCGGTACATGACATCACTATCCAAGATCTTTGTCCAACTTGATTTTTTGATAAATCCATGAAAGATTTCTTGAGATATTTCAGAATTTGTGTGATTTTCCCCAAAAATGGATCTATTCAAGGTCAAGGTCACTCTCCTATTTGAGGTCATGACCCCATTTTAAATAGGCTTCGTCCTCTCACCTATATCTATAAATGTGTCAAGTTTGAAAAAGATCCTTGAAATATTTTTTGAGTTATTGTGTCCAAAAGAAATCTCTGCGGCGGCGGCGGCGGCGGCGCAACCGTGCCTTAACCATAGTATCTCCAGACTATGTCTGGCGATACAATAATAATAAGAAGAATAATGCTAAAAACAAACATCTCAGCCTATGGATAGGTGGGGATAATGATATTTATATTCTGCGATAGTCGGGCTCACAGCGCAAAGTTGGACTCACAGCGCGAGGTCCGACTCGCAGCGCGAAATCGGACTCCCAGCGCGAAAACGGACTAAAAGTGCAAAATCGGACTCACAGCGCAAAGCCGAACTCACAGCGCAAAGTCGGATTCACAGCCTAAAGTCGGACTCACAGTGCAAAAGTCGGACTCATAGCGCAAAGTCGGACTCACAGCGCACAGCCGGACGCACAGTGCAGGGTTGGATTCACAGAGCAAAGTCAAACTCACAGCGCAAAGTCGGACGCACAGCGCAAAGTCGGACGCACAACGTAAAATCGGATTAACAGAGCAATAGTCGAACTCACAGAGCAAAGTCGAACTCACAGAGCAAAGTCGGACTCACAGCGCAAAGTCGGACTCACAGCGCAAAGTCGGACTCACAGCGCAGGACAGATCATTGTTCACATGTGACGCATGATAGACCACAGTTCCCTCCCGGAGAGTCCGGCTCTGCTTATCAAACAGACAGCCATTACCAGTCACAAAACTACGTGATTATCTGCAAGTCCTGATTAGCAGAAACGATCCTAATGTATGTTCCTAATTTATGTTAAAATGTCAGAGGGAATCTTATAAACTCCCAAGGGACAAATCTATGGCCTGATTGTAGCACTGTCTAATATCTTATGATCGAGAATGAAGGTAAAAATAAGTTCGGTAACATGTTTTTTTTTTTTTTTTTGCCTTCTGGGTCTCAGGTTTCATATGCAGAGAGCTAGGAAAAATCCAAAAGACAAAGCAAATCTGTGGTTCTGGTGAGATTTCCCCATTGTGTCTTATCACTAGGATATGAGTGTGGATATTCCGTGTTCATAAAAATAAATCAATTAATATGAGGTCCCTAGGTTATTAATAACTCACACAACTGCTAAAATCCCCAAATAAAAGTGAAAATAATCTCAAATTTACTTATCGTCAGAATTATTTCAGTTTATCTCTGATATGAAAGTGCAGGACACTCACATTATGGCGCGCGTGACAATGCCGAGTCTTGATCATGATTAAAACCGTGCATCTGATACTCAATATGCTGTAACACAAAACGACAAACCGAGACAGAGAAACATGGACTGTATACCAATCACACAGACGAAATGAACTCCAGAATGAAGCACAGCTTCGGGACATTCAGTCGTCTATTAGGCGTGCACGTCGGGTCCTTTTGTCAATATCGTATCAGTACAACTTATTACATATACTTAAAACATATAGACTCCTTATGCAGTTTTAAACTCTATATCACCTTCGCTTTAATCACTGCTTGTATAAGCAGGGTTTGCCGGGTTTCGCCACCAGGAGCTGGCACAGCCCCGAGATTTGTAATCAGAACAAATCAATAGGGGTAGAGGTGGGATGGGGAGGGGGGGGACTTGGATGCGATACCACGCTCTCTCATTGATCTGAAAACATTCTTAGCCATATGTCAGCCCCCTGGTGGTAAAACCCTGCGCAAATGGCTAAAATGCAGTTGTTAAAGCGAAGGTGATATTGCATCACTATATACAGCGTAAATCCACTGCGTAAGGAATGTGAACACATCTTGTAGTTCATGTTTCCTGAAACCCGACCTATATGCACATATGAAATCACCCTTCCGCCATAGGTCGTTACTCCTCAAAGAGGACCTTTTCCATTAGGAATTGTGGTGATTTTATCTCTTAAACCTTGTAGCTGACCACAACACATTTCTATGTGAATGGCCGCCTTATACCGTAAGAAATATCACAGAATTGTCATATGAATTACTATGGTTAAAGTTCGCAGAGAAATATATTGTGGTTTAAATCCAAAGAGAAATTCCAGCGCCAAGGCCTAGCTAATTATTATAAAAATAATCTCTGTGCAAAAATTAAGTACTGAGGTCTTTGTATTTGTGATATACATGATATATGATGTGTTTCTTTTTTTCGGGTTTGTTGTTTTCCAAACAAGATCAAGCTCATTCTGTGTGTGTCAAAGAGGGAACTTTGCATTGGGACATATCTGTCTGTAAACTACTCTACTCTGAGACCAAGCAACAACAAATCTTGCTTGATTGCACAAATTAATATAAATTTCACACCAGGACAGCTATACTAAAAACTACCTTTATTTCCAATAGTGCACTATTGGACGTTATTTCCCAGAGGTGAGACATATTGGGTAAATGACATGATATACTTCAAGAGAAATATCAAATGAGCGCAAATTACATTCGCCTTTTGAAATACATAGCCCAAGTAAAGAAAAGTAAAAATTAGACCTTTTGAACTTGGGTTCCCTCTATTGTATTGGGCCACTCAAACGCACAAATAACTGAAGTTTTTTATAAGCCCGTTTTTTATAAAACGTTAAACACAGAAGAGGGGGTCACGTCTGGCAAAAAAAGAACACATGGTTCTAAACAAAAATGTGTAAATCGGTTATTAATTTCAGTACATGGTCCATTGGTAAAAGAAATAGAAAGAGATTAGTGTTGTTGTGAATATATTCTGTGACAACCCTTAAAATAGATCAAATGTAGCTCCTGTTGAGCGATAATGGAGTAAATATTTTATTTTCTATCACAAAAGTCGCATGTAGCACATGTTAACAGCCAGCCACCAAAGAGTTCTAAGTCGTTAAGGCGATACACTTGAATATGAATGAATGAATGGTTTACTCAGGCCCATAGTTTCACAAGTACATGTAAAATAACAGAACATACAATAACATGTCCAATAAAATGTTATAAAAAATAACATTTAAAAAGTAAATAAATAAATGGTAAAATATGTATTCCGAAACTTGAACTAAAGAATATGCATATTGAAGAGGTCATTACAACCAAATCACCGCTTAGATATACACATAAATATATATACATGTATATTTAAACGTGTGTATACATGTATATGTTCATATACATATACATTTCTAAACATACATAAAATTAAATATTCATATATGTCTTCACTAACAAAGTTTTAAGTATAAAGTGCTTGAATCAGATCTAGTTATTCAAGTACAACTCATTTTATATGTAATAAAGTACTTATACTCTGAGTTGGTAAATAAATTAATTTGAGTACCTAAACACTGATCCGATCAACCCCGCAAAGATCAAACCCATACATTACCTTCTAAGTAAAAAGTCTTAGCTCGATTCGAACACGTCGGTGCCAAAAAGCCAAAAGTCTGAACCTTCAGTTGTACCACAGAGCTTCGTGCTTATTATCCGCTATCTGTATGCGTATAACCGGCTTCGTGAACAATTTATTTTTCAAACATCAACTTAATGACCGCTATATAAGCATCTGGTTATCTCCTGCCTCAGTCCTCAGACGGCCTAATCTTCTGAACATTTCAGCATCCGTGAAATGAATGTTTAAAGAGAACCTCCTCCCATAATTCAGAAATTAGGACACTGCGATTAGAACGTGGGTGACAATACAGTCTGGACCGTGATTAAAACCACCTGTGACCATAAGGACTGTGTAAGACAAACTGACACACTGAAACTGTGATTTATAATCTTAATTCGGAGTTAGCTATATCCACATTACGGTCGGTATATGAAAAGACACACACACACAGAAGCATACAATGTTAAAGTGCAAATAATATCACCTGAAAACACTGTTGATATCAGTCGTCAGCCGTGTCCGTTATGTGTCCGATCCCCTTTTCCGACCCAAAAAAAATCGGGGAAAGCTTTAGCGCTAATTTTCGAAAAGAACCGGAATTTGCATCATGGTGTGTTATTAACTTTCCCAGATTGTGCCATCACAGTTTAAATTTTCAAAAACGTTTCTACATTATGGGAGCTATGGCATACCCTATCCGCCTTTTCACCCCTCTTCGACACATGAGGTAATATTTGCAGCCTAGGATTTGATTTGCTGATACCTCATGTGTCAAAGTTCTAGCATGTGTTAGCATGTCTTAATTTTGTTCTTTGGCTTCAAATAGTCAATCGCGAGTTTAAAAGGACCTATTTATATACAGAGTACATCAAATAAAGATGAAGTGTAGTGTGCTCTCCTTAAAATATTTTGGTAACAGTTAATATTTCGTTCTACAACCGCTTTCTTACCACCGTGGACACGTAGAAAATATATTAATATGAGAGCGAGAGAGAGAGAGAAAGAGAGAGAGAGAGAGGAACAAAAGAGAAAGACAAAAAAGAGAGAAACAAATCAAATAACAAGAGAACTTTATTCAAGTTAAAATATTTGAATTGTTAAGAATAGTGAATACGTTTACATTTAAGACTACATGGGTTTAATAATAAACACACCTATCCGCTAATTGATTTAGAAGAAATATTCCTATGTTTGATACAAGAAATCTAAATATCCTTAAATATCACCTTTTCAGACACAGCTTCCTTTTAACTTTTACTAATTTTAGACATATTTTTAGATTGAAGTTTTGAAGGAACAATCGGCAGAAATGTACTCAGATTCTGTATTCAATCTTGATTAACACCACGCGGAAAAGGATGCCCGGGTTTTATATAAAGGGTGCAGTGTTTCACATTCTAATAACGGTATGATAAAGAGGCTCGTGTTGTAAGGAGGCAGCCCCTTGGAGAAGGCTCCGCTAATTAGCAGTTCCAGAGAGACTTGTTAAGCTTTACTGAGAATGAGCAGTCACTCTTACACAAGCCCCCTCCTTGCTGTTAATGTCTTTGATGCAAACGTGAACGGATACTGGTTCTTTCACCTAATGTTCGTTACATTTTTAACTTGAGTGTCTGTTTTAAAGCCTCCTGCCTGTGCCATTTTAGGAACTTAGTTTGTGGAGGAATATTCTGAAGATTTCCGTGTCCTAAATAGTCTAACATCACAGCCGACCAGGGGCGTCAATACAGAGGGGATGGGGCATATATCCCCCTCATTTTTAACAAGGGAGGGGGGAGTCAATGTCATCACTAGGGCTCTATCAATAACAATATATGCATATCAATACGCCACGTTGATACGGTTACCGATATGCAATGCATGTTGTATTGTCGTATCGAGGAAACACAATGACTGCTAATAACTCTGACTTGATATATAATGAAAACTATTTATATATACTAAAGCTTATTTACATTTCTTCTGTTTTTCTTTAAGACGTATATTAGGTCACATGTATTGTCGTGTGATCAACTTGATGAGGAATGAATGTACTTTCAAGACAAGTCACCCCGTGTGAGCGATGATTTACGTAAATATGTTACAATTGGTCTTCGGTATTGTCTAATGGTCATATGGCTACCATTCAAATGTGCATTGCATGTTTTATCAATCATTTTTTTATCTCAGTAGGACATGCATTTCACTTTATAAACCATTATTTTACCACTGGCCAGTGCATCAATTTCTCGAGGTCCATATCCACCTGCATATTTGGAACTGCATATATTGTAACAAGTGAAACTAGTGCTCAACACCCTTAGGGAAAAATAAAAAACTTTATTACAAGGGTAATGTAAATGAGGGATTCACATTCCAAGAAGCATACGAAAAGGTATATTTACGTGGCATAAAATATGAAAACCTGTTTATCTTCCCCATAAAATGCTAATATAATGGGAAGGGGTCGGAGTGCCGGGGTAAGGACTGTAAACAAGATCTAGATTTTAAAACCCAACAGTTTACTCGGTATATGAGGATAAGGAAAAAGAAATCGTTTATGAAAAGAGAAAATGGCCGATCATTAGAAATGAGTGGCTACCAGACAAAGCCAACACTGCAGCCATTACCGAGCCCGGAGGTTATGGCGCCACCAACATGATGCCCGTCCAGCAAGCAAGCAGAAAATAAGGAATTGTCATCACGAAACTGTATACATAATATATATATATATATATATATATATATATATATATATATGGGATTAAAGTTTATATGTGTGTTTAAGAAAACTTATATTCACAGAGCTTTTAATAAGAAAATGGTGCACAAAAAAAAAGGAAGTGAATCGCCAATACGTTTCGGATATCGCTCTAAGTGTATCGCAATATTTTACCTAAATATAGGCTGACCGTTACCAAGCCCTGGTAATCACCCCCCCCCCCTTTTTTTATAAAATAATAATTATATATTTGAAATTATATTTATTAATTAGAATGATAGAAGTTCAATTTCTTAGTTTACTTTGAAATATTATATATCTAAACCTGATTAAGAATTAACATACGCTGGAACCTTATACTTAAATGTAACATATTTTAAATCTGCCGTCCAGACAATGAAATATATATATATATATATATATATATATATATATATATATATATATATATATATATATATATATAGGTTTCTAGGAAGGTTGTCCTAACTTTCATTCCCCCTCCACGCGTGCGAGTCATGCCCTTCCAACCCTGAAGATAAATTGACGCATCTAAGCCGTCTCCACTTCTACCTTCGTCGTCATCATCATCATCATCACCATCACCATAACTTTTTGAGAAAAAGTAAAATGATTTGTAAAATGGCAGTACTCTTTAACTCAGTCATTTTATTTTGGCTGAATTTTCTAAATCTGACAAAGATTGTTTATCAACAGCAATTAATTAGAATCCTTACCAGTTGCGTAAAATATGACTTACGGTGGTTGCCTTTGTGTTCGCGAGGGTCCTAATTTGCAGAATTTGCGAATGGGGAGTAATCGTGAATATGAATCCCTCGGGAAAAAACTGCATATTTTTCTCGGATATGATGCATCTGCACAAATATGGAACAGTTATCACACCTCTTGAAACATGATGTGTTAATTATCAACAAAATATGTGGATGGTATCGCAACCTTCTCATGCAAACATGCAATAATAATTGTCAAAACCTCAAATATGACACGGGTCGTAATACAATGACTGAAACGGTACAGAGTGAGGTATTGTGGGATTTATTTTTATTTTTATAATAAATGCAAATACTGTGTACTTAGATTTTAACAGATTCTCTTGCAATCGCAAAAATGAAACCCTAGCGAAACGTTCAAAATAAAGAAATCGCGAAATTTCAGCCTCGCGAATATGGAGCTAACCACAGTATATTACATCATTTGCCGTTAAATCAGCAGTCGAGTATGAGATGGAAAAAGCTTACACTTCCGATCTCGCCATAGCGTATATCATTATAAAAAATAGCCCCATTGACAACTTTTTATATATATTTAATGCAGCACAATTCATATACAGTCAGTTTACATTATAAATTTACTACTGGCAAGTGTAATACATAACACATAATTCTATATTCCTGAAAAGTTGGTTAAACTAAATCACGACGTAAAATGTTCTGCTCATCAACGGTGGGTTTTATCCCGGCAAAAACCGTCTATCATCAGTGATTTACGTGCACGAGCTAAGATAATCCGCCATGGTAAAGCTGCCCCGAGGGACACGTTACGACTCCATGACGGCTGATTACCGCGAGAATCGCGCGAGATCTTGTTCTAATTTCATGGACTGTCAGCTATAGCATGTAGAAGCAGGTCCAGCCGACCAATCACTATATCTATTACGCTCCGTTCTTTTCGTCTTGCATGTGTATCAACAATATGTCGAGTAGAGTGGGGATTTAGACTGATACCTCACGCCATTTATATTCCAATATAGGTCGAGGCTCCAGTCTATTGGCCTAGTGTACCCTGGTTTGAACGCCAGTTTCAGCATGGTTTAACCTCAACTGTACCTCTGCACTAAGACAGTTACTGAAAACAATTAAATATGGAATAACCTTGGCATGTTAAAACGGAAGATTTTGCACCGACAAACCATTCTTACCATATGGTTCAAACCGTTTCATTCAATAAACTTGCAGGGCCTGCTCCTACAGCCCAAGAACTTAGGAAAATATGATCTGCAAAAATTTGAAACATCATGACTTGATGTTCTGTTTTAGGCTGATTCTGGACAAGCCTGTGGCACTCCTACCTTTACCTTTTGCGATGTAATACATGTGTTTACACGGTGTAAAATAATATAGTTCCGTTAAATTAAATAGTTAAATTAAAATAGTTCATTTACCATGTATTTTCAAAATATGGATCCTGTGGTAATGTTTGAACCCAATCCATCTACTCAAACTGGAGTCATCATCCATAAACTAAATTGTGACTGGATGGACCCTGTGACGTTGACCGTGTAGCTTGTGAACCAAAAATCAAACAGAATCTTCCTCTATTGTGAGATATTCCACATGTGGAAGACGGAGGGTTTGAAATGAAAAATTTGGCGTCAAATGCATCTACAATCTTTTTAAAGAAGTAAATCCTGTGATGGACCTACGATCTTATGAACCCAAAATCAATATGATTCTTTAATGATCGGCCATATGTAAGTCAAGTTTGATATCCATTTGTCAATCCCAACTGGAGTTATCATCTGGAAACAAATATGTGGACAGATGGCCCCTGTGACTTTTACTTTTGACCTTGCGATCCCAAAATCAAAAAGTTTCATCCATTATTGACCATTGAGCAATATCTGAAAGATGGAAGGTTTTATATGAAAAGTTTGGCTAAAAATGCATCCGTAATTTTTTTTTAAGAAGTGGGTCCTGTGACCTAGACCTTTGACCCCATGACCTCAAAATAAAAAGAGCCCTTACTTTATTGGTTGGACATATATAATTAAAGTTTTAATCCAATATGTCAATCCAAACTGAAGTTATCATCCAGAAACAAATATGTGGACAGATGGCCCCTGTTACCAGGACCTTTGACCTTGTAACCACAAAATCAATCAGATTCTTCCCCTATTGGCAGATCATCCAAATGTGCTAAATAGAAGGTTTTAGATGGAAAGTTCGGCTTACAATACATCCACAATCTTTTTGAATAAGTAGGTCCTGTGACCTTGACCTTTGACCTCATGACCCAAAAATCTATCAAGTTCTTGCTTTAGGGTTGGGCCATACACAAGTCAAGTTTGAAATCGACATGTCAATCCAAACTGGTGTTATCATCAGGAAATATCTTTGACGGACATACAGAAAGAAACCGGTCATAATCAATAAACACACCAGATTACGGGACACCAGTGGGGAAATCACAGCTGAGAAACTGACATTTTTGTTGTCATTTGATGGTCTCAAAAAAAAGAGGAAAAATCATAAAAATTAGAAAACAATACAGTTTGCGCCACCGGTTTTTCAGGAACTGACAACCCTAGTCATGGTCAGTATTCAAGGCAAGATTCCGGGCAATCCATAATTAATGATCAAGATACTTGAGGATTTTTTAATTATTCAGGGGGGGGGGTTAGTTTCAAGCCCCATAGCTCGGAAGATATAGTTCACAGGGACCATATTTCATGTTTACAAGGAGATATGTATCCTGTTCAAAAGTTGCTGTTCATAAAAAAATCTTAATCCCCGAATATTTGAGCAAATGTAACTATACAAATCAAGGTAAAGATCACCAGACCTTAGTTGAAAAACATTTATGTAAAAAATTTAATTAACAATATGAAGTGGTTCAGAGCTGTCTTGTTCACATACAACGACGAAAACGATGGACAGCAACAACAGAACAAACACTAAAAATGTCTCCACAGAAGGGCCACACCTCCAGATTATTGAATATGAAATGACACAAAAATTATGAAAATCGAACCACCCTGTAACAAAAAATGCCATAATAATTATTTCGGAAATTGGTCGACGTGTTGACTCACACATGGACTTCACACTGCCACATGTTTATCTGGTCTCATGCTTTCTTAAGAAAATGCCCACAAGACGTCAGTTCTTCATATATGCGCCTGCAATGAATTGACTGGTTTGTTTGAGTTGGTCGGCAAAGGTCAGTGACGAAATGGAGAAGAGCCAGCTTCAGTGCTACAGCCAGAGATTCGCGGGTCCGATCGGACGCTTGGACCTCTAGATCCGAGCACTCGAAAAAGATTTCGGGCGTCAGAGACGCTTACCCTTATACGGAAAGCCATGTATATACATGTATTTATATATTTTTGAAGTTTGACAGTAAAGACAAGTCAAGTCAATGCCAAGCTGAAAGATACCTTTGGTTGAATTTCGGGGTTTTGGGCAGGCAGGCGAGACTTCAACGTTATTCGCAGACTTTTCAGGTCCGCAAAATAAAATCGGCCGGCCCAAAAAATCATGAGGCCGGCTTTAGACTACACGTAAAAGGTCCTCACCTTCGGTCCCTGGTCTTAATATTGAAACATTTCATAGCAATAAATCTTAAGCCGGATCTTTTCTTTGACTGTGTGATGAATGAGACATACACGACGTTTTGTTCTCAATAACGTCTTCACCGGCTTCTTTTGTTACTAACAGCACTGGGACAGCACTGCCTAAGGTGATATAAGGTTTTTCCTCGCGAAATCAGGCCGGTCCTGATGTCGCAGAAGAGAAATAATTTATAGCTGAGCGTGACTTTCAGACATTTATTTGCTGAGCGACTCTCCAGACGCTATTTGCTGAAGACTTTTTTGGTTGGTTGCTGTAGTGGCCTGGTAGCCAGGCAAAGAAAAGCCCGAACAGCTGAACACAAGTCTAAGTACCCGAAGACTGTAAATCCACGGCAAGCACGTGAACTATCATAAGTATGGTAATTCACCGTAAGTATCGTAAAAGAGGCAGCCATAGTCCCGCACCTGCGCCAACGTTGCAAAATAGCGCAATCTCGTCAGCTAGCGGCTTGGTTTAAGAAGTAACCTTATATTTGCTTTTGTGTCAACAAGTTTTTTCGAGACGTATTTTTATATATGTAAACAGTCACTTCTTTGGCGTATATGTTTATATTTGTGTGACTTACTGTAATGCCCGACAATAAGACACAAAATAGCATACGCTCATTGTACAAAGAAATGGTGAATCAATTTTGAAACGTGAAGTTATCTGTCCTAAACAGACCAGGAATACAGCTCTAAACGGGGACTATACAATTCCAATAATACGAACGGGAGGTAAACGAGCATTCTGACACAAGAAGAAATTAAATACGACGACGGGCCCATCTAAAGCTATCAAGGTTGATAACGCGTTTTAACATCCTATCATATTATCATATAGCCCATTTGCCTTCTTTTATTTAAGTGAAATATAGTTTCATGATCTCAAAAAAGCTATTTCTAGAACAATGGTCTTGTCATGCAAGAGCGTCATCAAAAATCTGACCAATCAAATAAAAGCTTGTAAACCTGTTTTGCCCACTCTATAAAGTTTACCTTCTTTGCGTTCGATTTGATTGGACGTTACGAATCCATGAAACAGCTGTCTTGGCGCCTTTTGGTCCGGTGCTCTTACAAGACTGCATAACACGACATTTAAAGCCGACTATTCGGCATAACAAGACATTTAAAGCCGACTATATGCCTACCTTTTTAGTAGAATATATGCGTTTTCCGTTTACTCTGTAAACTTAGCAAACACGCTACATGCGCCAATGCTTATAAATAAACAAAACATGCAACCTGAGTTGGTTGGTTATATCTGTGCGGAAGTCGAATTGTCTCTAGTTGTAAAACCACCTTATTAAACTCTAATTCGTCAGACTTGAAAGGTTGTCTGTCTGGATAGTTTTGGCGGGTCCCCATTTGTTATAACCACGTGCATATAAAAAAACGTGGATATAAAAAAACTACGAACGGGATCAGCGGTGGGATCAGCAGTTTCTGGCCTATTTTTTTTTAATAAAAAAAGGATTATCTTTAGTTAGAATACGTCAGTTATCTGACAAATCAATTATTCCTGTGGTAATTGATTATGCCTGTGAATTTAATTTATTTCTTATGTTCTGATTTTTTCCTTCTCAAATGATTTAGAATGCCAGCGTTGTACGGAGTACTCAAGTACCAGATGTGTGTAGCAAATATAGTACTCAAGTGCAAATTTGCTACCCGTTTGAGCATGGAATATACTATTATTACAACACTGTGGGCACACTGACTTAAACATCGTCAAATCCGGACTGGTCTGCAGAGAAGATAAGGTCTTTAATACTCAAGTACACGAATGTTTATGTTACTGAGTCCCATGACTGGAAAATTATACCAGAGGTTAGATCATTTATTAATGTCCCGCACAATATCAGTAAATTCAGGTTCTAGCCAAGCTTCACGATAGTTAAATACAAATTTGATGTTGTAAAAAATGTTTTATTTTGATGTCATACAAACCAAGAAATCCCAACAATAGCTGATAGCTCCCTTGTGACGAAGTGAAAGTTTGATGAATAAAACGTGGCATCATATTTTATTTTTACTCAATTATCAGTCAAACGGCTTGGCTTATTCATATTGTTGTCACAGTCTGCTGATATTTAATACATATAAATGGTTCACACACTGATGTTTTCTGCGAGACAAGGAATGCATCAGAGTAAAGGAACAATTCAATTTCTATGAATATGAAACCTTCTTTAGAAATGTCATATCACTGTATGGCATATATAGTTTACGGCCGAAACAGCGGATAGCTGAGAGAGAAGTGAAAAATGAGATATTTGCGCTCACCTTTGCTGAGCTCTTGAGCTCGGATCTTCAACAGTTATGATAAAACCGCAGGCAAGCGACCCTTTGAGCTTTACCTTTCCTCAGTGTTGTAGCTATAGATATAAAGTCAGTCGTCTGCTGGCTACACACGATCAGCGTATAACTACGCGGGCATCCAGCCAATCACGGTGCGGCTTTGTACATATAACACCTTGTTAGGTTCATGTTACATCACGTAATTAATTAGTCCTGCCTTAGATTAACATTGACTCTAGAAGTTAGCTTATATTAACTATTTTTTTAATCCATATACTCTTATTTTCATATCGCAAGGTGGCAAATTTATATGTAGCTTTAAGCTAATCTGTTTTACCACAAACATGCGCCTCCGAGAAACCACAGTTAAATGTTAAATAAATAAACGTGATCCCTGCATGTTTATAATCAATCGCACATCTTAGTACTTTAATATGCGCACTTCAAAGGTAATTTGTCCATGCTTTGCGCATTATTTTCCCATTATTCAATCAGGACCAACGGTTTTTTTTTTTGCATGGGAATAAACATCTCATAACTGTTGAACATCCGACCTTAAAGAATTTTCGGTCCCAATTTCAGGCCACACATTGCAAGTGGCAGTCTGTAAGTTGTAAAGTCGAGGGCTTTTGTGCGTACGGGGAATTTTTCTCTTCAAAATATATGCACCATTGAGTGTCTAAACTCAACATCTTTAAGGCCAAAGCTCAGGATCTGCATTAAATTTCCATTTGTGTCGTATTTTCTGCAAGGGTTTAAACGGAGACGTTTTAGACACCCCGAAATAATTAATAAAAATGCCAACTTGTTCACTGGTAGGGCTATTAATACTCGAACGTGGATTCAAGGAGTACTCGTATTTGCACGCTTTTCATGAAAATTTGCAGTTTGTCCATTCGTGTAGGACATTAAAATGTACTGACGTTGTGCTGGTCAATTTGATAAAAAGGGATCGTAATACTTTGGAATTTTCACCTTTCTAACGGAAAGGCATAGATACAGGTTTGCCTTTAAGCCAAAAAAAAAATGCTTTTCCGCTAAAGATGCATCACACCATCATATCAAACTTTCAGTCACAATTCGCTCAGTGTAAACTTGATTCTGCCATCTTACATGCACACTTGCATGGAAAAAGAACTTAATGTTTTCAATAGTAACACTTATATTAGACACACGAAAAAAACCAGGAAAATATAGGAGATGAGGGCCTTAATACCGGAAAGCATAAGAAGTAATATACCAAATTTGTAAGAAAATATAGGAAATAAAGTGAGTCGGTGGAACACCACCTGTAAATATTTCAGCTACTGTGGAACATCCAGATTTTCATCTTTCAAACGGACTGTTACAAAATGAAATATGCCTTTCCGTGCACGTGTTTGCCTGTCTGATACGGGCGGAAAGGCGTTTTTACGACACCTGGACCAAGATTTGCTGACACTCAACTGTTTCTCATTCCATCCTTCAAGTAGGGGCGGAATTAATGCGGTACCCCTTCGTTTTGACCTTAAAACCTGGGATATAGAAAAATTCACGCTAAACAACTTGACAGTGTCAGAATTGCGTCTAACACGGTTTTCTTTCTTGCTTCTACATGCGAAAATTCTGTATAAAGGTTGCTATAATAGAATTCCAAGCTGACTGGTTCACCTAAACTAGAGTAATGAGCACCCTTATTCCAAAATCCTCTGTCCGTCCCTGCTAGAAAATAATTTAACATTAGCCAGGTCTAATTTATAAATGTTTTACATCGATGGGTAGCTGTCATCTGCAAAACATTGTCATAGCAACGGGTACCCGATTAACCTTGTTGGGAAATACCAACGGGATCTCGAGTCGAACATTTGCTTCCCGTTGCTGTAGTAGGGTGATCCGCCCCTCAAGCGGAATGCCATGTATTTTGACAACCTTCAGGGCACAGCAATAATCACTTGATATGATTAAAGACCTAGTCATCAGTTTTGTGTCATTTGAACCTTCTTGTCCCCCCCCCCCCCCCCCAGGCATAAGTTGTTTATTATTACCCCTCTTATGTTGATCGTGACTCAACAGGCAATTAGAGAAAACATGAAATCAGTAACAAAGTAGCTGATTCAAAACATATGATAGACTCTTCATATATCACAAAATAAATAATCCCTCATGTAGTAAGTGCAGTGCTTTTAATCATCAACATTATACCATAATCACTCACGTGACACGGTACTGCCGTAAACCTTTTGCATAGCATTGTCGTAAAATTTACGTGTCATTGTCGTAAATAATTTCATACTATTAACATTTTTTCCAGACAAAAAAAAACTGAGTAACGTTTAGTGCTCCTGGATTCTTCACAATTAGTAGCTCATGTTAATTGATTAATATATAATGCCATAACGTTATAAGAAAATTCTTTTTTTTTTCTGTCAATACCTTATGTTCACTTTACTTCAAAATCCATAATTAGCATTTAACCGGGATGTTTCCCCTTGTTTTATTGTCCTGTCAATATATTAGACCACCATGTATTTGACAAAACCCAAATAAAGCCTCATATAACAACATTAAGAAAGAAAAACCAATTGAGGAAGTGCATTATAACTGAGATTTAAACCCTTCTTCTTGAGTCCACGGGTAATATTTGCATTTCCATTATCAAACAGAGACAATCAGTGGTAGGGAGTTTGGTCCCATGTGATTACTAATGTATCTTTTCTTGTCACGTTCAGTTTATTTCATAGGATAGAGCCTGCTAAATGTGTCAGTGTTTTAGCGCTTTCAAATGTTCCACGTGTGTCCAAAGATCCGCTGAAAATGTTACATGTGTTTTACTCAAGGCAGCGGTGGCATAACCGTAAACTGCTTTTTCACAAAAAGGAATGAAAATGGTCTTAGTTTTGTTCGTTTTATACTTACAAAGCTATATGTGATTAATTTCTGCAATAAAAAAGGGGCTTTGTTTACCCTGTACGCAGGTGGACTGTAGTCCCAATTTTTACGGGTGTAAAGGCTTCAAGCCTTTCCCCCGTTAAGATTTACCCCCTGCTGCTTATATCAAGATACTCGCACTCTTCAAAATACCCACTCCTCACTCTGGTTGATAAAATTTGGTGAAAATGTCATGTTTATAGTCCATGATAGGAAAATTTTATCTTTTGACAAACTAAAGAAAGATGCAAAAAGAAAATATCACTAGTTTTCACATCAGAAAAATATAGTCGCAAAATGTTAATTATCTGTTCAAAATCCATATGGACTTCACTAAACATTTCACGGAAGCGCAAGACGCAATTTATTAGGGCTGTAACAATTCATCGAAACATAAATGCATTAAATCGAAGCCAGTCATCAATCGATAATCGTATCAGGCAAAAAAAGGTACGATAATCGAACCGAAAATTGAATATTAAATTAGAAGGCTATAATAGATAATCGAATGAAATCGAAAACCCCTCAGTAATTCACAGGCCTACAATTTACATACAAACCAAATACGAATAAATAAAATATACCAGATATACGAATATTCAACCTCTAAGAAGGAAATTGAAAAAAAACTGTAAGTATATAAGCATATATAATATCTTATTATGGGTTGTTGTGCAATTGAATGAGTATTATGAAACTGAATTTAAGTTTTCCCCGAGGGTTATCTGAAATTGATTTCAAGCGACCGAAGTTAAAGTATGAAAGTATGAAAAGCTTCAAAAAGGAAATATCTCAATATCTGAGGAAGTGACAAAAAATTTAACTTAATTGACCAGTGGTATACCTTTAATTCCGGCATGCCTAATTGCGACACCGGATTTTATTTTGTACATAAAGTTATGAAATTATTGCCAGGTTCCTGTTTCATCAGGGTGAATAAATAGATGTGTTGAGACCGCTCTGGGTTGATGACCGCACCGTCATCGGTAAATTATCGGATGCATGTCATACAGCACAGCCAAGGCCGTTGCATAATACAATATTATTCTCTCTCATATGGGTAAAAACTACAATAATCCCTACACAAACATAAAAGCAACAATTGTTTTGAGCGGGCAATCTGGAATTGTAAATGGTAGGATTAAATGGATTTCAGAAGTAATTTGAAACTGATTCCCTCTCTCCCCAATCCTCACGGTGCTAGGTTGATACGATTTCAAGGTAGCTTTATTGGCAAACCCCCTTTTATTTATTTCATTCCAAAGGTTGTTTAAATTTATTTTATACCAAATGTATATATCATCATAACTTGGAACAGCGTTCGTTCTACATATATATGAATTTATGACACTTTCATTCATTTTCATATGATATTTCTATGTTTAGAAAATTAATTAATACACTGCTTCATTATAAACACCTATAGATTGAGCAAGCAACATTCTAGCGGGCTTTTATTAAATTAAATGACAATATCCGAGGTAAAATTACATGTTTTTCTTTGTTTTTAAATGAAAATATATTTTTCTGTAATATATATATATATATATATATATATATATATATATATATATATATATATTATAGTGAATATGTGTAATTAGTAAATCTGTGTATTTCCTAAAACCACTAGTAAATACCTGAAGTTCCTTATTCACTCAGGGACTTCACGTATTTACCAAAACTTCTGGGAAATCCGCATATATCTTAACATTAGAGGCTAATTTTTACTGAGATTTACTGGATGGTATTCTTTGAATGTATGTAGACTCCAACGATTTAATGGTCAATACCTGGCTTACAAGAGGGGTTTCAGGTGATGTAAGATTAGCCTCTGTTTAGCATGTTATACGGAAGAATACTTTTCACGCACTAAATGACTGTAAAGAAAATTTTAGTATGAAAGCAATTGTAAAACCATGAAATTATCAGTTATGTTTATACATCAAGTCCCATTAAGGGACACATTCATCTGCAGGTAACAATTTGTAGCTATAGAAATAGATCTATCTCGGTTACCTTTCTTGTCTTGAATCTAAGGATGTTACAGGAATGTATAAAAAATTACAAGGATAAAAATGGCTGATTACTCAGGCACCGTGTGTGTCAGAAGCAACACCCATCCGGGGCTTTCACAAGGAAAACATGTTTTGTCCGTTTATAAGAAAGGCTCGAAGGGGCTGTACCACGCCGGAGAAAATGTTTAAAAGAAACTAAATCTGGGAACTAATTTTTAACAAGAAACTAATTCAATTTTTCACAAGTTTGTAATGTTGTTCCTTATTATTGGTCACCTGTGGAGCAATTACACGTAACGTAAATTAGTAAGGGGGGGGGGGGGGTAAATGAACCAGGAGAGAAATCGGAAACCGCTACACCGGCATTTCGGGCGCACGTGTCTGTAATATTAACAAGGTGTGCTTATATTGAATAACAGGGGGCATGACTGTGCAGGGATTGCTATAATTAACAGGAATAATATTGTGCCCCGCAGGAATAACAAAACAACACATTAAAAAGGCAAGCAGTGGAGAACATCTGGCAATATACAGCAGAGACGATCCTTTCAAAAACAGACTATTCTGTGATGTGAATATAATATAGCAACGGATAGATCGATGCATGCCAATCATTCTGAATTCTTATAATCTTTTTTTTCCATTTATTTACTTCTTTTTCTTGTAGAGAAACATCCTAGACCATAATTACAAACATTCATTACATAACAGTTATTATTTTAATTTAATTAATTCCAATTATGTGATAAACTTGCGTATTATACAACAAAAAAGCACATATGAAGTTGCTGTGTCCCGTATCCAGGTAAATAAACAAAACTGGAATTAAAAAGCAGATAAAGACCGCATACCTCCACCAACTCTCTGGATCACCAGAACCAGAATATTACCAGTAACCCTACGTAACCTTAGTGAATGGTACGTGAGGAAAAATATGATTCCATGCTCGCGAGAAATGCGTTTCACGATTCGCCAATTTGATGTCTGCATCGTTGATCAGCTCTGCATGGCAGAGCAAAGGCGTTTCTAATTAGGTTTTCCCGAATACTAGTAAATGATGATGGGCAGGCCCTTGGCTTGTACAACGTATAAACTTGCAGTATCTGACAATGCAAAACAAAGATAATCATAAAAAATTGCTAGTACAGATATTGATCCAGTTACTCCATATTTAATGCATTGTTCCTGATGTATGCTCCTTAGCATCCATAATATCACCATAATAAAGAGTTTCTTTCAGTAAACTTGCTGACAAACAGACAGTTAACTAAACAGAAACATGTTACTTCCGCTAATTGGGGGAGGTTATTTTCGATTTTTACCATAACACTTAAAATCCATTATCCCCCTGGATTAAGTTAATGAAACTTTTTGTAATTGATATCCTTTTTTAATGATGAATGACTTTTAATGGAGAGAGGTTAGTGAATTTTAACAATTTTACTGACCAGCGACCCCTCAGTGTGTTTGTAATATATATATACCACACAAAAGTATAACATCTCTAACACATAGTAGATAAACCAACGGGTTATCGGAGCAATAACTGAACCATTACATGGGCAACTAGATTTTAAGTATTATACAGTATGTAAATCGAAGATATGTACGTTTTATTTCTTTGTGTATTTTGTTTGTTTGATTTTTGATCAAGAATTGATATCGTCCCGCATGGCACTACCAGTGCTTGACAATTTGGTTTACAACCTACAGTGGGGTTTTTGATAGCGGGAACTCTGCCTGATATAATTGATGATAGTTGCTTATAACTATAAGAAACCTTGAATGCCGGGAGCTGCTCTCATAAAACAACTACGTTTCCCCTGAATTTGTCACTGAGGATGGCTCAAAAATGATATACTGTAACCTTTATTCCTACCTAGGCCAAATATACTTTGAAGGCTTTCAGTAACACTCGAGAAAACGTGTGCTTCCAAGCCATAATCACGCACCAGACGTGAATATACGAGAACTGCCGGTGTTCCAATTGTTCCCATGCAACACAGAGACTAGGGCTAAAGCTGTAATATCTATATCGTATCGCCGCCGTATTACATGTTTTTATCCCTCAAGAGACCCCCAAGGAAATTTATAAAGCACGAATAATGATGGGTTGGCAAACATAAACAAATGCTGCATGAATCAAAAGAAATTCTTATGACATGGTGACAAAAACAGCTACGGCCAGTGCCCTGCCAAAACATAATTTTTTTTATAACTATACAACTTTCCTTCTAAAAGTCCGAAAGACCTTTTGAACTTTAAATATCATTTTCCTTTAGTTCCCGTATGATAATATCAGAGAATTAAGAATTAGTTGCAACCTATTTATCTGCAACCTATCCACCATTTTAAAAACGTCATGTGTTGCAGTCGAGCCTATACCATCGCAGTCCAAATGCAAGGCCAAGCCAGTCGAGTTTTAGCCGTGAATACTCACTAGAAGTTTATATTGGTTGGTAAGTTTACTTCGCTGCATGGTTGTTGACTCTCCAATGTCTGAGGCCGGAATGGCGCAAGTGAGTCCAAGTGGAAGTCCTTGACGTTCGATTTATGGTTGACCGAATCTTTTGGAAGCCACGTTCATAGCCGAGTCCAAGTTAGCGCCATTTCGGCCCTCTGACATTAGAGAGTTTAAGGACAGCGTAATATAGCGTCAAGTTAGACCTGCCAACCCGAATGTAAATGCCTACTGATTCGTGTATCCATGTACCTGAAAGACTCGAGTCCATGTTGGCAATTAAGTCCCCCCTTTATGAAATAAATAGTAATTTAAAAGAAACGACGACAGAACATTTTATAGGTCATCCTGAATAAGGAAACTAGACCAAAATGACTTATGAGCTGGAAATAAATGAAGATTCGATGATTTCCAGGATACAGATATGTCTCCTAATAAGGTTAATCTGGTTAAGCATTTATAAGGCCTGACACATTAACACAGGTTATAGCATGAGCGGTGAGAGAGGGGACATGCATTCCCTCCCCAACTTTTTTTTTCAATCGGGGGGCGAAACATATTACTTCTTTCTACATTCGGCTATTTAAATAAATGTAATTTGCCTTAAATATCATCCCTAACTGCAATTAATAAAGGGTTGTTAACAAAATGGTGTCACAGTGTGGGGCAGTGGCGTCAATTTATCTTTCCGGGTTGGGGAATGACCCGCAGACATACTCACACACTGTGTGTCAAATATCGAAGGACTGCAGTCTTTAAGGGATGACTAAAATAGCAAAATGACTGATAGAATGAGAGGATTTCTCCGTTTTTATGACATTGTGGCCCTTTGCCTTTAATATACATACAATTATAAGACATAAAATAGAATATTACATCATATATTATAAAATATATTAAAAATCGAATGCACTCAGTAAAGCGCCTAATTCTTTTTTTTTTTTTTTTGATCCGCCGCCTGTATACCTGAATTTAATTGTGTATTATCTGGCCTATGGTTTCACCCCTTCACATTTAGTCTTAGATTCAGGTGACAAATTAGGATATGTGGTCTTTTACAACTCTCATTCAGTTGTTAACATGGCAAAACAATCATAATGTATCCGCCTTTTTCGCCTGGTTTGACAACATGATTAATTCATTCACTGCTAGAAAACTAGGATGAAATAACAACCTCCTTGACAAACGTAAAACCGCGGCTCCACTTTTCATTCACATGATATGTTGTTCTAATCTCTCTCTCTCTCTCTCTCTCTCTCTCTCTCTCTCTCTCTCTTAATCTAGGGTTAGCTTCTAAATAAAAATTAAATTACAAACAAAGGCTCTGGTACAACCCTTTCTGATTTCACAAAGGCGATGTTCACTTCCTAACTAACACTGCCCGGTGTTCACATACAAAATGTTTCAAACGTACGTTCTTCAAGGGCAGTAAGAGAAAAAAAATGTATGGGCTAGAAAGGGGCAGTTATACCACACACGCTGAATATTATATATTATTATAAGATTACCCATAATCCTGCCAGGCTTTTAGTTGTAATAATGCCATAAATATATGTAAAACTAGAATTCTGTAAGTGCCAACCCCGGCTTTAACCGCTGGCTATAACCGGCTTTAGCCGACCCGGTCAGTACTTCAAAAGAGGCCAACACTAGCTATTACTGGTTAATACTCCTTAAAATGAAGAATAATAAATGCCCCAAACCTAATAAACAACAACAGAATTATTCACAAATGTTATTATTGTTATACAAGCTTGTTCGTTGTACATTGTGCCAGGAAATACTACAGTAAATCATTCAAAATGACACAAAGTCAAGGATTATGACACAAATAAAACAAATATACTAGTATTAATTTTGCAAAGTAGTAATGATACTGCAGGGGGAACCAAGGTTAACTTAGAGCAGGAATATGCATGTTACTAACTGTAAAGATTTAATAAGGTGCCTCACTGTGCCACTCTCATAAGAATCTCTGTGCCTGATGACAGGCCTATCCCTTAATTTTACATTTCATGTCCCACACCAAGGCCCAATATCAAAGCTTTGTACAAGAAAGTCTTTGATAATCAATAGTTAAGATCAAACATACAGCAATGATAAGCTAGCATGGAGTTCAAGTCCAGACAAGACTAAAATTGCCTCAACACTGACTCTGATCTTGCTCATTTAATTTATCTCCAACCCCACAGCCTCTGGGTAAACAACTTCACATCCTTTAATGATGCAAATCAGTATCGTAAATCAAACAATTATTATCAGGGAGCCATACAGTGGATCCAGTTTTATGCTCAAGATCATATGAAGACTAATTAAGTTTGGTCACATAACTGTCTCGCTTCAATCTGTCCATCAGATCTAGTAACCACATGGTTCACTGCCCTAGTCCAAGGTTAGGCTTCGTGTTGGTAAACTGATATTACAGCCACTACTTTAAAAACCATTTTAAAAAGTGTACAAATTGAATGTTTTTTTAGATGACCAGTATATCACTGAAACTACTTAAAAGCCAAGGGATTAAGGAATATTGTATGAATGATTTGTAAGATATTCAGCACATAAACCGGTATTGACCAGTAACAGCCAGTATTAGCCACCGGCCCGAACAATATGAGTAAAAGCCAGCTTCTGGCCAACCCAGGGGAGGGGGGGGGGGCGGGGTGTCCCTATCGAGGGATGCTTCCCAACCAGTGTTTGCATTCTCTTATGCAGCCCATATTCTCAGGTTCATTCGTGACTGTACATTTGTGAACATCCCTGATGACATTTCTGAATCCGGATCATGAAACGGATCCATACCAAATTCTAATCGATTCTCCATTGGCCCATTTCCGCAATGCCCTAAACATTTCAAGATATTACGTCCATGACTGTGTGAGTTATGTTGTGAACATATACGCACACACACGAGCAGGGATGAAGGTACAACATCCTTGCGGAGGCAATAAAAGGCACAACGTGTCTAGATTGACATCAGGTAGTGTGGAACATCATTCTAACGGCCTGTCCACTGAATGGGACGAATTCCCGATAACTGCATAATATTTCGCCACAAGGCCACTGAAGAAAAGAGCATTTCCCTCTTACTTGCAAAATATCCCTTCATGCTTTTTATACCAGGGATTGCAATGACTAAATGACCAACACTTTATATGCAGTGAAGCTCAAAGAAAGACCCTAATGTTGTTACAAGTGCCCTTTTTATTGTGTGACACAGGCGTAACTCGTGTTGTAGCGCCCTCGCCTGGCCGCGTGTTGCACTCTCAGTTTAATCCGTACTGGTTGAACTCTCGTTGTCGTGCTAGCTTGGGGCTTTCTCGCCTGGCCGAGCCGGGGCAAGCTCACGTGTGAACCCTAATATGTTGAGACACGGCATTCGTTGTTCTAGTATATTCTTTGAACGTGTGTACTGTGTTAGATTCTTTAGAATGTTGAGGTGAAAAGTTATAAATAGGGGGCTGTGTTTTAGAGCCGAGAGAGAGAGGTGAGAGAATATTCCAGCGGACACACAGGTGTGTAGGTCAGTCTGTGGGACCAATTCCAATAATTAAGTGCGGCAGTTATAGATTTTCTTCAGATTTTCTTCTGGATTTTGTGACGAATCTTATTTGGTCTTCAGTTTACTCTGTCAATTGTTACAAGAGCTTTACATTGGACTGTTATTCTCCGAGATAATACATTTTAAAGGACTTGTCGCTGTGACATTGGTGGTATCCTGGTACTGTGCACTTTGTTTTTTTTTTTTTTTTTTTTGTTTTTTACTGTTTGATTGTATTGATTTGCTGTTATGCTGCTATTATACTGTGTCCTTGTATTGATTTAGTGTATTGTAATGTTAGGGTTGTTTTAAGAATAAATTATAGTTATTTGTTAACAAAAAACCACTGACTTCTTTATTCATTCTCCTGGACATTTCACGCTGCTTTGTGCTACAGAATCTGATTTATTTTATCTCCTTGACAAAATTTATGTTCATCACGCATACATGATCTGTTGATATTTTGTTCCGTAACAATATAGGTAAAGTCACAGGAAAATACCCACGATTAAGCTAGATGGCGCTGACTACCGGGGCGGGGGGGGTTCCATTTTACCAGTCGGTATGCCCGGATTCGTGTGTTGGTATGAGAGTTAGACATTTACACCCACCTTGCGGCTTATTATAATGTACATTAATGGCTGTAAAACTGTAAGTTTGGGTGTTACAGGTTACGGGTTCAATTCTTTTAATTTTCACCCATAACTAATGGTGCCGTGGCACTATGCCCCATTCAGTTCACTTGTTTGACTACCGGGTAGATTCCCACGTCCACGTCCAAGGCATTGTCGTCGTTTATAATTGATTCAATGTTGTGCATTCTTGTAATCATATACCATTAACATGAATTCGAGTGATTTATGCTTTAAAAGGATTTATATGTTAACACGATGCTTTGTTTAGTTCAGCAGTCCATTGTATGTTTACCAAATGCTATCATAGTGAATATATTAATTCGTTCTGTTTGTATTATATCTGAATCTAAAACATATATAATATTTTGAATTACACGAAGTCAGACGAAACACTATACCAGCCCCTATTGTCCTAAAAGTAGGTTCTATTGTATCAGTCTTAATGTAACGAAGTAGTCAAAGTCGTTTCAAATGCCATCGCAAATTAAGCTTATAATTATGCATGACTCGAGCTAAACCAAGGTCCAGTATATCTGTTCAGCCTGATATATATCATATATCAATCACCTTTCTTCCGAATAACACCATAAAAAAAAACAGAATTGTTTTAGGTTTCAGTGGACCAGTTGTGCCACATGAGATTTATGAATTACAAGTACAAAGTGTTGCATATTACCCGTTCTTGCTTTGGGGAAGGTTCGCGCGACTTCGGCCGTGTACGCGTCCGGGACAGCTTTCCATGTGTCAAGTTGACACACTGGATACACCACAAATGGCGTTATTTCTGATAGATGTCGCTGCGACATATGTCGCTGAGGTTTAACGGGAAACTATGAAAAATGCCCCCTCTCCCCCCACTTAGGACACACTTGGCATCGTTCTCATCACTGCAATACTAAAACTCCTGTGTTTCCAAGGTGTGGCAACAGAGAAATTGCATGAAAAGGAATTAGTGCCAACGTCATTGAAATTATAGATATATCAAATCTCAAGATACCTTCTCCCCTCTACGGGAATTATCAATTCTCAAAAGTTTACGACAAACGTATTATTTTATTTTAACGCATTATATATATATATATATATATATATATATATATAGAGAGAGAGAGAGAGAGAGAGAGAGAGAGAGAGAGAGAGAGACATTTATTAAAGTGTCACGATTTGAAATAAATCAAAGTAAATTATATATTAAAGTAAACAGTATACTCATACACCATGATTTCTACAAAGATCTTAGTTTGTTGTTTGGATGGTGTTTTGGTGGAGAAAATGTGTTTACAGGTTCACTAAGTGCATCGTGGAACGGTCAAAACAACCGGAATAAGGACGCTTTGATCGTCGATAAAGCATTGACAAATAAAAATCATCACCGACAGGAGTCCCAGATACCTGATCTACACTCTACTTAACACGTGATACAAAAGTCACATCAAACTGAACGAACGGGCAGAAAGCATTATTGGCATGTCAAGATAAACTGATTCTCTGAAAGCTAAAAACAACTGAGGAAAATGTTTTCAAGTGCATACTTTTCAATTCAAGGCAATAAAAACATGAAAAAGGGTTCGGAACATTGCGTATTGGACCTGTCACACAAATATAGCCTTTTAGGTCACCGCACAAATGCGCGGACTCTGTCGCGACACTGACGCGCTAGGATCCGACAAAGCATTCAAAATTTACAAATGATCTTTAAAAAAATGAAATGTGATCGATACATCTCTTATATTATGGTCTTAATGAGAGAAATAGGTTCTGCCACACGATTGAGAGACTTGTAAGCTGAACATAGAAAAAAAAAGAAATCTTCATTCTAAGGAATGCAAGCCTCCGCCGTGTGTGTGGTCCCTGTAGTGGGATGGGATGGTCACAATACCATGTTTGCATACACTTATCCGGCCCTTATTTTCTTTCGTGCATATATGATTGTACATTTGTGAATATTTTTGGATGACCTGCCTGAATCCGGACATTGTGCCGCAGCCACGCCAAAAATCTATTCGATTCTTCATTCGCCCATTCCCGAAAGTACTTGAAAATATCATAAGATTCCATTCATGATGGCAACACACAAAAACACACACACCCGGGGGGGGGTATAATGCGTACTCTATTTAAAAGCAAACGTTGTCAAATTTAGGGAAACAGGTGTGTCCCCTTGGGTTTGTGTGTATAATTTGAAAAATAGAGCGTAAACCGGATCAAATCTGGGGTACTTTGACAACATGATCTGTAAAATGAATTTTGCACTGCATGGCTAATGTCAGTATCCATGACTCAATTGTACATGTATACTTTAAAACTAGCCCCCATCCCCATCCCCGTTCCCCGGCTCCACAACATATGGATAATGTATAAAGTAGGTTGGCTTTTTTAATATATCCGACGACTGAGGAGAGGAAAAAAATAAAAATGAGTATACACTTCGGATTCAAAGTATTTTACTTTTACGGATAATCCATAGTACACACATTCAATTAAACTGGTTTGTTTGGTACAGTGTAAAAATGTGTTTTATCTTCCCTGAATGTTTATAAAAAGTAAGATGTGCCAGACGAAAAGGGTTCATGATGAATCAGGTTTTACTATAGGTAGTGACGTTTGTAGAACACACGTATGAGTTACTATAGCACACATGCATATCACACATCTTCTAGTCACTGGACAATAAATTGCGTTATCCCGCTTAAATACACACAAACGCAGGTTAAAGTATTACTGTAAATTAACGCAAATCTTTCAAATATAGTCCCGTAGTCAACCTACCAGACTAATTGGGATGGAGGATTTCTATTCTCGTATAGGATTAAAGTTTCTCCGAACGTCAGTGAATGGAATTGAAGTGGCATGCAAGAGTGAAATTTATCTTATTATTTATGTTGTTTGGTCTCCGCGTAGAGTATCCCTCGCTTCATGAGGGCCCAACGGTCATAATTAATTCATCGACCCTCACTTCTCGCCTGGCTCTCAAACACCGAAGGATGGAAATGACATTAGGGTGGGCGTACATAAAACAAATTTGTGTTAATACAACCAAAGTAGTATAAAGTACTGCACATTTCAAGGTTACCTTCAAGTTTTATAGCCGCTCAATACATCTCATCTAATAATGCAATTAACAGTACATTAGATTATAGTGCCAATGGCAGAAGGAAAATATTCATCCTAATTACTTCCCACATTGCATAGAGACACACAAAAATACACTAAACATTTGTTTATCATAATTTTCATTTTAATTTTTAATCTGACCTCACAAAATGTGGTCGATACCGTATTTCCTCATCAAAAATATGTCGTACATGGTTATAAAATAATAATAAAAAGCACTGGAATATAAACCAACTTTTTTAATTGGTAACAACACAAGGGGATGAGTGTTCCTGATATCGCCCTTGACCATCCAAACCTACCGCTTTATTGCACGTAATTACCGTAAAATCACCCATTAACGACTGCCCACGTGTTAAGAGGATGTCACTTTAGAATACAGCCTAAGTTTATGACCCCATAGCAAGTCAAAGTTAGCTTGACCACTTAAGGTCTCTTTCATACATTCACGGTTTTTGCGTCCCGGCCCATCCCTGTGACCCTTTGTAACGGTCAGTCACGGTTTGACTATATAATTAGGGGGATCTTTTTCTTCAAACGGGACGAGCACCTATATATCTGATAGGACACGCACTCGAATCACCATTAATATAAATTTCGGTAGACTTTGTTATTTTTTCTGGGTAATTTCCTTATAGCTATTATTATATAGCGTTGTCAAAGCGTTATTTTTTTTTCACAATATAAGCTCCACCTTTTAATTATTTTCTTGGGATAGACAGGCCCATTGATAAGAAACTTGTTTTGGAATATTTTCTGTTCTTACCATACAATTTATCCTTCTAAGGCTAGAGGATCGAATTCTCCATAATCTTGCTTGCGTCCTGCACGGTTTTAGGATAAAAGCGGGTAAGCTAAACATGTAGCCTATAAAACATTAAATGATAACAAATGATAATAACAAATGATTGTAGAGAGAGAGAGACAGAGAGAGAGAGAGGAGAGAGAGAGAGAGAGAAAACAGAGAAGAGAGACAGACAGACAGGCAGACACACAGACAGAAAGTCAGAGGGATAGAGACAATGACCGCATGGCGATTTACGTGGAATGCTTCGTCTGTTCACTGCGAATGATACCATGCAAGTCCATTGGTTAACTATGCTGCATGCAAAGCGGTTGTGTCAACTCATGAAGCAGGTTGTCCTCTGACCTCACGAGTGGGACGTCACATCGCTGGTTGATATAAAAGTGTGCTAATACAAAGAGGGTTTGGGAGCACAGGCACTTGACACCATGTGGGGGGTGGTGGGTGGGTCGATATAATTAGCACAGGACGACCCCTTCCCAACTGTCGTTTTAGCACATCTTATCATTAATCAAATGGTTTTCCATATTTTGAGTGCCTATTCACTCAAAATTTGCCGATATCCGCTCTAAAACGCCTTAAATATAACTTAAATAATAACTAAAGCATCCCGCTTCCAATGGTAAACATTAAAGGTTTGAGATCTCCGTTAGCTTACTGGTAGAGTATTCGACGGCAGTCGTAAGATCATGGGTTCGAATCCCATACGGAGTGAACTAACTTTTCTGTGTTCTCATGTTCCATTACTCTATTCATTAAACCAGCAACCTATTCTTAACATCTCTCTCTCTCTCTCTCTCTCTCTCTCTCTCTCTCTCTCTCGCTATATATATATATATATATATATATATATATATATATATATATATATATATATATATATATATTATTACTTCAGACGGCTGAGGGGCTGGCCTTGACGGCATCGTCTGTGATATACATTATAGTTGCTGAGACCTCGCAGTGTTACATCACGCACAGTTTTCATGTCTGAACCGTCTGATCAGAAACATTACGGGTCTCCCGGGAGGTCTGGCTTCTTTATAACAGTATGTATAATTTATGAGGCTGAGTATTGATATAATATCCCTATAAAACCACAGGCAGTTGGTCCCGAGTTCTTAGTCAAACATTTACTATAAATGATTTTAAAACTACGAAAAAATCATTTTCCTGGCTTTCATTTTACATTTTACAAGATTAAGTTTATAATTCATTCTAATTTTTTTAATTATAACCAATAGTGATTAGCCAATTGATCGATGATTGGTCGTATTCTTTCAAAATCGACTGCATTTTTTGCAGAATCGACTAAAAACGACCATGTATGCACATGCAAAGAATCAAACCCCGTCAGAGATCTACGAACACAAAGTAACGAACAGCATCAAAACGGAACCTTGCGCAGCCAACAATCATCCGACGGCAACCCGACCTTGGATGCGGGTGGATTGATGGTTTCATTATAAATACCGATGTTCATGTCAGACAGACTATTTATTGGGGTCAATATTTTAGATGCTAGTATACAGCAGTTTTCAAGGCAATATAGAAAATACATACCACTAATAACTATTCATTCTGATTTGCCTAGCCTAAAATATATGCAATTGGATAGTACGATTTATATGGAAGGGATGGGGGCAAGCATCTTGGGTACCCTGCGTATTTTTTTTTCTTTTTTTTTTACTTTTGAAAATGCCACTTTCCCCGACAAGATTCAATCTTAAAGAGTTGTGTATATTATTAGGATACCTTGTGATTATTGTGCATGGTCTGACGTCACTGGATTTGCCGTCTCCTATAATATCTAATCCTATGTCTATCGTCTTCAAAATTATTAGGAAGTTAAGTGTCTAAGGGTGTATAAATCTACCTATTTCCGAATTTGCATATATGATATTGAAATAACCCCATTTTTTCTGTAGTTCGTTGTCCACGACATGCGTAAAACATCACCCTAAATGAGTTTCTCCGCAATATTCGCCAAGCCGGATGCGTACCCACATTTCCCACACCCACACACCCTTGGGGGCTATCTACAGTCTGTTTTGTTCGCCAGGGATTTATACATAACATACTACAAAAAGTTCAACAGTTACCTAGCACAAGTAGGTAAAAAGAAAATACACATATGTTGCGAATTCAAGGGTCAGGCCAGCGGCAATGTAAACAAATTCAAGCTCTTGAACTCATCTATCACTCGACAGTGATTGTTGCATATATTCTTCTACATTGCCAATTAACCCAGGCCCCCGGTGGTTCTGTCTGCCAGTTCTCCTTATAAACTTCTATTCCTTGTTGTTATGCTGCTGTGCATTTTTTTTCCCTTCGGACTAATAATTCTTACACTCAAGAAAAACAAGTTATTTAGACAGCTAACCTTGGTATATGTATATTATGTGTTCCCTAAAGCTTTGGTAACAAACAGTTTGATGTTTAGTAAATTGTCTGTTAGTTGAGAAAAAACAAACCTACATGATGGTTTGAGAATTATGACCACATGATGGTTTCCCGGACAATCAAAACATTAAAGGGGTCCATTCACTTATCTGACCTTTATAAACTAAAGGTAATCCCTGAGAGATTTCATCAAAATAGGCCAGAAAACGTGGATATCACCGCAAACAAGCTGCTTGTTTTGTTTGTATCAAAGAGTTTATAATATGTGGGGGCCTGCCAAAATAATCAAAATAAATCCACCAAGGGCATCTGGCAGCAAGTCACATAAGCAAGAACTTTGCAAATGGCGTTTTGCAACAAGTGATCTTTCTACCTCAGCATATATGCAACCTATCATCTTAAGTTACATGCTTTCCCGTTTGTCAAAATTGCTGTGTTTACAAACATGCTGTTGATAAACAAGTTCAAACATCCTTCACGAAGGCCTTTTAAGAATGTTTCACATCAAAAATTACCCTAAGGTCATTTATATATATACACAGAGGAAGCCAGGAATTACATTTTCTTTTTCGAAAGGCAGGTGAATAAGCACCTTTAATGCCTTTAAATAAACAGGGCAACTATCTAATGCACTTCTTTATTTGTGTGCTTCTGACCAAATGTAGCAGTAAACACATAACGCTGTAGGCATTTATATTCTTCTTTTTGGGTTTATCTTGGGCCGTGACGTTAGTCTTACGGAAAACTCCGCCCCAAACGCCATCGATGCCATTGCATCTACATCGCTATATACAGTAGGTAAACTTAACATTACGTTACGAGTGCAGATTTAACACAAAAAAATACATGTGGATGTACAAAGAAATTGTAAATCCCATCACTATGGTCACCGTCCTCGTTGCTGGTGTCTAGTACAACTTTCAATCACATAAACCGCGGAAGATTTACCAATATTCTGAGTTATGTTATGACGGATTAGTACACGAATCTAACGGCTGATATTCTGAGTTATATTAAAGTGCAGAAAGTACACATATATAGCAGTTCATCCGTTTAAACTTAAGTGGCAACGTATTTCTTATATATATATATATATATATATATATATATATATATATATATATATATATAATATAAATGTATATATATATATATATAAAATAATTAATATATAAAATATGTTTTACCTCATCGGGACTTTCAGTGCGTTTTCGATATGACATAGTCTTCAACTCTGACTTTTCTTATGACAAAGCAGACTCTCTTATGTGAGAGGGTAAGACTGCCCGCTAGCCAATATGCATTTAAGGGGCATCATCCAAGGGACATAACGGTTATCACGGTATCGGTTCAAACGGTAGCTGTATAATGTTTGGTTTGCTTTGTCAATTATTCGATAATTAAGATAACATATAATGAGGAAGATTTATTACTACGAGATAGTTATAGATTGCAGATTTCTGATGCTTTGATTAAATCATAATCTTTAGGATCAATTTTTATCTTGGGAAAGGATTAGTAAGAGAAACCTTAATTAAATTTCAAAATTTTAATCGTTAGTCTTCTATGATTGGCAAGGTAAATGGACCTAAAGAAGGATTCTGCATTGAGATGCAAATATTCGGAATGAAAATAATAAAAACACACTTAAGACCAGGTTTACATTTCTTTATTTCAGGAAAATTCCGAAAATGCCCTCAGGGGTAAAAAATTCTTTGTTGCGACTTTCTGACTATCCTGGCTAACGGACAAGTAGCCAAATGAAACAGGTAGTGTACTAATGTTCATGTGCTTTGGCCAAGAGATGCTTCAAGATAGTGATATACGTTGTTTTACCGTCTTGGCACAAACGTCGAAGAAGCCCATACATACAGCCAAGAGACATGGAAATGTGGTAGGTATCTGAGAAACTGAAGAATAAATGTTAAAGCAGATAGGATAAGAGCGCTTAGAGTGTTACTGCAATCTTCAGGCTTAAGGCGCTGACTGCCATTTTGTAACACCATAACACCATCTTCGATAAGAGTATTTTATTCTAAGAAGTTATTTTTAGATTCAGTGCACGATTAATGATTTTTTTCTTGAAACTATAACAAACGTGGTTTTGGTAAGGAATCTGGAATGAAAGAATTTTCTAATAAAGTCATTGAAATTAACATAAAAATTAAATTATTGAGTCCCATAGCAATGTTTTTGTTTTCCCTTGCGAAAAATTTCATTTTCCCTGATGCGGTTTCAATAGTTTCCTCGTGAATTTATCAAACTCCTCTGCAATTGTATGAAATCATGCGTTGTGATCGTTTGCGACTTGCATAACAAGGAAACGCGAAATCATCATGCGGGGAGTTCCATATCCGCGATTCCATTCACTTATTCGGTCCATGTTGCCAGGTTCATTCGTGCATTAGAAACTTTACATTTGTGAATATTCCTTGATGACGTTCTTGAATCCGAATTATGTGCCGGATCCTTCACCAAAATTGGATTCTTCATGGATTCTTCATCGACTTATTCCTTAAATGCTATAGACATTTCATGAGATTCTGTTCATGACTGCGCGAGTTATGTTGTGAACAAACACGCACACAAACACATGAACGGGAATGTACACATAACTTCCTGGCGGACGGACAAAAGTATTTAACATTTTATGCAGGTGTACAGGTCTCACCTTACATTTTTCAGAAAGAACTCATTAACGTAACATAGGTTATTCAAAGATGTGACCTGACTCCCAATAGGAGTCGTACTAGAAAAAATACGAGACATAACAAGACAATGTATGATTGAATTGTGTGTATGCGTTTTGCAGAGGACGAACGTGTTCCATTGTTCCTAACAAACCTCAGGTGCGCCTGAGTACTGTAGCTCCGTTTTTCAAACGGAAATGACAGTTCTATTGTTCAGAAGGAATGCTTAATATCACGTGACTCAGTGTCTGCCTCATGAATAGGTCCTATTGGCATCGATAAAAGGTTATCGTTACGTATTTTACATTGGGACCGGTATATAAGATCTTTTTTTTTCTTTTCTTGACTTGATTCTCTCAACTTATTAACTATTGACATATTGACCTAGACGGAAAATTGGTTTCTTAATGAGATACGCGCACATGTTACTAATATTAGTGCAACTAGCATTATACCTGTTCTTGCGGTATCGGTTCGGGACCCGTTTTCCGTGGGTCAAATTCGAACCCTGGTGGGTTTTCATTTTCTCGCGCTGGATACAATGACGTAGATTTTGATAGATAGCGCTGCGAAAGCCCCTTCGCAAAATAACGTCAAATTTTCTTAGGATGTATGGGACAATATGGAAATAGATCCCCTATGGACACACTTTCCGTCGTTACCGACACTTCTGCAGATTTCTTCAAAAATGGACTCTCTTTGCCCGTCAGTGAATATTGCCCTCACGAAAGCAGATATAAGTAAATGTGAGAGTTTTCCAGATAAAATTACACTACTCGAAAATTAAGACAAAAACCTTTTTGGTAGATGTTTTAGTTTCCCTTTCCATAATCAACGGAAGAAAATTAGGCATACACATGTAGATTGGATTAAAAAAAACTTCAGATAAATGATTAATTAAAATTGGTTGTAAATTGCTCCTGACAACAGCGGCGAATTATAAGACAACATTATAGCAGTATCATTGTAGAAAACAAACATCTGTAAGAGAAATTAACAGCATGTAAAATTGAGTACCATTTAAATGAATGATTGTAATTAATGGACCGGGTTTTTTCGTCGTCAAGGCTCTTCTGCTTGGCCGCCTGGAAATAATCCTTCATCAGCATCCGTCCCACCGGCATCTCAGCATCATCAGTTTCCATCTCAGCGTTTGTCTGCATCCTTTCAGGCATGAGTTAAAAAACGACCGTTCACGTCTACTCCACTGACTCCGAGACTTTGGTAGTTAAATGGTTCCTTTGTCTAGTGTAACGCCAAGGGAAACGCCCGCACAAATCTCTGATAGCGTCCTTTAGAAGACAATAAGAGGTTGGCGATTTGTGAGATGCTTTCAGCACGTATTATGTAATTATGACGATATCAGGCTTTTTAGTAGCTTATGTATCAGTTTCTAAACGACAGCCGTTGATGGCAACAGCATACTTAAATTATCGATTAAATGATACTTTAATGACTCAGTTAATGTCTCAACAATTTTGTTGTCACGATTCCAGGACAGCAGTGTAATAAGAGCAAACTATATGAGGGAATGGGGAGATAAATTATACATTTGATTGTAATTCATTTGAAATTACATCATATATGAAATGATATCATTACGCTCAAATATTATTATCTCAATAAATTATCAACTGAATATTGAGTATATTTAGATTTCATATTAAAGAACTATGAGTAAAGAATTTTAAATATATAATTAACGAATTAATTGGTACTTTGTAAAATATAATTTCTGAAAGCATATTACGCCTGCCGATGGACGGGTTAAATACTCGTGGATTTTATTAGTGTTGTAGTGTTGTGTGCCTTATATATATATACATCAGACTTCATATTTACATTATATTATTATATAAATAGTTATAATACCTAATGCTGTGCCTTCTCTATGGTAACGATGATAGCGTTCGGTACTCAATGGAATAATAATAGAGTTGGAGGAAACCCACCAGGGGCGTCAATACGGGGGGGGGGATGGGGGTATATATACCCCCTACTTTTTACCAAGAGGGGGATGGTCAATGTAATCATCCCCCCCTGATATTCAGAGAATAAAATATATATATTGGAAATGAAATATATTTTTAGCTAGAATTATAGACTTTGGTTACATTTATGAGTTTAACATGAAATATTATATATCTGAACCTGATTAAGAATTAACATATACTGGAAACATACCTTATTTTTTTAAACCTTATACTTAATTGAATTATGTTTGAAATATGTCATACAGACAATAAAAGGTATATATATATATATATATATATATATATATATATATATATATATATAAATACATGTTGGTGTGTGTGAGCAAAAAAGTTGCGAGTCATCCCCCCCCCCACCCTTGAACAAAAATTGACGCCACTGAAACCCACTCACATAGCCTCGCCGGGGAATCGAACCCGAATCAAGCGGAGAGAGCAAAGCTTTTCACCAATCGACTGTCAAGGCCGCAACATATGTATAGTATTTTAAATCTCTCCCTTATATATATATATAGGGCCTACATGTAAGGTAATAAATATAAACATTTATTTTACATGAATTATACAAATATTCATTATAACTAATCGAGGCACTCTCCATGGCTCAGTTTGTCGTGTTCGGTAGTGTCTATAGGTGTAGGAAACCGGAGAACCCGGTGAAACAACCGACCTTGGACTTGCAACTGCAGCCCACTCTCATTGCTACGGAGGGGATCGAACTCGGATCGCAAGCGCAGAGAGCCGAGCGTGTCACCCCTCGGCTGTCCAGACCCCTTAAGTTCCATGGTATTATTTGGCTATGTATTCTTTCGTCGGTTGTACGCAGTTTTTTTCTTCTTAAAAGCACGAGATACAAACGCTGTGAAATAGAAGGCGAGATTTTAATACAGACAAAACATATATTGATTTTCGAATTTGTCGCGCGAGCCAGTTACCATGGTTCACATTTTAAAAGCAACCTGGGGATACTTGTCGTTGAGAGCTTTGAAGTTAAAATATCAACTGTCATTTCATATTAGCAAGAGCATTTTATAACTAGTAACTATTTAACGAGACAGTCTGTTTAATTTCGCAAGAGTCTTAAGTTGTTTTGAAGTGAATGTGGTTCTTTAAATATTGCATATATATAATTCTTTTCTAGGGAGAATATAGGCGAGTACTTCAATTCAAAGTTGAATATTTGCACAAAATGTACCACAAGTGGGCCATGGCCATAATATTAAGGCCAGGCAAATAAGGGTAAACTTTTTTATATTTTTGTGTAGGAACCGCCTCAATTTTCAGATATAAACTTAGCCAAGTGGGTACATCTGCATAATACGATTAGGGTTTTGGTCTACATTACATGGCGGAAGCACTCTTCCTTTAATGTGTATCTTAGTACCAGGCCCGGTGACAGTTACCCCCGCGGGTCCTGCGTCTGTAATCATTTCCATTACCGGATCATAACACTGAAGAAGCCCGGAATCGTTTGTTAGTGAAACACGGCATGGCAGTATAAATCGCTTTCTTCCCATTGCGCGTGCACAGCGGTCATCCTTGAAGTTGGGAGATGAGCGTATAAAAATCTCATCGCTCTTCGGTTTAGATTCGAACTCACCATCTCCCGGCATTGAGTCTTGTGTTCTACACTAGACCACAGAAACCGGTTACTAGGGCGGTCTTTGGCCCAATGACCATTAGCGCCTGAACGGCAAAATAAATGTGTTGGAATTACAGGATAATCTCCGAGATTAGCTCTACACCCAAAACAGCAGGTCCGTATTCTTTCTAGCCCCGTGCAGATAAAACGTTAAAAATAGGTATGAATAATAACATAGCATTCCTATATAGCCTGGCTGCCTTTATCCCGATTCAACAGACAGTGCCAACCAAGACCACGGGCTGATTCTTTAAGACATTTCCGTTGTAACCTGTCTGTAAATTGTCAGTCTAGTATCTGTGAGAATAGAACAAGGTTGTTGTATATTGCCTGTTGTAAGGATACCAGAAAGCAACATACAGACATGAGTAGGATATATTTATACTTTTATTGGCTTATGATTAGACTTCTGTCGAAACAAAAACATTATGGCCCATAGGAATGCAAATCTGGGGTGTTAGTAAAAATCTAAAAAACGCCCGACAGAGAAAGATCCGCGCATGCGCAGATTCTCATTCACAGACAGGCACGTGATCTTCTATCATTATCAAATAAAAAAGTCTTAAACCGGCTGTTCACTCCCCTCTTTGTAAAGAATTTATTGGATTGTTTGCTTACTCTGTTAACATGATAATGTACTGTAGATAATCCCTTTAAGACCAGTTCTTATAACATTCATGTGACGGATGTAGGAGTTTATTTGTCCAAAATCTATTAGTAAACTCGGAACACGCGCCAATATATGTTGGTTGCATATGTGCGGATTATTTTGGCGTGCTCTGACATTTTATAAACACGCGGATATAAACAAAACGAACAGCCTTTGTGCAGTGGGATTGGCGTTTTCTTGCTTAATATTTATAACAGATTCAAGGGATCTGCTTTAGTAGGTCCCTTTTAAATAATGTGGAAGACTGGCGAACTGCTTTGCTTTTTGTTATCGGGCCTGCCAGGGGTCATGAGTGGATACGTAATTATTAAGTACCCTTCCGCCGGATGTCGTTTCAACTCGAAACGACCTCTTCCCAGTAGACAGTGTGGGACGGCCGGGACTGCTCATCTTAAAGGGGCCAAATCACCTATAATGCATGTTGAGTTAACACGAAAAATAGCTTCTTCCCTTTAAAATAAATATGTGCCTGCCAAAATATTGCCCTGAAACCGTTTGCTTTCCCCTGTAAACAAATGTTAAAAACAGTGGACCCGGCGCGATGAAAGGTGTCAACATAAACACAGCTGAGCCAAAACACATGTCAATCAAGAGAAGCCCGGTCTGACTTGGCCCAAAAAATTTAATTTATGTTTCTGCTGGCTGAAACACAGCTAGTTGTCCCTCTTAATCGGACCTCCGGTCACGTGGCTTTGTTATGGTAAACAGACTGTGTTTACCATCGGCAGAGCCATAACATTGTTTTAAAACCCCGTATGCGAGGAAAAGAGACCGTGTTCTGGGATGTTTTGCTGGGAAACATTTGTATAAACCAATATTGAACTGACAGTGTGAAAGAATTAGCCATAATTTAGCTCCTGATTATGTCCCTTTAAGTGCCAAACTTCAAAATCAAACTTTGTTACGTTTTAGGGAAACATTTTCAGTTTATATTTTCACATGCGTATGCTTATACAATATTACTTATTCCGTTGTGTCCTAACCACACAAAACACCTATGTTTAAACTTTATGCAGTTTGCCCTTGAAACACTTCTCATTTGAACGGACTACATTACCCCTAATTACATTTTTACCTACGCCTGTGTTTGTAGAAGCCGCGGTGAATTATGGGGGTCAGATTGTGATGGCCATAAGCCCTGAACCAAAGAGTGGTATTCTAGCTAGTTCGAGTCAGCGCAGTGTGGTTTTTAAGGGACTGGAGATGACAGGTTGTATATGACCAGCGGGAGCCGGTTGCGTACCAATGTGCCTCAATCAGTTATGGCTGGCCAAGGGTAACAACAGGGGTAAAGCAACCCCCCCCCCCCTTCCAACTTTCATGTTAGCTCCGAATTCAGTTTACCCCGTACTGTTCAGATTATAATCCCTGAATTAATCTAACTGATAAATTCTGCTGCTTTAATTCAGGATAAGTAAACATAAAACATGTAAAATATACAAAATTTAAAACATAGCATCAACATCTGAAAAAATTAAAAATGTCTTAAAATGTTAATTTTCTTTTACTATATTGAAACTGACAAATGCATTTTATCAAAACGCATGACGCAGTTCAAAAGGATATAACCTAATTTAAGAAATGCAGATGAAAACTTAAAGAAAAAACACTTAATTGATAATGTAATCGGTAGGTTAGTATTAGGAAATCGATTTCCAGTCATCCTTAGGTAATATTAAAATAGTTTAATGTTACCGGGGAATAATCCAAAATCGATTACGGATTACCCCCGCTAATCTGTAATCGCTTAAACGGGATATTTATAAATCTGTAAATCTGACATGAAGATGCAAGACTGGCACATGGTTTCCATAGCTGAAGATAAATAACTGTCCTAAAATAAAGAGGGCTACCTCTTTTTTTAAATATTAAAGGGGCTTAATCAACTATCTGACCTTCATAAACGAAAGGTAATCCCTTGGAGCTTTTTTAAAAAAATAGGCCAGAAAACGTGGATATCATCGCACACAGGCAGCTTATTTTGTTAATACCAACGTGTTTATTATATGCAGGAGCCCGCCAAAATAATCAAAACAATTTCAACTTTGGCATCTAGCAGCAAGTCAGACAAGGTTTCATGTTTTTCCTGTTTGTCAACATTGCTATGTTTACAAACAAGTTGTTGATAAACGAGTTCATATATCCTTCATATATCCTTATCAGAACTTTCATAATTAGAACATTATTATATACACAGAGGAAGCCAGAAATCATATAAATTAGTGAATGGGCAGCGTTCAAAATAAAAACAAGCATAAAAATGTAAAACCATGAACAGGTTCAATATCTAAATAGATTATTATAGATGGCACGGGCAGCAATCCATGCCTCCATCCATGTCTTCCTAAATTAATAAATAAGATAAGAAAATTTGAAAAAAAAATCGTTGTATTTCTGTAGAGGTGGTTACCGCCTCACTTTTATTAAAAGAAGGTAACTAAGTCCGTACATTTGCAAAATTTCATTTCGGTTTCGGACTGATTATTTCGGTGTCATCCAAGCTGTACACACTGCTCGGTTATAACACCCTCGACAGGCGCACTCGTATTACAGCACGCAATTAATAAGTAATGATTGGCTTGAGTCTTTATGGTGTCTGGTATTGCAAGACCATGGATATGAAAATAGTAACAGATTTTCTCATTTGATCAGTCCCAATACCTTGTCCTAAGTCGTGACTTAGCAGGCCGGCCTAGATAGGAGAGAGGTCTCTTCACGAGAGATCGAGAGGCATGTTCGATTGACGCACGAAATCGTCCATTCAATAAGGTTCATCCGTAACTGTATGAATTATTTAAAGTCCGTTCCACCACCCCAGTCCACTTGTATTTTCGTGATTATTTGCAAGTCAAAGAACGCCTTAAATTTTTGTCCCTAGGGTAGAAAGAGGATAATGCGTAATTTAGTATTATGGAAATAGCAGACTACCTTAAGTCATTTTCCTGTAAATAATTTGAAATCATTTTATGAGTAACTTGTTTATTCTGTAGCGACATCTTGCTACCAATCTATGAAATATACATGACAGGGAACAATGATGACGTAATAATAGACGTGACGCACTAAAGAGGCGCCCATAATCACGGAACTAATAATCAACATTTGTGGACCACTGTTAACAATGAGACTTGTATTCTCCGCGTGCACGCGCTTCACTGTTACGTCATGACCATATCCAAGAATAGTAAACAATGGTCACTTGTTAAGAACGCCATGAATCTCGGATATATATATATATATATATATATATATATATATATATATATATTATATATATAATATATATATATATAATATTATATATATATATACACACAGTGGAACCCCGCCTTGCGACCACCCCGCAGTTGTGACCACCCCCACAATTACGACCACTTTTCTCGGTCCCAAATATGCGGTCCAGGTTTCACAAATACGACCACCCCCAAATTACGAACACTTTGGCCGGTCCCCAAAGTGGTCGTAATTGTGGGGTTCCACTGTATATATATATATTGTTACGGGGTGACATAAAAGCGAGTGAAGCTTGCTTTGCTAGCGAAGCGGTTGGTTCGCCGGACTTGTGCGCCACCTACCTGAGTTCGACTCCCGGATCGGCCCAGGATTTTTCCCCTCATCAATTTGCCTTCGTAACAAAATGGGGGCTTGTCTCTCGTGACGGTTAACTTTGTGGACCAGGGAATACGCTCACCAAAGTGTGTCTCCTGGGATAATTAGTCTTGTTCTGATAGCAGAACGCTCTTAAGAGGGGGTGTGTTACGGGGTGACATAAAAGCGGACCGAAGCTTGCTTTGCTAGCGAAGCGGTTGGTTCGCCGGACTTGTGCGACTCACGGATCGGCTCAATTAATAATACTCCATAACACCTAAATTTTCATGATAATTTTCATTAAAAGCACATAAGCTTGCCTTTATTTACCCGAGAGGAATATCAAACAAATGTGACTATTATCTAACAGCAAAATAATACTCTTCCGTGTATGGATTCCTAATGATTTATTCAGAAAGAAATATGACGGAATAGATTTACTGTCTTGCGACATATCAGAGACGACCTAAGATGACGGACTAAAATTACATGCACTTGTTGATTCGTAGTGATGACGTCACAGTGGTTTTTGTACGTCATATATGTGTTACGTCATGGATACGTCCCTCCTACATCACATGAATAAACATATATGGCCACTTCAACTGATACCATCATTTTTGCACTTTTTTTCTAGACAGGTTTACATCGTCCCGGAGTCGCAAAGTAAATATATTTATTTCAGGCTAATTTAAATCATAATAAATCGCCATATGACTTTCTTTGAAAAAAAGCTTATTTGCAGTGGCAAAATATATTTGAAAATATCGCTAAAGAGTAGGTTGACAAGGGCAAATATACATGATATAAATTGTAAATATATATATATATATATATATATATATATATATATATATATATATATATACAACAAAGTATGCAAAAGGCCGTGCTTAATTCAAAGTGGTAAGAATTATTTTGTAACTGATACCATATCACAGAACTCATTTTCAGGGTTAAAATTGAAAATACAGAAATGCAATGGTTGTGCTGATGGTTTTGTTAATACAGATCGTATGGTGCTTGTAATCCCAGTGCATATATAAGCTAGCTGGTTAAAATGAATTGTCAGACATAAAGGGCTACATTTACTATTGTAGCTACCTGTGGTGTATAATGCGGCCAATGACCTTGATGTACGTCGATAGTTGCATAGTTCAAATGTGCACGTATCTACATGGCACAGCCGGAAATCCCAAACAAAGGTGCGGTCACGTGAAGCGGAAGTACCAGCGGACAAGAACAAAGAACCGCAAACGCAGTAATCCCGTGAGTCACATTCGGTAAACATCGGTACCGATCGGTAACATTCGATGATTACCTCGTTCATGGCATTTAATGAAAACAGCCTTGAAGCGATGAGCGTTATTATATGACTAGGACAGCCAGCTCCACTCCTCCCAGACTTTAACGACAGGGTGTGTTTACGAACCCCATCATGTCTTTGTGGACTTACAAGCAAACCCTTTCACCGTAGATCTCTAAATGATGCTTTTAAGTTATTACCTCCAGTCGTTCTTAAGGACAAGACCTCTTTGTCCAGACGCTGAAATTGGTTCACAAGTCGCGACATAACAAACATAACAGCAGCATACATCACGGTCTGAAAAGGGGGCTTTATATTTATACCCCAAAATTTAGAAATATTACACAGAGCCTGCAGAATAATCATTCTTTAACAGCGCCTGTACATTTACTGGATGATATGTTTTAAAGCATACAGGCACACAGGGATTTTAGTGTGAATTGGTGTGACCTTTGAATATTAAACGTCCTAACCTCAGCTGTCCGCTACTTCTCCATGGTAGTTTTATCACAAGGGCGCATCACGTGAAGCAATAACAACCTACTTTTGTTTGAAACTGTGTCTCAGAGAGAGAGAGAGAGAGAGAGAGAGAGAGAGAGAGAAACTAAAAGGGATGAAGGTGGTGATATTTTCATTTCAACGTGTATGTGTTCCTAGAGACCGGGTTTTTGACAGAAAGAAAAAAAATGAAACCGGATAAAGGCAAGAGACGGAAATTTGAAAAGAGAAAGAGACATAGAAAGACGGTCGGAAAGGGTTTCAGTGAGAAACAAAACTGAATTCCTAGATAGATAAAATAAACCCTAAACAGGAACAGAATAAACGCCGTACTATGGTCTTATACAACTCATGCAGCTACTCATTTCAAACCTTAACGTTACATACTGTCAGGGACATATTTGAGATCAATAAACATGACAAAATACAGAGCATCAGTAGCGGACCAGAAACATTTGGTACTAAATAAATGTTATCGCTCCCAGTTTCCCTTTTGACAGGCCAGAAATTCTCATATGATCACTTATGACTCATACATTCAATATGCTATGTGCTGTTTTTAGGTCAGTAGGGCACCAACCTATCACTTTTTTTCCCATGGATACTTTCTTTTTGTTAAAATATTTTTTTCTTTAATCAATGAATTCCTCCTAATGTATACTAAATATTGATGATTTGACTTCCCTTTCAAATCTTGTATTGAGACTGAAATATGTTAGTCAAGTATCGTACTTGTTAGTGCCGTAGCGTATTTAGGAGACGGTTGGAGCTCGGCGCCGGTCAGTTAAGTATCCCAAGCGACTGTCTGCAGCGTCTAGGGCTCTTACCTAAGGACTGGCAGTACATTAATTTTCGGCTTTGTAATGACAATATATTCAAACTTTGAACAGACTTTTAGGCAATTAATGTATTCTAAACTAAAACATCGAGTTGGATACATAATATATGAAGAAAATTCAAGTAAATGGCAAGCCATACTGCATATGTTCTAGCTACATCTCCGAATCGAGTTCGTAGACCGCGATACATTCCTGGCTCTTAGACTTTTTTCTCTCGTAGTTTGCTGTTGGCAATGGTGACAAATAACTAAGAAATTTGCTGAACATACACTCTTACAGACTCTCCCAGCTGTTTACCGAAAGATATTTAAATTCATTAACTGACAGTCCAGGTGTTTCTGTTTAACGTCTTGGTAGGTAAACGAGATAGAAGACACGTGTGTTAGTAGAATTTGCAGGTATTAATATCATATAATTGCGCTAAGAATGGAGAACCCCATCCGAGCAAATGCACATATGAGCCAAACTCTATTTTACTTAATGCATCTATCAATTGTGATGACAAGGTAAATGCTGTATCCTGTTGTCTTTACACACAGTTTAACCAGCAGTATGATATATCACACAAAAGGAAAGTGACTCGGCCTGGGTCACGTGCGAGCACTTATTGTCAAATTCTGACAAATGATAAAGCTGATAGTCAATTAATAAAGCACACTTTCATCATTGTTGGTCAATGGTTCGCACTGAAATTTGCATGATCTAGCGAAAGATCTTATCGCACGAGCTGCGCATGCGCGGAACTTCCGATACGGGGCCTGTTTCGGTCTTCACTTTGTGTACTTGGTGATTTATACCCCTATGGGCCGGAATATGTTCTGTTTTGCCAACACTCTCAACAACAGCCAATAAAAGTATAAATATAGACTTGTTATGTCTGTGTGTTGTATTTGCTGTTTCCTGCACAACAGGTGATACCTGGTTCTCTTCTCAAATTGACTGATATCTCAAACTTTAAATGCAAATAAATCAGCAAAATGTGCCTTTTTTTTAAATAAATGCTGCTTTTTTATTTTAATCGGCGTATTATCAATATGACGTTCATGTAACCTATAACCAGTAATATCAGTCCCTGACAAAATCTCCATTATGAGACATTGAATTATTTAATTTTCTGACACTGTTTGAAGGTTTTGATGATTCATATAGGAAATTCTAAGTAGCAACTGATCTTTTAAAAACAAAATACTCAACAGATTATTGGTAACTCCTTGTTTGAGCAGAATACAGTTTCCAGTAGGCCTAAGACGTGGAGAATAGGTCTTCCCTCAGAATCTTTAGATGAACACAGATATACTCAGGTTTTGGCCAGGACTACTGACCGAACTAAATGTTTGAAAAGGATTTCCCATCACATCCCCATCCCCTACACTCGACACTGAGCGATAATAGGGACCTGGCTCTGATGTGTACAAATCACCCATTTCCCAGAGGTCGCTTTCACTAGAAAAAACTTTCCAGTGAGGGATCATGTGGACGGCCATTTGTCTCAAACGCCAAACATCAGAATAAAATTTTATTATAATCCAAGAAAAAAAAAACATTCTTTCCACATACAGCACACATGGTTCGTGATGTTACTTATTTCATTAGGTACGTAATTTGACTTGATACAACTGTAATCCAATGTTTGTTTCAATAACATATATCGTTGACTACTTTCCTAAGTAAGCTACAGGTGTATTTAGAAGCCCTAGTGCAGTGTGGGGTGTGGGCATCTTTACATACAACACCTTACATAAAAACTCGAACTCTGGTGATTTCAATCTGCACAGAGTGTGAACGAGCTGGAAAATTAGATAAAAAAAGGTCAAAAATAAATATCCGGTGTAAATATGTCACTTTAACAATTAACTGTTGGAGAATCAGTCGTATTTGAGATCTAATAGTGCAATTTAAGACGGACAGAACTGAGTTATAATAGGGAATCCGGATATGTCTGCGCTTGAGGAGGGAATCTCAATTGAACAATATCTATACAAATAAAACGCGACTATATGTAACTGATTAGGTCAAATAATTGTCAGTTTAAAGAAACAGAAAAGGAACGTAGAAACCTCAGATAGTATTGAATACAAATAACGTTAATCGTCTAATAACGTGCGCACATGCGCATTTCAGCGCAATGAAATGTACAAGTTGCCAGCTGTCTGGCTGGAATTCACCATAGACACACACAAAAATGAAGATTACACATAAATCTGAACACCGTATCGCTTCGATTATTTTATCATGAATGAAGCACTTTGGCCTGGCTGCAGCTAGAAATAAATTCATAATACTCCACCGCTGGTCGGTGGAGGCGCCATTTCAATTATTCACGACTGTTGACGTATGAAATCTTTAGCATCGGAAAACACGTAATTCAAGGCCTAGTACTTACCTGACGGAAAAAAGGTTTATTTGTTGCCAACATAATCTGAAAGGGATATTCCCCATGACGTTATCCTCCCCTTCAAAGCGATTGCTTAATCCTGTCAATGAATGATCGATTATCAGCTCCATGTGTAATGAACCCTTTCTCCTTTCTATCATCTTTCCTTGTTTCATATGCAGACCTGAAAATGTCTGACTTTTTTATGTCCACCTGCCCGTGAGGTTATCGTTCTTTCTCGCGTGACTTCATGGCTCAGCCCTCCCACGAAAGATCTCGGCCACTTTTATGAGGGGCAGCACACATACGAAAAGCTTATCTGACGTTGAATCTCTTTGTATGCTAAGCGTTCAATATGAATTTCCTAAATAAAAGGTTTGAATTATTACATATATAGGTAAAATATTTCATATGTATGTGTATTTAAAAGTGAATGAATGATACTAGGTATTCCATTTCTTTTACGTCACTCTAAACAAGTTCGCGTAATCCTTAGTTCTCGCGAGGAACTCTTTCCAATGTATTCCTTGACCCCAATAAGGATATTTATCAAGTCTTTTAAAGGTTATACATTTAGAAATATGTGTGTGTATTTTCATTATTAATTCTTCCCTTCCCTAAGCGGTTGACCCAATGTCCATGTCTTACAATCATTTATATATATATATATATATATATATATATATATATATATATATATATATATATATACATCGGAATAGAGGCAAATGTTTAGAAACTTCATGTGCTATTTGATATACCATCATACACGAAAATGCTTGTTAATTTAAAGATATTTGACGTAATATTATACATGATAACTGTATGTTAATATACAAAGTACGGTAGGTTTGCTTATTCACATAGGGCCAATTTTTGTGGTATTTTACTAATATTTTAGTAAATGCAGCTTGGTGTAAAATAAAAAAAAATGTTTAGATGGATACAGCATTCCCCTTGATGAACATTGGAAATATCATGTTGAGGTGGTAATTCCCCTTAGCTCTGGCGACCATCAGTCACGTGATCCTCATAACAGTATTGTTTAAGTGAACGTGTACTATTGTTAAATACAGTAAACTTATAAACTTTGTAAACCATGACTTTTATTTTATTTTCATAATATTAACTAGTGTACCAGATTACCTTTGGCCATGAGACATGACTCGCATGTAAACTGACAGGTGTACAGAAAACGGTGCTGCCTTTCGGACAGAACTGAAGTCAGAATAATATGGACTTGTACCCAGCGCTAATAAGCCCTGTTTACATTCCGTTGAATGTACGACATTTTCAACAACGCTGGTTACAAGTCCACAGTTGTTTTTCATACTCTTTTTGACAACTCTCATTAAACAAAGAAACCATTTGATTAATCGCCTTCGTTATCAATTGCTGTTACATTAAGACATGTATGTGACATTTTTTATTTCTTGACTGACGAAAACTTACCGTTTTGGTCGAAACTGAAAAAAAATGAGAGTTTGAGATTCAGATGTACATGAAAGATTACTGTCAGACACGGCGCGTACATCTGCACAGCTAAAAAGATTATCACAAACCGATGGATGCCACCCCATCGCCCGACGTATCCAGAACCGGTGTATATCGACGTTTGAGTGGCTATCCTCCGTAAAGTTAAATGACATGATGTAAAAACATATATTGCTATGGTTTCCTAAATTTGTGAGTAACGTGTATGTTTTTATACATACATCGTAAGAGGATTCGGTATATATGACAAACATGAAATGGTCTTTCATGTACTCTAAAGTGGTCCTAATTTATTTTCCGTTAAACAGCTATTTGTTTTCAAGACTGTCTTTATTTATATGTGGCGTGCATGTATTAGTGTGTATATCACGAACGTTTTAATTTTGTATGTCGATTGTTGGCGTGTTCATACAACTGCAGCCGGATACGTTCGACGCCGTGTGTGTTTTAATTTAAAATAAATAAATCTTAAAAAGACATATGTGATGTATTTCAAATTAAGCCATAAGCAATGCATATATGTTCCGCAAACACCTCAGCCCTCTATTAAGATGATATGTAGCTCAAGTTTCTTTGAATGACGCCTGGCAAACTACTGTTACATCCTGAGAATCGATCTCAGTGTCTCTGTGCACTGACATCAGTGCCAGACCAATGTGTCTCTCATTCCCAATGGTGGGACGCAGCCTGTTCTTAATAAGTCTTAGCGTACTGTTGGAGCAATATTTATATTTAAATAAGTCCCAAATCTGCGGATACCAAAGACAGGGATTTCATAATTGTGTTTTAGAAAATTTAATGGTTATTAGACAAAGTGAAATTTCGGAAGGACGTGGAGTACTGGATTGGACCGGAGGGGGGGGGGGGGGGGATTGCGATCCTCTTGTTTCAGACAAAGCAAAATATTTTTTCTAAAATATGACGGTGTAAATTTGTCAGCAAAAATGTTCCACTTCATCTTTACCTTTACAATAATCGAAACAGGTGTTCTAGAAAAGCGGACTTTTTTGTGCTGCTAAATCCCGAATCTCCAAATCTCGTAACAACTGGTTTTTCCGTGAATAAAACACTCAGGGAAGAGTTCACGTCGATCCGACCGTCCACGAGACAATATATAGGACTAAATACTTCTCATGGTACATAACAACACTTCGTATAAACGAGGGTTAACTTGACGCCCTCTGAGCAGAATAAAGGTACTGTCCCCTGAAGGAGTCGGGCAAACGGGGGTCAACTGTAATTAATCATTTAGGCGAGATAAAAACAACACAAATATGACAGAGTGAAATTTTCACGTACCTGCCCCATACGCCCACGGAACGAAGCACCGCTATGGAGTGGTGAACGCGAAACCCGATGGCTTGTTGAGCACGTGCCAAGACGACTCGGTTGAAAATGACTACTAACTGGTTATGACGGACAAACAGAACGTGCGCGAGCACTGACAAAACATTAATGTCCGACCTACTGAAAATGATTCACTGCAGGCGAGATAGCAATCTGATGATCATTCAAGTAAAGGGAGAGCTAGGCTCCGGTAACTGCTCCAACAGAAATGTTTCTTCACTTTGTGCCTCAAGTATAGCAATACCAAACGATCCTTCGCCTTGGCGGGCCCCCGTACACACCATCACGCGCTGACCGACCTGAAAGTGGGAGGGAAAGCATTTAATTGGCTGACATGGCAATTGGACGATTTTAATTGGCTGACACCAGAGAGCTTTATTAATCTTTCTTTATCTGATAATGTGTATTTCAATTAGACAACACGTTTAGATAAAACGGTTTATAGCTGACATGATAAACTATTGTTACCCTCATATATCACATTTAATGTAGTGTTTAATAAGATACGTTAATAGAAGCCATTAATATTAAACTCTACAGGGAAGATGACCTGCTGTCAAATTGTCCGGACATTAAATGTTGCTAAAGATGATACAGACTCGTGTTTTGTTTCTGATTGGTAGCTTCCCGTGTCTACATGTGTGATAATGTTAGCTTAGTTTGCTGGTTTGGTCACCAGGACCCTTTTACTTACGTAAAATTAAATCTGAACGACATGATGCATACTTTGTAGCATATATTCTAAATATGCCAATAAAGGATACATTATTTTAGTTGGATCGCCTCTCTCAACTCCCAAATATTGATTCACTACCACCTAACAATAATGGCTCTTAAATGAAAGGACTGTTGGTTTGATGAACGGTTGCTAGCCTCTGAAAACCGTTGTTCGAATTTCCGTTCAGGTGGCCTGAATTTTTATTTCCTACGCGTACCAGAATGATGAGCCATATTGTATAATACAACCTATCCACCCTGCATCTTCCATTTGATTACGTGATCCGCATTCTTGACAGATCAGCAGTTTCATAAACTCTGAGAATGGATTAACAATTTTAAAGATTTGGTACTTATTTTGGGTGTTTGGGATTGAGCTCAAAATAATTTAAAAGGCTTCATGCAACCACAAAAATTCAAAAGTAGTTGTATATTATTTCAGAAACACCTGTTGGGTTAACAAGATCTAACAGACATAAATATTGTCGGTAGTGCCAAAGGAGTACCCGAGTTCGAGTAATTGTTACCGAATACTCGATTCAGAAATCAAATCTTGGGTACTCAAGTAGGTCTGCATTTTGAGACATTTAAGCAGATATTTGTGTAGTTATTAATCTTGTCGGTATTTCAATTTAATTTTTTTAAATTTAATTTCTTGCAATCAAATTGAAATGTTAATATCAGATATGTTTCGTACCAACATAAAGCAGGTGCTCTTGCACAGTAAAGTGTTTCAGTCTTACATTCACAATCAGATGGAATAAAAAAGACATTATCTCCGAAATTCACTTGGTTATAATAGAACGTTAAAAACGTTAAAAATTCCCATTTTGTTTTATTTTTCTTTAAATGATCCTTTGTGCAATGTCGTCATGGTAACGAGTACTCAATTCGGGGTCGGGAAATGCCTATTGAGAACTCGAATACAAATTTGCTATTAGTTTCAACCCTTATAGTCTGGGTGTGCTTACTTTTAAACCTTTGGTTTGGGCAGTCAATATGAGAGATTCCAAGATTGTATTTGCACTGTTTACGATCCCTTGCACTAATGTTTAGTCTGTAAATGGTCCCGTAGTACAAAAGAGTACACTAAATTGTACATTATAACGTACACGTTTAGCTTGAAAATACATTCGAAAACGCAAGAACCCTTTCTTTTTGCTCAAGCTTGTACATAAATTTAGAGCCGTTAGTATATGTGCACAAAATCCCTGGAGCCTTTTTATATACACTTTAAACATACGAGTTGTGTATGCATCCTCCAAATCACGCATGGTTTGCATACGTTCACAAAAACTGATTATGTATATTCTCGAAATAATACATACCAGTCGTGTGAACACACTTCAAAGGCATTGCATGCAAGTGCATGCAGAGTGGAATTTATGTATTAGTTCATACGAACCCTTTCGTTGTTTGAGTACTCGAGGAATAGTCTATACACACTCTTTGAGCTCCACAATGCGCATGCGTGAGTAGTCCGTATGCATTCTACAAACCTTGTTGTACATGAGTAGCGACGCCGGATCCCAAACTAGCATGCGTAGTTTGTATTCCATTTCAGTTACGTGTATGCTGTATACACTGTCAAACATCTGGGCTCAGAACGCAACCTCATACATCTCCATAGTCAATTTTAAGGTACCAGTGATACTTAAGTTTCTCGGATGTATAAGCCTTGCCTGCGCTTATTTGCCTGTGTATTGCGCCAAGTACACTTAAACCATGGCCTCTGCATACTGGCTTGCATGTTTACAATATCCTCTGCGTGATTAAATGTACTTCAAACATTTGGTTAGTACATTTCCAGTGGTACTTCTATGTACTATGCTGTATAAAACCGACTTTCTCAAAAGGTGCTCTGAATTCTGACCAGCATACACTTTGCTGCGTAGGCTGTTATCAGTAGACTGTTCATATGAGACATTGTGCATTGTTTTACGTAGTTTCAAAATTCCTTGTTCGTGAATTTATTCTGCAAGTTACATTAAAAGGTAATAAGCAATAATGCCGACTAGTATATAACTAAAATGACATTATAATATTGGTGTTTTAAAATAATTGCAAGTGAGTCATACACACAATGGGGTATTTAAACTACAATTTATTATTGATTAGCAGTAATGTTAAATATTTTATTTTGGATGCGAGTTAAAGCTGCAATTATATCGGTATGCCCGCAGGAAAGAAGCCGAAAATAGCAATAAATGCATACACAGGAAGTCTTTAACAGATAGGACCCAGGTATGAATGCAGTACCAGCATCAATGATATGTGTAGCTGTGGAGCAGGCGTGGCTGTTTCCATCACTAATGAAACGAGATGAGTTTTTAGTATATATTGAGCGCATACATTTGCAAGAGACATCACCTGATGCACACAAAACTAATGAAGGTCAAGGTAACCACCAAATAAACCTAACATAAATGATAATAATTGTGTCCCTAACGTTATGGAGACTACACTTTATTCAGATATCAATTTTAAAAGAAATCTTTCGTTATGGTACGTGTTTAAAATGAAATATCGGTTTTAAAGGAATATACTCATTACATTACGTGTTTAGAATGAGGATACCATTATTGGAATATAAACCAAAACGAGACCTCTTATAACAGCTGATACTGGTGCTTAGTGTGTGCTATGAATCCCCTATTATCAAGAGCCGAATACATAAAAAATGAAACGATTATTAACTTTAATAACTATGCCCGTATCCGTTATAGCAGAAATATTTCTACACGGCGATAGAATGCCATATATTTAGGGAATACCGCCTTCTGTGGATGTGGTCTAAGGGAACAACATAAGGATTAGAGGTTTTTTACCCTGTTAACTTAAACGAAAGGCCGTGGCGTAGGGCTATATTTGATTCACAAACGAGTGCGCCTTTCGGGAGTTCCTCGATGTTTTGACTTCAGAGACGATTGTACACTTACACGCAGGGCCGGTAGTCAACAGGCTTGGCTGACAACAGGATATGAATGTGTGTAAGCGTGTGCTCACTCCGTGTCACGAAGTACGAAAACAAAATGGAATTCTGCAAATGTACATACATGTACTTATTTAAACTAGCATTTAAACATTAACAGGTGCTTTACTCTAACAAATATATTTTAAAATAGTTAGTGGGCTTGGCATATAACACCATACATTTTCATTGATTACCTCTGTTTTATGTTTACATATACTGCAGACTGCAGTCTCAATTCTTCTAAGGTCATACTGCTTTTTTAAGTTAATTATATAACTAAAGAATGCATCTTATTTTTTATTGAAGTTATTATTTTCTAATTTTTCAAAAGCATTTCTTAATAGTTCTTGACCCTTTGTCCATTTTTAAAAACTAAATTGCTTGTCTGATAATTAGATACATGATTTGTTTCCACTTCTGGATTTATACAGAAACAAATGCTAATCTCAACATTTTAAGGACACCACTTGTTTAAGAGTTAAAATATTGTTTTTAATTCATTAAAATTAAGCGTACTCTGTTTTTTATTTATTATTAAAATAGGTAATTATTTCACACATTTGAATGAGGAAAGTCTCTCATTTCCCTACTGATATTTGCATATTTCTCTTTCCTACTTTTCCCTTATTGTATATTCTGCTTTCCCTATAAAATACATTAATCATACAATTTGTGGAAACTGAACACAACACAACGGGTCTGTGTACTTGAAAACACAATATAGACACATCAGATTTCAGTAGAGAGAAACGAATTATTGATTTTCAATTAGCTGCTGAAGTCAGTCACTCGTTCATATTAAAAAAAAACAGTAACTTTGTCGGTTAGAGGTTTGAAGTTTCCATATCAACTGTCACTTCATACTAGCCGACCATTTTACAACAAGTGACAATTTTACAGGGCAGTCTGTTGAATTTCTTGGTTGTCCTATTGATTTGAAGTGACAGTGTTTCGTTTGATGCTCGATATTAGGGTTGTCTTATTTCGTAGAGGACTTCAGCTGGCCCAGTTTTTCAACTCAAGGCTGAATTTGTAATGTGCATGAGTTATGATAGAATTAGACAAGCGTGACGGCCGTAAAGTTGGTCATGGCCATTCCGGCAGTACATGGCAGAGTGACTGTGACAAAACTGTGTGTGGGACGTGTTTGTGCCCTGGATGTTAAGGCGAAGGACTTAGAAATGAACAGGGGTGGATTCGGGACGCATTCCCTTCCTCCCATCAGCTCCGCAAAAATTGATACACAAGCAAATGAAAGCAGAAATAGAGAACGTAAAAGCAACAGAAGAAATTAAAATAAAATATAAAATGTGAAATTTTAATATATATCCATTAACAGTGGCGGATGCTGGATCATGGAAAATTGGGCGGGGGGGGGGGGGGAGCTCAACACCCTGGAATAGTGCTGTAGAATTTATACATAACTCGCGCATGCAGAAACACACAGATGAAAACGGAACCAGACGTAAATCTGGCCTTGCTTTGTGACATTAATCGTATATTATTCTATTTCCAAGATTTATTTTATCGAAAAATAGAGGAGGTACGCGCCCCGTGCTCCCCTTTACAATCCGCCCCTGCATAAAGTACCCAATAAGGACTTACGGGTAGCTTTTTATTACTGTATGAATGTTTAGGTAACACTCAGGTTATGAGATGCATCTTTTACCTTTTACACTGGGCTGGTGGAGTTGAATTAGCAGGTTTATATTCTGCGCGCAATCTTCCAATCCGTCCCATTTGAAGGTGGGTCAGACCTAATAACTAACGTCGGCAAATGGTTCAGGCCCATCTTAAGATGGGCCAGACCTATATATCAATTGGCCAAAGTCTGCAAATCACGTTTCGAAATGGCGATATGCGTAGGTTAGGTCTGATAACCGATGACGGTTGTTGGTTTAGACCCATCTTAATATTGGCCAGGCTTTTAAACGATCTGCAATGTCTGGCAATTAGGTTTCGAATTGGCAAAAGACCATCTCTACCAAAGGACTATATCTTCATACACTGATATTAATAAAAAATGATATGTTAATATTTTAATATGTTAATATATTAAATACTGATACATTGAATACTTATAATAGATTGTGTGAGTTATGTTGTGAACAAACAGACACACACGCACAAACACGCACAAACACACACACGGCCGGGTATGAAGGCATACCCTCCAGACAGAGGCAATTTTTACATTGATATAAAAGGGATATTTGTGAGATATCTTCCATGATAAACAGTTTTGTTTCTCATGTCAACCATGAATTTCCCTGGTCACATGAACTTTGACCCAATAAGGACAGAGCTTTCATCAAGTTTGCTGTAGAACCCAGGGCCCACTTGTTTTCTAACCATCCCACCCCCTATACCCCCACCCCCCACCCATCCAACCTGTATCCGCCCCTGTTCCATTTTACACTTTTGACGGTGAATGGCTGGATGGTTTAAGGCCTTAAAAAGAGAGTTTCGTAAAAAAAAAGAGTTGCTTAATTGGTTGTCGGTTACACCTTTCTGCTTCGAGACAACTACGCCGGCATCGGTGACCTCGCAACGCTCTTAGTCTAGACCCACTGGTCACCAAATCATGGATGCTTCAAACTATGGATCTATGCACTGTTTAACAGACAACTGCTTGAAATCGACTTTGGCAGATGCGACGACAGATCCAGAAGTCTATACTCTATAAAGGAATTTACCATTGTTCCCCTGAAGTTGGCGGAGAAAAGGTTTTCCATTAAAAAACTAAATTATTTCAACTCCACTCCAACTCAACACCTTGGAGGAATCTTTGCCCCAGACTTCTTTGTGAATTGAGCATATTCCCTACAAAATCATTGTTTCTGTTTATCAAACCTGGCCTCCGACGAGCTTTTTGCCATACATTGTCAGGAATTGTATTCAGTGACTTTGTAAATCCTCAAGTAATACAACCCTGTCATAAGGTATTTATTAAATACAGTAGGATCGTTTAAATGCTGAATTATATGTATGTATACCAGTTTTCTATAGCCAGACCAATGATTAAATAATGCACAATATCAATTTATGTCTCTATTGTGTTGGACTGAAATAATGAAACAAATTGCGGTGCTGTTTACTTCAGATTTTGGAATACTGTTCCCTTTGCGTCTGTCAATATTATACTCCTTGACAGAGAGATTATGTGACAGTTCTTTTATAATCATCGCATCGCAGTCCTTAGTAATATTTTATCCATCATTGCAGATAGGATAAACTATTGAATCCCCTAAAAATCTCTGTGTGATGTATACCCACTAAAGTCTACCGGAATATCTGCCTCAAAATATATGTTACAATATATAACTTGATTTGGACGTATTACATATATATCAAATTTCAACACCGACCCATGTGATCGTTATAAGATCTTAATTGTCTGCCGGTTTACCATATAAAAAGGTTCATTTTGCATATTCCAATAATTTATAAGAAATGAAGCATTAGGTTATGATATGGAACTTCATAAGATTGGTCATGACACCTTTCAGTTGCGTACTTAATGAAGACGGCGGGCTGTTGCACTTTAAGATAACAGTACTAGATGTATGCAATTTGCCAAGCGATCACTTGAGCGATAATGGGGGATCGGCCAAGCATTGTACGACCCTTGAAGTTAAGGCAAAGTAAAAAAAAAAATCAGGTGCAAATATGTGACATAGGTATAAAATTGTGCCTAAATGTCAGCTTTTGAAAGTAAACCAGACTGAATATCTAGCGCAAACAGAAAAATGGCGGAAAAGGCAAAAATTAAATTGAAATCGATGGTTTTGCACTGGGAGGGACCTGAGTGAGTAAACCCACAAAAAATTTCCTTACCTCAATATGAATATAGAAATGAACTCATTAACCCCGATCAGCCTCCATGTCCTACCGGGGGGAGGGGGGGGGGGGGGCTTAATTAACACAATATGAGATGAACCACAGTGAAACTCCACACTGAAAATTACTTTATCGTGATGGGAACTGAACCATCCGGAATTCGGAATGATACCGGTTAATTGTCTTCCTGTGATACGTACAGACAGATCAACTTAATGAACATCTATAGTATAATTGTCAGTGTCCCAAAATCTTTGTTACACAAATCCTTTGAAGCCCACCTCAGATGTCAATTGTCTCCAAACAGTCTAATTTTCTATATTATCCCTTAAAATACTTAGAAATTTAATATTATTTTAGATATTCCTCGAAGACACCATAACTGCGCCATCTTTCAGAAATTACATCAGTCATAAGTATCCAGTGGATGCACTCGGTCCATGGAAAAGTAGACACGGAAGAAGTCGCGCCAACGAGTTCCTGCACAAAAGCGGATAATTTGCTATTTTTTATAACGAGTGCTGGATGGTTGATATGGCTAGACTGAACATCCAGTAATTCGGTAAATCGATTGGTTCAGCTCTCCAAAAGCTTTAAGAAATAGTTTGCTTGCGCATCCATTACACTTGAGTATATATGGTTGTGAGGTCAACACTCCCTAATCCCATGAGGAACAGATTACGTGTGCCATGAGATTCTTGAACACGTGTGGGAAAACGTTATGTAAATACTCCCGCAAGCACAGTGGAAGTAAACTCAGCACCTTGAAAGCTTTTGTATAATAGATGTTCTCTGGTCACACAAAAATACACTAATGAACCTGTTTAAACCCTAAGGATTCTCTAACGAAACCTGATATCGTTTAGGTGGAGCATTGTCAACCCTCACACCACTGAAGATCGTGAAAGTGTCGGCCCCAGGCCAAATCATGCTGGTTTCGTTGATTCTCCCCTTATTCAAACCGAAGCTAAAACAATTGGTCCCTCCTGTCGGCTTTTAGGCCTGACCGTTATTAATTGATACTATAGTTAATTAACTTCTCACGTGATATGTATCTGACATGCTGGCCGGTACGTAAATGCTCACTCACCTCTATTGTAACACAGGAGAATACAATTATTGTACATGTAATAACTAGAAAGTAGTCAGACACCATATCAGTTCCTCCGCCAGAATCCTCTTCAAACTTTGGTGTTTCTTACGTAAGAGCAGAATATACATATTCCAAGCCAAGAATAAAGTGTGTCTCGGTTCACCATCATATGTCAGCTCTCTCCGTCAGAACAAAGGTCCCTAATACCAGCGATTTACGGGACAAACACTCGGGACAAACACATTGTCCTAAATCACAAAGCAGCGAATTATTGAACCCAAACGCATGGCGATGATCAAGATTACTTGACTTTACAAGACTTTAATGGATTATTCTTAGTGTAATTAATGCTTCACAATCTTTCATTACGATCGATACATTTTCACGAGTATATATCAGATAATCCAACAACAAAAACATATTCAACAGAGATAAAAGCATAAAACATAACAAATTCATATTAAAGCACATGGTATTCATTCTACTCGCGTATCTTAGGTGATGGTGGTGGTGGCAGTGGGGGGGGGGGGGAGGGAGGGTGTTAGCCCAACGTAACTTTTCAGTCGGCTCAATGATAAATATGGGCTTCAAATCAATTTTTGCGACGAACACCCCAGGACCCCGGCCGAGACATTAATACAGGAACTTGAGTCTGTGCATATAACAAACCAAAATATTTACTGTACAACATATAAATAGGTCCCTCCGTTTTCATGTTGTGACAAGCCTGGCTGATGAGTACACATAATCACGTCACCTGTATGTAACGTTACTATAGACGCACCTAATGATATATCAAAGCAACAGTTATTCATGTTGGTCTATGATGATGTTTTGAAATAAGTCTACACATAACGAAACGGAACCACATCACCAGTGGCGTCAATTTATCTTCCAAGGTGGGGGGGGGGGATGACTTGCATACATACACACACACATATATATCGTCTGTAGGACACATTTTAAATATATTATATATATATATATATATATATATATATATATATATATACTTAATCACATTTGAAATATATTGTAATTAAGTATAAGGTTCTGGAAAATAAAGTTTTATGTTTCCAGTATATAAGTTAATTCAAAACCTCTTTTAGATATAATATTTCACAGTAAAATCACATATGAAACCAAAGTCTATAATTCTATTTATTAATAATTTTAATTTGCAATATATAAATATTATTCTCTGAAAAGTGGGGGGATGATTACATTGACCATCCCCCCCCACCCCCTTGCCAAAAAGTTGGGGGATATATACCCCCCATCCCCCCCCCCCCTATATTGACGCCCCTGATAATCATAATGCTCGGGCTGGCAATGGGTTGTAAAACGGTCATGTCACCTACCAACCATGCATTAGATAAAGACATTAACCTAGCGCCATTTCGGCCCTCTGACTTTAGAGATTCTACCTACGACCAGCGTAATGGCTGTCAGAGTGTCGTTACATCCTCAAGCGTGGAACGAACTTTAAGGCTGCATGAGGGTGCAAATATTTTCGTTATTTCTAATAACACCTCATGGCCTATTAACCCAGCGCCATTTCGGCCTCTGACTTTAGAGATTCTACCTACGACCAGCGTAATGGCTGTCAGAGTGTCGTTACATCCTCAAGCGTGGAACGAACTTTAAGGCTGCATGAGGGTGCAAATATTTTCGTCATTTCTAATAACTCCTCATGGCCTACAATTACGCTGTCACTGGACATATACCCTTCAAAACGCTGGCTTTTTTTAGTATATTGACGGAGAGACGGAGTTTCAGTTTTGGTTGGGAGTTTACATGTATTCTTTTGTGTCAATTCATCGTTCGTAGCCTAATATTAAGATCAGGCCTATGGGCGGTTCACCTAGATATGAATGCAGCATGATGAAACACCCCTGCTATGCATTTCTCAGTATGGCTTATATCACGACTCATGTTGAGCTTTCAAGCCCGATATAAATGCAATTCATTAACCTAGAAGTTCATTCTTGAGGCAGACAATTTAGATAATTCTATTTTAATACCAAATCAATTAAATTTGTGGATTTTTATAAAATTACTATTTCAATTTAATTCAATGTGATGGGAACACAGATCAATTTTAATTCATTTCAGTTCATTACATTTAGCCGATACATAGAAAAAACAACAACATTTCCGCTGCTCAAAATGCTCCAGCAATTGACTCAGTAATTAACATGAATAAAGTACAAAAATTGATTCTCTGGCATTGGGCATCAATTGTGAACCCCTCCCGCACAGACGGCTGATGGCTCGGCTTTATGTTTGGCCTAATGACCACATAATTTGATCCTGATTAGGTACAGTAGTATACAACGTTTCATTCTCATGCTGAGAGATACTAGTAATTAACAACTCAATATTTACGTCGAGTGATATAATCCAGGTGCTGGTTCAGAATCATAGGGAATAGGAGACAAAAAACCCGAGCACAGAAAAACCCGCATGCCAGTGATGCTAGTCGAGTTTAAACATCAACCTCGCAAGCAGAAGAATTGGAAAGAAAATAGTACCAGATGAAAAATCCTGCACTGTATTTCGGTGAGAAACGCGTGTTCTATTAGTTTTTAGGTAGAAAAAGAAGCGGTGCACCCCCTGCGCCCTTCTATATCCACCCCTGTAATCATACATTTATGTTTGCCTACCTGACAAGGGTGATTGACAAACAACTGACTTTCTTCGTCATCTGTGAATAACGTTACAAGACAATCACCTAAGTGTTTGTACATATACCAGGGGTATACACGTGTTCGTGAGGTAGTGTTTAGAGACCAATGAAATATTATACCCAGTCTCATTACATTAGGGATGCCCAACATACCGGAGAAACCCTGCACAAACGTTTACCCGCACGTTCTGTTTCGTTCAGCTGTTGCTTTTCCGCTCTCTGTAATAGTTTCAAGAGACACACAAGTATACATATTCATCACATGCACATTCACATGCATATTCATCACACCAATACATGCATATTCATCTCATTTTTCCATCGGTTCCACAGTTCCTTCATTAACCTATTTCTATGTTAATATGTATGTCAACATTTTGAGCGTGGATATTCTTAGGTCTCCCGAAATGCAAAACCAATTTTTTTTTTCTTTTTTTTCTTCTGCCAATGTTCCCACTAGATCTCAAATATGGCTGACCTTTGGGCACAAACATTAATATGTGAAAGATTTGCACCTGATTATTTTTACCTTGACGATATTACCAACGCTGTACACTCCAAAGGGGACACCCCATTACCGCTCGGTTTTGTCTCTGTTTGTGCTGGTTCCCATTACGTCTTGATTTTCAAACACTGACCTATGATCACAACAATGGTCACAGGTTATAGATTAGCACCTGGTGTCTATTTTGGACGGTTACCTACTATTACCTACCCTGTCCGAGCTAATCCTATTACCGGTAAATGGGCAGAGGGGGTTTGGTTGGAAGACAAGGGGTTGGGGTCTTAAGGCGATTGGAAGGGGCGGGGGATGGTTTCTACAGAACTGTATGTCATCAAATGTGTACTTGTGTGTAAATAGGGGTTTCCTTCAACGTGCGATCCCTTGAATACTGTTCTCGGTCGCGCGTAAATGAGCGATAATGGGGCGTTATTTATGTAGCATACGACCTTGAAAATAAGGTCAAGGTTAAAAAATAAGATCAGTTGAAAATTGCAGACTAAGAGATCGTCTACATTATTTTGATTTAATTAAAAGGAGGAGCTGCACTTTGGGCCCTTGCCTTTAAGATACTGTTTTACCCGTGTAACTATTTGTGCTTGGGTAGCTCACGTTCATTAATCAGGTAGTTCTTGTAATGAATTAAATTCTGCAAAGCTGTAGGGTCTAGGGATTGAATAACTTGAACTTAATAAAAGAACGATAAATCCATAAGCTTTATAAAGTAACAGACGACTCTTCCTGTTACTGATTAACGCGGACAATTATACATTATTAATTTATTACCCGTCAAGGACGGAACTGGAATAAAGCAATTAATAATTGAAGAATATATATATATATATATATATATATATATATATATATATATATATATATATATATATGAATGAGAGAACAAATGTCAGTCTAACCTGCTGGCTAGTTACATTTATGTAAATTAGGACCAAATGAGAATATTAAAATGAACAGTTCAGATATTATAGTAACACCATACACAGATTAATAAAAAACTAATATAAATACAACTTTCCTAAATTTATAAGAAAACTGTAACTTTAAATTATAATATTTATTTGATACTAAAAAAGAATCCTTTTAGTAAACTTGGACCCCGCAGTCCATATACCCACTTAATCTAATATAAATATAAATCAAGCATAAAAAGCGATAGTGTTTTATGTCATGTTGTGTTCAGTAATGGGATCGGAGATCGACATTAACTGTAATTACGTTTTGTTAGATTTATGCTGGGCGTTTGATCCCGCGAACGACGTGACGTCAGAGCGACTACATCATTGAGCAGAGGGTTAATTATAACTTTTGGTTACTGTGCTTGTAATGAGTAGACAGATTATTTCACTCTTTGTTATAATCACTTTGTCGTTTTGTGTTCCCCTGTGAAGTACCATCTGATCGTAAAATGATTTATCAATAAAGATAATGAGTAGGGTTTGTAATTTTATTGCGCAGTTCCGTTCTTCACATAGCCAACACATGGTTAAATTTTGCCTCATGCAGCCACTATAATATTTGAAAACGTATGAATAAAGTGGTTTATTTTTTTTTTTTAATGCACATAAACATTTGCAATATTATGTGTATTATATCACGGTATCAGTTCATTTTGGCTGTTTTCCCCCAGTAAAACCATTCCACAGACTAAATATCTCCAGATCATTGCTGCAGTGCAAGTCCGAGTGCAAGTCCGGGTCAAAGCCACTCAAGTCCGAGACCTTGAGGTTCGAGTCCAAATGTGCTTTCTTCGAGTCCGGCTCTTTTGGAACTGGAGTTCAAGATGGGGTCCAAAATTCGAATTGAGATCTCATCATGGGTATTTGTAAGTTTACACAAGGGTTTTTACTTGGGTTTATTGAGTTACATTTAACATCTGATGCAGAGAATGAGTTTGGTACATGGTACGAACTTGTTTTTGTATTATTCTGTCTCTTGTTCGCGCATGCAAGTCTTTATGGTGGTATTCTAAATTGAAATCAAGGTCTTGCGTGAACAGTTTTTTTTCTGCTGGACTCGAGATAAACTTGGCCTGAGTCCTGACCATGTCTGTGTCCAGGAACCTCGAGTCCAAGCCTGAGTCCCAGTCCCTGAAAAACTGGACCCGAGTCTGGACTCGACTCCAAGTCCGGACTCGAGTCCAACATATAGATCTGTTCCAAATCACTTGTTTTTTATACGTTTTTATGGTTCTGTGTTTAAGTAAACACAGTCCACGTTGTTCTGTTAACCATAGCAAGACTGCGTCGCAAACCATTCCCAAACAAGGAGGAGACACATAAAAGAAGAAGCTCAGAAGTTACACCGGTGTGAAGCTTGAAAAATCCGGATTTGTGAAGTTTATCGGTACGGCCACTAGTTTTCCGTGTGCTATCTCTTTTTGCATCACTGACCGCGAGTTCATCTCCCCTTGTTTACATGCATGGGTATGCGAACGGTTTTAGAACAATATAATGGCAGATATCATTAAACACTATACACTGCGTATATTTAACATAACTGAAATGTGAATAGGTTCCTTTAAGGTCAGACTTAATTATACTTGAATCGTCAGAGAAATGAATAGACATAAGTAATGCCATCTAACTGGTAAGACCCGGGATAGATAGACACTCATATATGGAAAAATCGATATTACCGATCGATAAAATATGACTGATGATCAATTGCTCGTACAAGAATCAATACCAATTCTGAAGAATCTAATAATTATCGATAACAGCATTTACGGCTCTGACAATCACATTTAACAGTATTCATTATCTATAATTAGAAAAGTAAATAGAACAATCAATACATATACCATTACAGCAAAATAACAGGTGTTCAGAGTTTTTTAATGTACATCTCATGGAATACACCGATTCTGAGTGTCATCTTTCAAAGAAGCTAGAAAAAATGGTAATTTTCAATAGCATAGGTAATCCAAATTTAGATGAAATGTTATTTGTTATTAAGGATTAATTGTACGGAAGATATGGGCAACTGTCTAATGTGGAAAGAACGTTACCGGTGAACAACAAACTAATGGAGGATATTGTACATATTTTAACATAACCCTGCTAGATATCTTTTTTCTTGTATTATCGTGTATCTTGTAGTATTTTTATACTAAAGTACATGTATAAAGATAGTTAGACCATTGTTTACCCTAGCAAAATTTACAAAATTGAAAATGCACCTCTACAAGATAGAATATGAAAACTTTGGGCACGATTTTAAGCCGGATTATATCTCTCAAGCCGGATTGTATCCTTTAAGTCAGATTTTTACTCTTCAATCTGATTGCCTAAGAGCTTGTTGGGTTTAAACAGAAAAAAAACTCAAGAAAAAGAAAGAAGCATTAAGTTTTATGAATTTAATCCGTAATGCTAAAACAAAAATAAAGTTTCCAAATGTGTGTTAAATGGTAAAATGATTATCTTGTAACGTTTGATACTTAATTCTATTAACTAATTTGAAACATCCGCTGAAATTATCCCGAAGTGAGTTCATCTTAAAATATAATCCGCTTTCAATGCGATTATGGTGGCGGTAATGATTCTTCTAACTACAATTTCCTTTGCACCAGTCTCAATTATGATGCGTTTCAGTCAGGCAGAAGATTTATATAACACGAAAAACGAGGTATAAACGGTTCAAATGGAAAGCAAGTTTTATAATTGGACACATTTATCTTGGAGATGGGCTCAACTCACTGATTTCATTCCCCTCGTGTTTGACCTATTTCCTTTTTTAGAAACCATCTTTCGCTTTGGTCGCCAAGGTTCGTTGGTGACATACTGGCCACTTGATTACATCTGATGCCCAAGCTCATAGAGTATTAAGGCTTCCTGCTGAACGGCTGTGCGGTCCCATCGACTTTCGAGTTTATCTACAGGAAAATGTTGTGATTTCCCATCAATAGGGTGATTTGGAACTTTGTTCGCGTGCTCTGGTAGCGATTTGGCTTACTGTAACATTGTGTAATAGCCCAAACCTGTCATACGTCATTTTTGAAAGCATCACTCATTGTGTCGGTGAAAAGAAGGATGGAAAAATTGCTTTATGACTATTGGACAATCAGTCAAATTCAGCCCTGAGGAAAGTGTATTTAGGCAGACCTGCATACATTCATAAACATATATAAATATACATATATATATATATATATATATTTATATATATATATATATATATATATATATATATATATTTATATATATATATATATAACTCTGAAGAAAAACAACACTAAATTCACAACAGTCTGTTTCACGGGATGCGATCCGATCATTAAGTGAATGTAGTTAGAATGAAGCTAACGGCGTGGTTTGAAAAGCCGACACTTTACGAGATTACGAGATTATGCTTTGTGCGATTCGGGGGAGGGGGGGGCATGTGGAAGACTGACACTGATCATATTGTCCTCGGGGGCACAATAGGATTGGTCGGGGTACACGTGCGATACATGAACATAACAGGGCAAAGAGGTTTGTTGTTGTTTTTGTTTATATATAATACAAAGATATATTACCAGGATGTTCAATTAGCATAGTAAATGATTTGCAATAGGGTCCTGGAAGCAGTGAACATATTAGTAGTATACATGTGATATAAATACAAGATATACTATGAAAATACACAATGTTTAATATATAAGGCAAATATACAATATAAAGGCCAAATATACTATACTATACTCATACCAATTTGACTCCACCCGATAAACTCACCATGGGGTAGTGGTAACGCCATATCCATCGACACTGTAAAGCAGTGAGAGAACAACTACCTGAACAGGTAAGTCTGCCCAGTGGATCCTCGTGACGAGGGGCGGGGGGGGGGTGGATGAGGGGGCACGTAGAATATTAGTGAGAATGCCAGGTTTTAAACCACGCCGTTAGCTTCATTCTAACTACATTCACCTGATGATCGGGTCGCATCCCGTGAAACAGACTGTTGTGAATTTACAGTGTTGTTTTTCTTCAGAGTTATACCGCTCTGGCCTAGTCTGTAGGCCATTGAGCACTTTACAACGGAGGGTAACTTTACCTTCTATAAATATATGTACATATATATATATATATATATATATATATATATATCGCTTTATAATATAGCCGGATTCTGCATAATAATAAACTGCCCCACATTGCACTTTCAGAATCTTATTTTACCAGATATATTTCTACATCATTAATGAGAGGGGTACTCCTCAACCGTGTGTGTGTACAAAGGGCACCTCCTATTTACGGCCACTTAAGGGTAGCCCCTTGAAATTAGGTCCCGAAGTCTGTTACCTCCGTGCTAAGGGCACCTTTCTATTGCGGGTAAAATCTCCGGTCCCATCAGTGTCCGTAATTCAGAGGTTCTACTGTATATGTACATATTGCAAAGATGGATGGAGCATTTGTTCGCGATTCACCAATTTACCGTATGGAGAGTGCGTTAGGTAGGTATGAGAGAGAAAGTTGAGAAGGGAATTGAATATTAGCCGTGTTTACGTTACATCTGCATTCACTCAATACGCGTTTTCGTATATCGTTTCACTGCCTCAAAGTCCACGTTCTGTTCACACTACATTCGCGTTTCGATCCACATCGGTGAAACCACATCGGAGGGTAGTTTCAATACCGAATTCATCAATACGGTTTCAGGGGCGTAGCCAGGATTGAGAGAGGGCCGAAATATTTGTCAAAGATAACTGAAGCATATATATATATACACCTCACGTTTTAATTCCAATTAGAAATATCAGTTGTACAAATTGAATAAATAAAAAATGTCATATTTGCAGAATCAAACCTTATGAAATGTAGAATTAACAATAAACAATTCATTTATAATTGCAGGTGTAATGCTATATTTTGAAGTAAGTCACAAATCTGCGCATACCAGACTGTGATAGAAAATTCATGAATGCATTTAACCAAATTTAATCATTATTAGATTAAGTGAAATTCCTGGAGGATGGGAGGTACTGAATGCGGGGGGGGGGGGGGCATGGCCCCCTGCGCCCTCACTTGGCTACGCCCCTGCGAAATTCGCAAGAAGTATAATCACGCGTTAACTATATGAGTTTCGAATAGCGTTTCCACAATGTATACGCAATAGGAGTATTTCCCACAAGCACAAAAGTTACAAACACGAGCAGTGACTCGAATATCTTTTGAAATATAGTAGAGAATACTTTTTTTAAGTATAAAGACGAAGTGTACCGTGTTTTTTTTTTTTTTTTTTTTTTGTTGTTTTTTTTTATTTTGTGGAATGAAGCGAACGATACCGTGTTGTTGAATTGGGTATTTGAAAATATTCGACACGTTTGTATTGCGTCTCTTCAGAGTTTTTCTAAAAGTTACGTATTTAAATGTAAACGATATACCTCTTTTACACAGTGATTTATGAAAGGTTCTTAAGAAACTCAGAACCAATGACTTAAGTTCAACCAGCACCCGACAGTGCAGTGCCAATATTTAATGTAATAAGCAGTAATAATGAAGTTAATGTTTTCTGCGGTTTTCTAATTTGCCTTTGGATGGGAAGAGGTTCCCCGAGTTATTGTGGTCGGTGATAATTATGTGATGAATTATTGAAGGTTTACTCAAAGGAATTATTTGCTAATTCCTTCCGTAAATATTACTGTAAGTGCAAACAGGAAGAACTTTGATCTTAATCCTAATCTAGGCGTTGACTTGTTCTCTGGGTATTTTAGCAGAGCACAGTTAAAAAGACTTGATAATGTCTCCTTTACTACATGTTCGGTTTTTTTTTACTGCAATGTCGCACTTAACGAATTTTACGGAAGAAATTTCTTCAATACTACGGCAACTTCCCCCTAGGCTGTAAAACCTTCAAGATTCACTTTTGCCAAGAGGATATTATGTAATGTGTTGACTTAGCGGGTATGAAAAACATGTCTTACCTTCATGCCCAGTGCATCCTGTAATGATATACAAAAGAACCAAGCATTCCTTGGACTACGCCTTCGATTTGACATACTGGATGTAACTGCATTATTTGCTAGTGATTATATAATCTGTGCGCTAGATGTTTGCCACATGAGCACTGAAAGCCCGCCCCGATGTCCGCAACAGAGTGATAATGGGGAAGAGACTTATATTTAAAAAAACAAAGGCGGGAAAGGCTAAATGATTTGAAATGTGGTTATAAACGGTTTCATGTAGCTTATCAGGCGCGGGTTTAGAGGGAGGGCACCCTCTATTTCGCTAAAGAAATCTATGAAATGGAATAATGTACACTAAATACAGGAGAGCAGATTTTGCATTCTAAAATAAATCTAATATTTCTTTTTCATAGCACTTACTTGACTAAACATCTGTTTAAACCGCTTTGTAATTTAGTTCACAAGAAATGGGCTAGCGCCAACCGTAGACTAAAGTGATGATTACAAGGTAATTACTTACAGCACGGGTTTTGTCTTAATTATTTTACTTAGGCCATTATAAAACCCAAGAAAATTGTTAAAGACGTCGTGAGTTATCGGGCCTGATATAGTCACACTCCCGCTTATATCAGCCGGGATTTTCAATTTCATAGACTCAATATCTTTGCAAACCCATTTCTGAAGATGGATATATATATATATATATATATATATATATATATATATATATATATATTATAATTAATAATGTTTAGTTAGTTTGACTTCGTCCTTGGGTACTACACCACTCTTTCGTGGGAGCAATGGTGCGGTTGCCCTAACTCATCAGGTACCAACGGATGAAGGCAAACTTACTGAACATTAATTAACGCTCCCATATGGTAGAGCACTATTACCTGCATGTATTGAATTCATTTTATGTGAACAATTCAAATTATATTTATCTATAATCATTTATTTTTAATTATATATATATATCTATATATATTTATATCTTATAGATGTCATCCAAACTTGGGACAATAATGAAAATGAGAGAGCCAGAAAGAGAAGAAATCAAATATAACTCAAGAGACCGTGACTCATGCCAGCTGCGGCATCACAAATGATTAAGTAACTCATACTTTGTGTTAATTAAGCGATACCCCAAAGAAATCTATAATATAAACGCAGCTGACACTAATTAAACCCCGTCTGCTTTATTTGTCATTCTGTCCCTTGCGTCATTGAGCAAAACAGAAAAGAGACGAATGGTATCATCCGGGATTCTATACTCTTGACAATAAGGCTGTTACAAAAACATGAATGTTCTTTTTGACTTACGGACAAAATATGTCATTACTTCTCTTTTGAAAATTTCGCGGTCGTAATTTTGCTAACTTTTAATACGAACACAAACATGTGCGACAGTTGATACATGAGTAACAACAAATGTTTTATCCATTTTCAATGTTATCTTTACGAATGAAACGGTGCATGTGAACTAAGGACGGAATTTTGCTTTGTTTATACAAGTTATAATAAAAGCACGGATAGAAGCAATAGCAACAGTTGGTAAAATTAAAACCAAGGTCTTTTAAGGAAAAAGAATCCTCAATATCATTTGAACAATCGTTTTTTGCCGTGGCCTGTTAATGCTCTTTACGTATCAGCAGTTAATGAATAGCGCCCTGACGGGTTATTACTTGAAGACCTCAGTGTCTTTGTCAAACATCATGGACACTTAATATTTCACTGCATGCATTAACTGTTTAGCGTGATTGAGGCGCTAATATGACATACTTTGCTTGTCGTTATATTCGCGACGTACGCATGGATAAAAGGTTTTATGGCGAAAATAAAACCTTCGTGAATACGACGCTCCATCAACAAAGGTGAACAATTCTGTACACTTTAGCTTCATTGGTAATTCATGAACGCTATATCCATGTCCATAATGTCCAAAGTTGAAAGGCAAACATTGATATTGTGTACATCAAGGGATATTTTAAGCTACCCTACATACACTTTATATAGGCTGCTTTCTGGTGAGACGGCGGAAATGAAAAAAGTAATTTTTAGATGAACATTGTGAAAATTTACCCTCCCCCCCCCCCTCTCTCTCTCTCTCTCTCTAATATTGTGAGATAAAAAATCAATCAAACTGCAACTTGAACATAGATTAAACTTTGCATCTTACCGTAAGGACATCGCGTTTCTTTTTAACATATATCATTTTCAACCGATGCCTAATTAATCTATGCCCTATCAACCTCATGTCCTCTAAAAACAATTTGTTGCATGAAAAGTCATGTATCAGTGCTTTATCGAACACCCTCTATTTATCAATATACAACAGAGATACACGGGTAACAGATACGATCACTACATATCAGTGCTCTATCGAACACTCTCTATTTATCGATACACAACAGCGAAACACTGGAGACAGATAAGGCCATATCTTGGCGTAAAGAGACATTCACTTAGGGTCTTTGAACCAATGGCCTGTCAATGTAAACATATAAGTTTGCCAGTGAAGAATGAAGAAGAGATGCCTTTCTCGCCAAGGATCTCAGTATCAAAGAAAACTCAGAAGAAGATTAAGATCTGACCGTACCACCAAACTGCAATAAGCAGAAGATAAGACCAGTTCCTCTTTGGTATCCTAATTTGATCATATTATTGCCATATCTGAGTATTAGATAAGCCTGGAACGGTTCGGTGCATATACTTTATGACATCATTGACAAAGAATGATAAATTTCCACCTCTGATTTACTTTGTCATTCAACCAAGATTACGATGCGCTTTCTATATTTTATTTTTTTCCATACATGGAGAAGAAAGAATATATATATAAATATTCAACAACATTGTTATAATAAAATATTACAGGTGAGATATTATGTTTTGTCTTGGGTGTTTGTTCACATGGTCGGTTGGATTTCTTTTAGCGTGAGTAGACCCCTCCCCCGCCCGAACCAACCCCACCCCTTTAAAACGGATCCTCACAAAGCCAATGTGCAGGATAGGGTTAGAGAATAACCCATTAAATGTTTGGTTAACAGAATTCTTTACCATTGCGAGTATGTACATTTTTTTCCGTCCCAAGGGCAGAAGTATTTTACATGTAGTAGGGACTGCCTTTTTTCCGGTGGGAAGAGTTGACCTTTGATGCAACAACTGAGTGGGTGGATAAAGATATATGTATTTCCTTTGGCTTTGTACATGTCTAGTGTTAAGGATTATCTGTAAACTAGCCCTAAGTTTTATCTTCCAACTAGTCGCTAGATTTTTTTTAAGCTAAATATAATTCTACTTTCTTTCAAAAGCCAAATGGTAAATTCTCCATTTGAAAATCAGAAATAAGACTGAAGTCATAAAGACATGTCAAGACTACTGAATGTTTTCCTAAGTCTCATCCATATAAATCCTTATACCTAGAAGGCTTAAAATTGGCATTTCATTCCAGTCATTAGGAAGCCGTCACCCTCATTAAAAACAGTGCCATGGATTTATCCTAACAAAAATCAATAATTCCTGGATTTTTTTTAGTCGATCGATAATAAACGTACGTAGATTGAGAAAAGCAGGTCACGTGATAGCAGGTTTTGAGCAGGCACACCAACTTCTCCGGTATAAAACACTTATTAATTTTCTGTCAGCCTCAAGTCGTGCTGAGACGCAACCTAAAGATAGCTTTGTCACTCTTTCTGCGACAGCAGTGTCTTTCAGCCATCAAATATTTCAAAAACAGCACACACGATATGTTTAAATGACATCTCTCACTTTGGCATTTCTTGGCCAGACTTTGTTTATTAGAGCGACTTCCTATCATGACGTTCATTAGTTCATGAAATATGTCATTGTATTTATTTTAATCATATATACCCAATCCATTATTCGGCGACAAACCCACACCGTTCCTTCCTAACGTTAATACCCATCTGTTTCACACGTTTGTCTTTCAATGTCATTTTGATATCACCTTTTCCTTTTATGTCAATCATTAATTCATTAATGACGTAGGTACACTCATTTATATTAGAGCTGTCAAACGTATTTTAATAAATTATATTTACTAAATAATACCATTTGTGCCTGAGCTTTATTATTACTTGAAAAGCATCAAACAAACATGTTATTTCTTTGAACCAATTAATAATTTCTGTTTGCGCCTAAAGTTATTAACTGAATTATGCTTCTCGGCCGGAAAAGAACAGTGTACTATCGTTTGGTCGCTAATTGTAAAGCTTAAAAAAATATCGAATTCCAAATGCGCTACCAAATACTCGCTACCACACTAGAACTAAGAATTTTCGGCAATCCAATGAAGCCCATTAAGACCCATTTGATATAGGGCATATCAGACTGTTTAAATGTGTTGTAAATGTATGTAGATGCTGTGTGTGTTTTCCCTGTAGCGTACCGTCACACTTTTTTTTACTGCGCTTAGTAAGTAGTGTAATAGAATACGTCCCATAAGGAATGGCCTACTGGGCTGGTTGTATCGGGACTGGAACTGTTACTTGGCTCTTATATCGAACCACAGGCGCTTGAATTGCTGTTAGTATAGATTTCGGTTGTTACTTTTCTCGGTCATTACCTTATAACTATTACTTATCTGACATTTTCCTTGCGATTTTCTCACAATATGGTCCATCTCTTTATTAATCACTTAATATTTGAGATAGGCAGGCAAGAAGCCCCCGTTGTTAGGCCCGACAGCCATGGCACATCGGTTTCAGGCTTATTTTTAAGTACATGCGTGACTGGCTGAACTGTTGTTACGTCAGCAGTGTCACCATCTGAAGACTCAAATAGTAGATATATAATCCAACCAGAAAGCGCGTCCTCGGTTGCTATGCCTACCTATCTCAAATATTAAGTAAAAATAATGAAGAGATGGGTCATATACAGTGTGAGAAACGCTAGGAATATGTCAGGTAAGTAAGAAAAACGCTAGGAATATGTCAGGTATGTAAGAGTTATAAGGAAATGACCCAGAAAGGTGACTCATTTAACCGTAATCTACACTAATAGCAAATCAAGCGCTTGTAATCGAACTGGCGATACTGCAACCACAAATGGGTGATTTGGGCATGATCACCCTTTTTTAAGACAAGGATCCCTTGAAGTATTTAAGCATATCAGCATTATTTGTCCTTAATTTTTTCATTATTTATCTTCAATATTTCCTCAATATTTGACCACCGTAACTTCAGTAATCCTCCTGTTTGCAAAAGACTAAGTTACACTACATTTCTACTACACTCCATGACAGTCCATGACAAAAATAAATAATCCAGATGTGTAATTAAGTATCTGCCAGGTGATCTTCCCGTTCGAGTTCTATGTCATCCGGTCGGATATTATTATTGTATGAATGTTGTAATTATCCCGCCAGCGTCGGTGAAGCGCTGCCTATTGTTTCATTTTCTGTCTCTTCTCGTTCGATAAATGGTGAACATCTCGTCTCTAATCTCCGTAACATATGCCAGAGGGGACAGCTACCTAATATACCCAATACCCCAACAATTCACATCTATAAATCACTTGTGTCTGCTCCGAAGTTGCCTATTTCCGTCCCCAAAGCTTACCACAAGATGTTATGTTGACTTTTTTTTGGCCGAAAGAAAGTTAAATCAGATTAATCAGTTACCGTCTAGATAATATAGAATTTAAATGAAGATGTAAGGAAAAAGAAACATAACTTGCAAGCCGGGGTCTTTTTTAAATGTATAATATTAACAAGTTTCAATAAAATAATCAAGATTTTTTTATTTCTTATTGTCAGTGATATTTAAAATATAAGGCGTACGATATTTATTATTAGATAAACACTGCAATTGATAATTTAATTTTTTTATATAAGTAATTTAGTTTAATTGTCACGGACCGATGACCGATTATTATAGACGATCGGTCGTTTGGTGCAAAACTATTATGCCATCGATCTTGCAGTGCCATAATTACAAACTTTTGTAAATTATAGTTGTGATGAGAAAATTTATGCTTTTATTTAATTAATGCGAGCGAAGGCTGTGTTGACGATGTACAGATCTGCATACATTCAGAAATGTTATATACTCCTAGATAACCGATAAATACTGATCGGTCGGCAGTTGCAAGCCGATGATCTGTCATGAAATTGCAACCGTTTCCCAACACTAATTTTGAAAAAAAGGTTTTTAAGGGCAATGGGGGGGGGGGACTCCCTCAGTTAAATTCATGTCCAGATGGCATAATGTTCTACGCGCCTAATCGCATCGGCCAATGGGTGATCCACCATGTTGCATAGCTGTTATTTAATTTATGGACAAAACTAAGCACGTCCTGAAAGACAGCTACTGTATTCCATGTGTGTAATCGAAATTTAGTCAAGGTCATTTCGCAAAGCTAGTATGTTGCCGTAGTACTTAGATACTTATATATTTATTCACATATACATTTTACCAGAATGTCCCATTGAGTAGGTATAGTTGTTTTTAATTGGTCCTGGAAAAATCACAGATAGAGGTGTATTTGATGTGTTGACATTAATACAGTAATTATAAATCATATGTAAAAAAGCGTTATAAACATTTACATATCCTCTCTGACTAACTGGAATGAATTTTGCTCATATTGAATTAAACAATATATATATATATATGGCCGAAACTGTTCAAGAGTTTATAGAGTAAAATATTTTTATTGACCAATTCACCAAATCATGTTTTCCATGTGCAAACAAAAATCGGGAAACTCTGTCCAAATCCGTCAGATGGATCAGTGTATAGTCTGTTTACCCAGTCGCCTGTAATGGCGAACATAGTGATGAGTATGTTTCTTTAGCTGATGTACTAGCAGTTAGGATGATAAACGCAGATTACTGCCACACCGTTATCACTAATTGCCTGTTCAGGGAAATGATGCATTTTATTTTCTGACAAAAGCAATTTCACTGGGGCAGAAAACTAGTAAATGTATGACGTGTGAAAGTGATGGGGTTTTCTTCTGGACTTAATTTGTTCTATATTATGTCAGAAGGTGATTCATTATCTTAATGTATGGAATTCTCGCTCCGCGTGACGAGGCAATGGTATTTGAATAAATAATATTTATAAATGCTTTATACTCTGATGTAAAGTTTAATTACACAAACCTAGCATTGTTTTTCCTGCTTGTACGTAGCATAAAGATAATTAAATATATTTAGCAAGAATTGGAAACTTCATTTTTTTTTCAAAACTATTATCAGAGAACTTCAAAGTTTAAACGTAATCTCATCAGTATTATTTTCTAAAGTATGAATTTGTAATTGTTGTTTATACATTTTAGGTCACATGCGCACTTTCATTCATAAATAATTCCTGTTAAATTATTTTCCCGTTCCACCGTCCATATTTAACATCTCCATACATTTATTCAGATTGTACAATACGTTACATAGAACGCAGACACCCTGGAGCGGAGACAGACTCTTTGAGGTCACAAAATATTAAAATGGCGGTGACGAGAAATCACACCCTGCAGGGCCTCAGACGTTGTGAAGGAACTATGAACTAACAAGATTATTAAATTATTAAATTTAAGGAAATTAAATTTTCGCGTCATCAACTGTTACTTTTCGTTTTTCCAAATGTTTCCTGTCAATCAAAGCTCGAGTCTCCTTCTTCAAAGAATTTTAAGAACAAGTGACCCATGGGTCATGACGCTCAGCCGACTGGCATGTTGACAATATGTCCTTGCACAGCAACAAATTAAGATAATGTAGGTGGCATCAAAGTTCATGCTTATTAGCTGAAGTTCATCAACACCCATAAGCACATCAAATTTGATGACAATCCGTCCAGCTGCTCCTGGGGAATCTGGCAATTTGTGTGTATTTTGCATTATTTCTGGGGTACTCAAACATGGCCTGTAACGCAGATAATATAGGTCACAGTGACCTATATTCAAGTTTATGAGGAGAACTTTTGAGGAACTCTCAGGATGCCAAGTAAGAAGATTAAGGTCAAATGGTTATGATTTGTGCCCTGCTTTGGTATCAAATTTTCAATTATTCTGGTGGTGCTTATAAGCCCCATAGATTGGAGAATATGGGTAACAGAGACTAATTTCAGGTTTCCAAGAAGACTTTTCATGGACCTCCCTGGATGAATCTAGGACCAATGGTTACAATTTGTGCACTATTAAAGGATGACATCTTTAAAGGTCTCAAAAACAGAAAAAAATCGTAAAAAAATCGAAAAAAAACACGTGGCGCCACCAGTCTGCAGAAACTGATGAAACATTCCATGACCAATATCCATGCAAAGAATCATGATGACCAATGCATTAGTTGTTCAGATACTTGAGTTTTTGTATCAAATTTCCATTATTCTGGGGGGTACTTCAGAGCCCCATAGCTTGAAGAATCTGGGTAACAGAGACCTAATTCCAGGTTTCCATGGAGACTTTTCATGGGCCTCCCCGCATGTCAAGATAGAAGATTCTAGCTCCAGTTGTTACGATTTGTGCCCTGTTATCAGATGACCGCATCTTTTAAGGTATCATAAACAGAGAAAAAAAAATCGTAAAAAATCGAAAAAATACAGGTGGCACCACCAGTCTGCAGAAACTGATGTAACACTCCATGATCAATATCCATTCCAAGAATCATGGTGATCAATGCATTATTTGTTCAGATACTTGAGTTTTGTATCAAATTTTCCATTATTCTGGGGGGTACTTCAGAGCCCTATACCTCTGAGGTTTTGGGTAACAGAGACCTAATTTTCGGTTTCCAAGGAGACTTTTCATTGACCTCCCAGCGTGTCAAGATAGAAGATTCTAGGTCTAGTCGTTACGATTTGTGCCCTGTTATCAGATGACCGCATCTTTTAAGGTATCAAAAATAGAGAAAAAAATCGTAAACAATTGAAAAAATACAGGTGGGGCCACCAGTCTGCAGAAGCTGATGAAACACTCCATGATCAATATTTATTCAAAGATTCATGGTGATCAATGCATTAGTTGTTCAGATACATGAGCTTTTGTATCAAATTTCCACTTTTCTGGGGGGTGCTTTGGAGCCCCATAGCTCAAAGAATATGGGTAACAGAGACTTAATTCCAGGTGTCCAAGGAGATTTTTCATGGACCTCTCTGGATGCAGAGTTAGAAGATTCCAGGTCCAGCGGTTACGATCTGTGCCCTGTTAACGGACAGACGGCCGGACGGACGACGGACAAAGAGTGATTGCTAAAGCTCAGATGACTTACAGTCAGCTGAGCTAAAAATAGGACATTTATATTTCAGAGAGAGAGGGAGAGAGAAAGAGATGTCTACTGCATGATGTTTGCTCTGGTTTGTAGAGTCACAATTAACAATTAAATTGTTTTGATTCCTCACTCATAGTATAGATTAACAGGGAGAAAGTAAGAAAGACCATTTCAGTGCAGTTTTCTAAATGACTTTTGTCACGACTTAGAGTAGGCCCTATCGGTCCAGTTGGATCGAATTGAGAAGTGAGCCAATTATCGTGCTCAAAGATACAGTCCGAGTTGCACCGGAATATCGTCGAGGTAACATCTGGACACATTCGGGTACATCACCAGAATTCGGTCTACATCGGTTAACATCGGGAGTACTTCGGTTTCCATGCTGTTTACCTGATGATTACGATTCTTACGCCGGTATCTGTCGTTATTTTTCTATGTTTCCCGATTTACCCGATGCTTCCTAACGTCAGCGATGTTCTGTTGCCAGCGAAGTCTCCCTAATGTTGCAAATCTCTCAAGGTCAGGTCAACCTCGGGCTCTTTTTATTCATCCGGGTAAAATTTTCTTAAATTCGTTGACATCGGGCTTTTACACATTTTTTTCGTGGCGGTATCTGCTTCCATTTTAATACCGGTGTTAGTAAGTGCTATGTACACTGGCAGAATTCGATTCCGATTACGAACAATGTGACAGGGCGGAAATACAAGATTATTCGCGCAACTAAGGTCAATTTACCGCATCATTGTCCTGGGCGTGTAATTTTATCAGTGTCTGTGTAATTAGAATTTCCCTGAAATCACTTGTATGACCAGATCAGTGGCATATCTCAGAAGCGGATCAGGGGGGGGGGGGGGGGTCCAGGGGGTCCGGACCCCCCCCCCCCCTTTTTCACCCGAAGCAACCTTTTTTAAAGGGTTTCAGACGACATTTTGCGACCTGGACCCCCCCCCCCCCTTTTTCGGACCTGATGACCTTTTTTTAGGAATTAGTCCTCCTGGGTTGGACCCCCCCTTTTCCTAAATTCTGGATCCGCTCCTGTATCTTTGCTGCTCCGCGTGCTGTTTATGGTTCACTTAATCATATATAAAAAACTTTAATACACACTTCAAACTTTAAGAGTGAATGATTGTCTTTTTACCTACATATTATAAATAAGTAACATGTTCATTAAATATTTAGCGCTTTTACTCAGATTATCATAAATAAGTAAATATTATTAAGGTTCTGCGTTCATTATCTTTTCAGATTTGCTCGCCTGCCACTATATTTTCTACTATCCCAGACGCAATGGCGACTCATCTATTTAGATAAAGTTTAATTTGATAGACAGAAACTCTAAAAGTGGCCGGCGTTTTACCTATTAATAAACTCCGCCGCATAACCAACGTCAGTCACTGTGTGTAGGCTTATGTTACTGTGAAAAATTAAAGTTAGTAAATACTAGTATATTTCTCAATTGGGTCCTTTTTCATGTCTCTGTAAGATTTATTAGAAACTGATAAAATATTGTGTTCGTAACTGTATGTGACAGTTTTAATTATGCTGTAATTATCTCTCTTAAAGCATGCATTGGTTTAGGTAAGGCTGCACGGATAATAATTATTGATTAGAGAATGGTTGTGACATTACACACACAGTGAGAAAGTGACGAATATGTTTTTTTAAGTTTACATTATGACCACGTCTGACAACTTGCATACTTCATTTACTAATGTTGTAAAACGAACCATACGGGCGATACACCAACCGAAGTGAAGGTTTTGCAAAGGCCGATCACCGGATGAATTACATGGGGCTGTATTACATGGTGCCTATTTAAAAATAAATATATCTATACAAAACCTGAACTTAATTCCTATTTTGAAAAACTTCAAAACTTGATTTTAAAATTATATTGTGTGTACTTAAACAAGACGACAAGAGCATGAAAACTAAAGTTTTGGATCTCGTTTTCACAATATTCTGATTTCAAAATTTTTAAACACTGCCTGGATGCAGTGAAGCCAAAATGACCCCGCTAATAAGTCCGAAAACAATAATCTGGACTCCGATGTCTTTGATTGAAAATTAAAAAATTATTGGACCAGTACTATCGATTTTGGTTGAAATTATTCTGAACAAATTTTGAAAACCAAAAACGGGTAGTGCCGCCTGGCATAATAGCTAGAACCAATCAGATCAAGTCAAATCATTCACTACTCTATTTATCCCAGAGACCTGAGAATAAATAGGAAGAAACAGGAACTATGACTGGGCTATCTAGTGTTTAACATCACATTTCGTGGGAATGGAATGGTGAAGGTAGCATGCTTGTTTGATGATAAACGCCAATGTAATGTTGTCGTTACAAACATATAAATACAATATACAGCTGAAGACCAAAACAAACAATTTCTACCTGTGAAAACCCTGTCAAATATAATGTAGCCAAAAATAGCAAGACCGGATATTCAGAACTATATTATTTTGTTGTGCAACAGTGAGTATATGAAGCGGTGGAATTCAAACTATTTGTATCATCATCATCATCAAACCGTATCATTCAGGTTTCTAATCGATCGATGACGCGAGTTTCTGTGCTTTAGATGTGTTTAATATGTTCTAACAGAATACTTGTTCGGCCAAGGATGATATTAGGAAATTCTTGCGTGGATGAATCAGTGTTTTCGTTCAATATCTGAGGCTAGAATTTAACAGTGTTTTAAAATGTATGAAGTAATATAGGAATTGGGAAATTGTATTAAAAATCCCTTTAATTCAATATTACATTTGCTCTGATAAATTATCATAATTTATCAGGAACCATTGTGAATCTCTATTACCAAGTTCACGTGTCATGACCTTTGCCCTTAACCTTTGTCAAATATACTATATGCCAGTCCCTCACCACATGAGGTTCATGGATAAAAAAGATATGCAGGATTATTTAGCCATAGGTGGGAGGAAATCCCCTGAAAGTAGTATGTTACTATCACCGTCCTATTATTTTATAATATAAAAAGGGATTTTTTTAAGAAAAGTCCTTCAATTATGGGGCGGTTAGGTATTTAAGAAGCCTACTGACCTTTAAACTTCCTCAAAAGTGCAACCAACCACATGGGATTCTGTATGTCAACTTTAGAGCATTTTCTATGTTTACTAACACCTTGTTGACCTGCCGGTTCATACATCCATCACACAGGCGTTATAAGACTTCTTAACAAGAGTTTATTAAAGGGGCCAAATCACCTATAAAGCAATTTAAATTACCAGGAAAAATAGCTTCTTCCTTTTAGAATAAATTTGTATCCAACAAAACATTGAGCTGAAACTGTTTGCTTGCTCTTGTAAACGAGCGTTAATAATAATGGACCGGGCGCGATCACAGTTGTCAACATAAAAAGAGAATGTAATCACATAAATTCTACAGGAAAGGTAGCTGAATAGCTGGCTTTTTGTGATTGCACTTTAATGAGTACAACCTGTTGTTCAAATAAACTCCGGCATTCAACAGAAACATCAAAACAAATTTTTTTGTAGAAATAAAAGATAAACTGAATTTAACAATTGTTTTTAATAAATGATTGCAAATTTATCTGAAACAAAAACAATAGAAACAAATATGTTTGAATTTTGCATTGATTAGTTGCGTTTTCAATAACTACTCATATGATAAACAAAATTATGTTTTTTTCCGGTAGTAAATTGTAATGTATCTTTATATTGCTTACAATTTTTAAAATGTTCATTTTTTCACAATCATTATATACAATAATTATAAGCCATGAGTCATGTATACAGTAGATATAATATTTTTTGCAGATAAACTGTTTCGAATACAAATCCTGTTCGAAATATTCTCGCATACCAGAGCTAAATATGTCTGAGTTGACCTTTACCGCAGCTCGTACATATTGTATTATCCATTATGTTTCTCTACAATATATCTGTCGCTTAACGACCGGTTATATCGAGTAATTCCTCCGTTCTCATTACGATGCCAGTGATTTATCTCTCTGTGGGGAACAACATCACATCAATTTTACTTCCTAGCATCCAGAACCGTATCCTATAAGATAACAAATGCAATAAGCAATTTATTGTATAAATCTACCAAAATAGGTTGCTATTTGCAGCAAAGCACCGTTTATTAAGCGTTCGGTGAAATGATGGTTTAAATCTTCGTAGGGTCATCAATATCAATAACCATCCAGTATTCGGACACTACTCTTTTCGGACACACAATTTTTCGGACAATAGAACATTTTAATCACAATATGTTACATAATCATTTCGTTGGCTGAAGTGAAAAGTCTCAGAGTATAATTTAGATTTGGACAAAGAACAGTTAAATTACTATCAAGAATTGCTGGGATATTTTCTATGATAATTGATTTTGTATCCTTCAATTTAAGCTAAAAATAATTTCAGCAATCTGGACTCGGATTTGGACTTACAAATATACCAAAAAATGGACTTGGACTCGAACCTCAAAGACCTGGACTTTGATCCGGGTTTCTTGGACTTATGCTCGGATAGTGTGGGCTTGACAAGACCACTGGTTACTTATGTCATTATTAATATTTTGCTCAGACAGACCGAGGTTGATCGGGGGTGGGGGGATACCTACACAGTAGCCGCCGACACAACAGTCTTCTAAGTCTGTTGCATCGCCGGCCCACCTAAGGGATAATTGGGATGATAACAGCGGTAAAAGATCTGTTACTTTTAGAGAGGGAAATAAAATAAAACATATTCCTATGGTTGTAACTATCAATATTCAAACTATGTTATATGTTGAAAGGCCTGTAATCAAATATAACCATCAGTAACTGATTTATTTTTTTAATGAGAATTGAAGCATAAACAGCCCGGTAGACATCTTGCATTTGGCGACAGTCTTGTAAAATAATTCAGATGAATGTACTATTATATACATGTTTTCACTCCTGGGTACAAAATATTGCTGTCAATAGAACATTAATGTTTTTTAGTGGTCAAATATTCAACACACATAGATATACTGAACATTAATTAAAGGAAATATGTTAAATCACACAGTTGTGTATGGAGTTTTATAATTTTAATTAACTGCAGGGGCAATCTATGGACTCTACATGGCGCTTGCAGTCACTAAAAAGGCAACTGAGGAGTCAATTGTAACAGTTGTCTGTTTTATTGTGCGCAGGAGTGTTATATGGGTCTGTTGACATTCTGATTCGTGTAGCGCAGGCATAGTTCGTTGCTATGGGAGCCTCGCTTGTAGGGCGCTGGCTCGCGTGTGGGGTCTAGAGCGTAGAGACACAGCGTTCTTTTTTGTTCTAGATGTTTCAGGTCTGTTCATGTGCGTGTGTATTGTTCTTTGGAATTTTCCATTTCTAGAATTTTCGGATGAGAAGCTATAAATTAGGGGCTGTGTTTAGAGCCGGCAGAAAAGAATATACCAGCGAGCACTAAAAGTGTTACTTTCTCGTCAGTTTGGGACCTTACCGATAATTGCAGTGGTGTCAGATATTTAACGGACTTAATACAGATTTAATACGGACTGTCTCCAGTTTGCCTTTGGATTATAAATATTTTTTACCAAATACCACTGACTTCTTTATTCATTCCCCTTGACATATCACGCTGCCTAGTGTTACAGAATCTAATTTTTCTATCTCCGTAACAAAATTTGTACTGATCACGATTACGTGATCTGTTGGTATTAGGTTCTGTAACACCATTCTTATGAGCTGCCTGCACAGATATCCAAAAAATCCTTAGCTCAAATCACGTAAGCCCTGGAAATACCATGTCTGTATTCTTTTGGTTCATATATACTAAACATCACACCAAACATAAATGCCAGCTAGGGGCGTCAGTTTATCTTATTCTTTTTTATAAACACACACACACATATATATATATTATATATATTATATATATGTATATATATATAAATTATATATATATATGTGTATATATATATATATATGTATATATATATATATATATATATATATATATATATATATATATATGTATATATATAAACAGAAATTGTAACGAAAATGGTCAGTTACACATTAACACGTGTTTTCATGCTATCGCAATCGTCAGGCATGTGTTAACGAACGGTTGATGCCTTTATGTTATTACGTGACGAAGCACTCAGCCCTATATATATATTTTTTTACGAAGACAAATTGTTCAGGGGAAAATACTGGGCCGATCTGGGATTCGAACCCATGTCGGTGGCGTTCAAATCCGGCGTACCAACCGCTTCGTTAGAAAAGCATGCTTCACTAGCGAGACAGTTCGGTCCGCTTTTATGTCAACCCGTAACACACCCCTTCTATGAGCGTTCTGCTATCAAAACAAGATTAATTATCCCAGAAGTCACACGTTAGTGAGCTTATTCCCTGGGCCAAAAAGTTTACCGCCACTTTGGACGAGCCCCCATTTTGTCACGAAGACAAATTGTTCAGGAGAAAATACTGGGCCGATCCGGGATTCGAACCCATGTCGGTGGCGTTCAAATCCGGCGTACCAACCGCTTCGTTAGAAAAGCATGCTTCACTAAAAAAAAATTAAGTATTAGTTTTTAAAAATAAGGCATTATGTTTCCCGTATAGGTTACTTCTAAACCAGGTTTAGATTTATAATATTTAATTGTACACTAAAAATGGAACCATTTATTAATAAATGTATTCCAGTTTATAAATATCATTCTCTAATTAGAAGGGGGGATGATTACTTTGACCCTCCCCCTTGCTTATAAGTAGGGGAATATACCCCCCTCCGCGGCCCTTTAATGGCGTCCCTGATGAATGCTATGCTATCATAGCCTGCAGACGTTGTCGGTATTTTTTTTCATTCGTAGCAACAGCACCTGGCTTCTTCCAGTCAAAGACCACCCAGAATCCCAGAAATAGTTACCTGGGATAATATCTGGTGCTGGTTAATTGCCCTAGTTTTTGTAGTGCTTGTAACGTGTGAGATGTTAGTCTTGCTCAAGTGTATGAGGGGTTCAGTTCCAATGCTGGTATATATTCCATGCTAGGTTTTGTTAAATATGGTGTTACCGGGATAGATATTTTTTTACAATGTTTTGAGGAACTTATGTCTCTCAGGATGCAAAGCCATGGAACGGATTTTTCCCCCTTCCTTTTCTTCTGCCGGGTTTTGCATAAAATCTCCAATACTCCTGGATTAAAAAAAATACCTCTGAATTTAACACAGGTCATAGGTGACAGATTTGTATATGATATTTATTTTTTCCCTTGACAGAATTTTCAAGAGCGTTCGCTGCATAGTCTTTTCCCCCTGTCACTTAGTTCTGCCCGTGTTTTCGCTAGTTTTCAATTACAGCTGCTTTTAAAAAAATTACCTTTAATCAATAGAAGTCACAGGTGACAAAGTGCACGTGGCACCTTTTTTTAACCTTGACCTAATTTCAAGGTCGCACGCTCACTGTCGATTCCTTATTATCGCTCAGGTGCGGGCGACGTTTTAGGCGACCCTAGCGATGGCTTCACGTCTTTTTGTTCATTTTGAGTGGACCAAATACAAATCACGAAGAATAAAAATAACCTGTTGTTTTATTCAAGGACAGCCGACATAAACTTTGATCAATATTCTCTTTTCGTCCCTGAGAACTGCCATTGTCTAATAGATATATTCATAAGTACTTGGTGGAATGAAAGCGTTATGCTTTTGTTACTTCTAAAAGAAGGCGACATTAGCCCTTTTCAAGTATCATTTGAATACCAACCAAGACAGTGTGTGCCCTCCGTATGAAGATCAAACGCTCTGCGACATCGGGTTTATCGATTTATAAGCTTTGGTGGAAATTCACCAAAACACTGATCATAAAGGTTTCTGAACTATGCCACAAACCTTGATTAAAGTTATACTGTAAGGGGTCATACTTAAAGGTCACCTCGGGTTGACCTTCTGCAAGTTTTCGTTTTAAACAATCGCAGGGGCGGGCCCAAGAGTTCAGAAAAGGAGGGGTCCAACCACGGAGGTCTAATGACAAATCCTCAAAAAAGTCCCAAGATACTGAGAAGGGGGAGGTGTCCAGCCCGAAAATATTGGTCTGAAACCCTTAAAAGGTTGCAGGGGCTGAAAAAGGGGGGGGGGGGTTTATGACCCCCTGGACCTCCCGCCGCCCTTGGATCCGCTCCTGTAAAGAAACGATGCCTTAGTAAGCTGTGGATATTCTTCACAAGTGACAGATAGTATTCCGTAGAAAAGGTGTGATAAGTATTACGATTCTCCTATCACGATGTGGTACATGTATCGTCAGTTATAATGGATAACAAGACATCTTCAATTGCCTGGAGCTCGCAAGGGAGGCCTCTACCCCCATCCCCCTACTCGTTACCCGTTAATGAACCGTATATAGAGATAGCTAGAAAATTCCAGTGAGGTCAACAATGAATTTCATGTTAAAATACATAACCTGTATCTATTTCTCTGACCAAAGGCCAGTTTAAAAAATCAGAGGTATCGGAGTCGTAGCGCAAAACGGGAAAGATTTGAGAGATTCGAGAGCGTGGAATTGGGTATTGAGTGTACGACCTTTGAAATAAGGTCAAAGTTAAAAATATAAGGGGCAAATCTGTCACATTTAATAATGATATTAAATGACCTAAGAACTTGTAGTAACATTGTTATCTTCTTTAAAGGTGTCATATTTGGCCTGCTTGCGGTGGGGATGTCAATACAGGATGGATGGGGGTATATCCTCTCACTTCTTAGCAAAGGGGGAAGGTCAATGTAATCATCCCCCTGATATTTAGATTAATAGATATAATATTTATATATTGGAAATTAATATATTAATAATATGAATTAAAGGCTTTGGTTCCATGTCTGAGTTTACAATATACATGTATCTCTAAACCTTTAGAATTAACATAAACTGGAAACATAACATTTATTATTTTTTATACTTATTTTAAAAAAACGTATACTTAATTGTGTTACAATCAAAGGTTTATAATATATATATATATATATATATATATATTCTCATTGTCTCATTCTCTATTGTGATTACCCACCCACGCCGAGTCACCCCCTCCCCCCCCCCCCCCCTTTGAAGATGAATTGACGCCACTGTTTGCGATAGTAATGCTTCTGAAGCTAGGAAAAGATGTATTGTTCGCATTTGATTGTTTTAAAACACTTTTAATGCCTGCTGCCGATTTATTTCCCGTGTAATACAGAATATGATAAATGAAATATTTATTTTTTTCTTTTTAATGATGATTTTTCTGGATCCAGACCAATAAGGGACCCAATCTAAACCGAATCGTGCCTGATGAAATCAGAAGTGTTTCTAATTTAGCTATCGAACACATCCTATAGTCAGTTTTTGTTATCGCCCATCTGGTAGGAAATGTTTAATCAGCGTTTGTTATTTTCGATTTTTTTCAGCAGATCATTATAAAAGCCGTGAATCATTACTTTTGTGCTGCCCAAAAAATCTTCTACGTCTTCTTGGAGATAATGAATTCCACATCCTTCTTACTCCTGTCTTCATCTCCAATTATCGCTCACTATTCATCCTCGAAGGAACATATGGTTGATATTAAGGTTTTGTATGCTTAACAAAGCGCGTATTAATAAAGAGCTTACACCTCCATTACACTCAGCTTCCAAAAAAATGAATGATGTTAAAGAAAGAAAAACGAGAGAGAGAGAGAGAGAGAGAGAGAGAGAGAGAGAGAAAATATATATCTTAATTGGTTGTTGGCCTTGAAACATTTAGTTAAAGCCATCCACAGTCAGATATATAATAATAATAAGATATAGTCACAATCTTACAAAATCACATTTAAATGTAAATGGTAGAAGAATGGATATTCTTTTGTAGGTTGGCGGTCTGGCCGTCATTTCCTAGTGTTCGTGTATTAGCTAATGCATATGCTGGAATCAGGCGACAGCAACATTTCTTTGTTCCTGACAAAAGTTTAATAATTCAGCATTGTCGTGTTACAGTTCTTAACATACTAGACCCCGGACAAAGCTATTTAATACACCTTAGTATACATTTTATCTCAGGCAGGCTGAAAAGAAAATGATCTGCACGGAAGCACAATTTATATTTCCATCTTTGATGAAATAAGGATTTTTCTGCCTGTATTTATGGACTGTCTGTCATAAAAATATAAACTGATCGGCTCTTCAGCGCTGTTGCCTGATTAATTGTGGAAACTATCCGTGCAGTTCGCTTAGTTAGATTTCTCCGCGAAATCTGCCAAGAAGTCTTCAGACAGGACCGCCATTTCCTTTTTCTTTATTCTCAAGTTACGGCACATTTTAACCGCCAATCACTGCGGTTTTATAACAGAGCTTTTTTTCCTGACGAAGCTGGTATTTAATTTTAATTAAAGCTGCGCAAAATTTAAATTTCACTTCATCAAAAGCTTAAGTAAGACTGATGACTTGCTTTATTTTTGCATCCGAACAATGAGCTCAGTTCTAATGTTGTTATACTGATTTATAGTCAAGTGCCTGTGGTTCTTTATCTACAAGAAAAAATTGAATATGATGATTCTCTGGTAAAGCAACTGAGCGTGGACAATAACGATGTTGTCCTGTAAAGAACAGTGAAACGACATATACTGAGATATATTGTGTTGTTGGTTTGTGTGCCGGCTTGTTGATATTTATTGGTCGATCCGTTGTTAAATCAATTGATTGATTCACTGATTTGTTGATTAACTGATTCATTGATTAATTGATTTTTTTATGTATTTTCTAATTCGTGGGGTTATTTGTCAATTTATTTTCTTTCTTTCAATCTTTCCTCTGTCTTGTTTATGTGTTTGTTTGTAATCTCAAATTAATATTCTTTTCTTTCGATTCATCTATTCTCAAGGGTCCAGATATTTGTGAAAGATAAACAATGTTATTTGTCTGACCCCTTACGTCCGACAAAACGGTGACAGCACGGATATGTACCGCATACGCAACTGCGTAAAAGGAATCGAACGTTCATAATCTATTTGACTTTATCCAAAACCTTGACCGTACTGCGACAGCAACGGCATAAAAGGAATTTTAGCTTCATGTAGTTCAGTATGGTGTCACGTAGGTCACGTAAGTTTGTTAAGTAAGCCCACCCGGGAAAGAGCAGATATGTACGTGACACGTCTTAACAGCTGAGCAGACGAAGACCATGCAACCCAATTTAGATGGATAAATAACAAAAAGCAAATATACGGCTCCGATGAAAAATTGAGCAGTTAATTTTGGATAATGTCGACGAATACAGAGACACATGCAGTTCTTATACTTCAGTGATGACAGTTTTGATGGATTGGGTTTCGTTTGACGGTCTCAGTTGGCCGCCGGTCCTAGTCAGTCAGTCGGCCGTCCGCACGCGGACGTCTGCGCAATTTCATCAGCGAAAGTCCGGAGGCGTCTGGCTATAACAAGCCCCACGTCTGTTCGTTCTATTGATGCACTTTGTATGTGGATATCATAAACGTGCCAGTGGTGATAGATGCTCATGAAGTGGCAAAAATCTAGACCATCGCCTCACGCCATATTAATATTTCCATATAAAGTGACTCACGGTTCTAGTAACCTCTATGTCAACTGCATGTTCAGAATTATCATCTTACTATAATTAGTGGTTTTTACTGTGGTCGCAGTACGGCTACCAGTTTGTGTACACTAAAATGCGGATGTCACAAGCCGAGTCACGGAGATCAAATTCACTATTCTGCATGTATAAATGATAAATCAATGGTCTACCATGTATGTCATATACATCCTTGAGCGATTCAGCTGAATGAAATGTTGATGTCTGAACTAAAAAAGCAAGGAAATCATATTTCGAAAACAGACAGAGCAAGTAATGTAAATGCAATGAACCTAGGCCTTATCTCTATATGATCCTTTGGTTTAAAATAAAAATAGTTGTAGTCAGAGTATTCTGGGAAATCTCGTTTAGACGTGGCTGATTCATAAATAATAACCAAAGACTTACCATAAGAAGAAACGCCGGTATTTATGCACACGGCACCAGACCTTGACTGGGCGGTTGTTGATTTCACTTCCAGTGTCGTCTGCCAGACTATGGAAAACAGACGATGCACCCACCTAATTCGGGCACCTAAATCAATTATTCTACCCGCAGAGAATCATTTTTTCATCATATAATACTTTTATTTCATAAAACACAAAAAAAGGTTTAAAATATACTTAGCTGATTCTGTAAAAAAATTTACTGTGCATTATTTGCATTTCTTATGCCGCATGGCGCAAATTGTTAATGTATGGCATTATCAAATCTTTGGTGGTGGGAGATCATAAGATCCATAAACTTATTTTATGACCTTCAGAACTAAGTCAATATTTCGTGTGGATATCCCGGAGGGTGAAACATGGTGGACATTTTCGGTGATAATAATTGGTCTGGATTTTGAAGATCAGAGGCAAAGCGGAACAGAAAATTGCGTGTAATGGAAAATCGAAGGTTTGGGAAGTTTCCGCCCGGACATTTTATCTCCAGAGCTAGCGTCCCGTGCTGTGTTGATTTGCAGATAAATATGGTACTCCAGGGAGTTTTCCGATTGATACACCCGTTTAAACGTCATTGATGAAATGTTGAAAGAGTTAACCAGTGCAGAACCACAAGTTTTATGGCAGCTAGAAGACCTATAACATTATTCTTCAAAGGATTTCAGTGTGTTGTTTAGATAAATGAGCGGGCATTAAAAGTCAAATTTTTCTTACTCCCCTTTGATTAGAAAGGTGATGGGCATTTTAGGAATTTAATCATTCAGTTACAATATCACTCTATTAACAGCAAACATCAGGAGTAATTAATGCCCAAAATAACTACTTTACAAAAAAATCATCCCATCTATTTAGCAGTGTAGATACCAGGTTTACAAACAAAATGACTGTAATTCAATTTCCACAGTTAACTCCCACCACTGACTAAAACGGTAAATATGCATAATATTTTAATATAAAGAAAAATATACTTTTAGTATAGAATAATAAAGCTAAAAAGGCTTCTCAACATAAAATAATATTTCTAGATTTAAAAAAAATAATTTCATTAATTACTTTTAAATTAAATAATGTCACGATGACCTACTTTATGGCCCTTTGATGTTTATATATAGAAAGGAACGTAATTAAAAAGTGAAACATTACGGCAGCATTTATTTGCCAATATATTTATTTTATAAAGATTAAATGAAGCTGTCGTAAAATGGAAAGATTTCTTTTAATTCATGTGTCTTTTATGATTTGCCTAACTCTGCGTCCGTTTGATGTCCATGTTTGACGATGTTCATTTATGTATCTTTAATACTGTTGTATCATCTAGCAAATTTCTTAATAACATCCAACAATAGGCCAAGGTACGCATTGAGAAATAACTATATCATAAATCTGAAAGTATTTATACATATATATATAGGCCAACAGTGTCTGCTTATTAATGTTTTCATGTGCGCTTTATAATAATTAAAATTTAAATATTGGATTTAAAACATACAAAAAACGTTTTATTACATCATTATCGCATATGATTTCTTACACCTTTCAAAGCCTGAACTTTTTTTTCATGTCCGCAGCTTTAAGGTATATCATTTTCATATGCAAATCCAATTTTATATGCATGTTCAGGGCTCATCATCGGATTTATTGCGATTTCGGCATGCATGTTGGTCAGTTCCGTATGTCTGTTGTTTTCTTTGTTACGATGTTTGTTTGTCTGCCTGTCTCCAGTCAAAAATGCACAATTTTGCAGCAAACTTTAGCTTTCAAACTTACGTAGTTAATAGAAAACCGAAGCCTACTCATTTTTGTCAATATCGGGCAAAGTTCAAGGTCAAAGTCATCGAAAAACGTCGAAAATTTATTTTCGTCATAATTTTGTAACATGGTCGTATCCACTTCATTCATAGCTCATTTTTTCGACATTCCAAGGCCTTTTTTCTGTTGTGTATATGTCTGAAATCTGCTGTATACATGGTAACGCATTTTTAGAAATATTCGAAAATAAGGAGTCTTTTTTTCTAACTTTGTTCTAACAGTTTTAAAGCTACAGAGGTCAAGTTTTATTTTGGCATCAGGTAGCATACAAGTAGTGGTTTCGATTATTTTACAAGTCTTGCAATATCTTGCAATATCTTGCCAAACGAGATATTTCAAAATATCGCTTAGTGATGGCCTAGAGTCCACAAGAATGCAGGAATTATCTTGAAACTGATATATCTATTGTCTTACACTACTATCTCGAAACAGATGTTTTCATTTTCCGGATATGCCTACACTCGAACCTCCCCAACATTTCATTTTTGGCCATATATCCAAAACTATCAATCTCAATTACAGAACCTATAGCTTATTTTCTTCCTCTGTGTCTTCTCCATAACCGTAGTAAGTCATCTGGTCTCAATCTTGTGTCACTATGTCAGTATGTCTGTCTGTTTGTCAGTTGTCCTCAAATTCGCCTGCTTGCTGTTTCTTGCGTCTCACATTCTACCGGCCAGAGTTTCGAGGAATCCTTGGAAACTGGTACATTTTATGTCTTACACATATTTCTCAAAACTGGTTTTTCATTTTCCTGATATGGCCGCTAGATGGCGCTGCACTAGAATCTCCCCAACATATCATTTTTGATTATATGTCCAACACTTTAAACCTCAATTATAGAAACTATAGTTTATTTTCTTCCTCTGGGTCTTCTCCATAACCTGAGTAAGTTATCTGGTCTCAATATTGTGTCACTTTGTCAGTATGTCAGTCTGATTGTCAGTTTTCCTAAAATTAGCATGCTTGCTGTTTCTTGCGCCTCACATACAGCATTTTACAGGCCATATCTCCCAAACTATAAACCTTATTTACATAAACTATAGCCTTTTTCTTCCTATGGGTATTCTTCATAACCTGGTTAAGTCACCCTGTCTCATGCTTGTGTCACGTAGTCAGTATGTCTGTCTGTTTGTCATGTATCCTCAATTTCGCCAACTTGCTGGTACTTGCGTCTTACATACAGCATTGTACAGACCACAGTTTAGCAGGAACCCTTTTAGTAATGGCTCACTCATGTCATACGCTAATATCTCGAAAACAATTTTTCATTTCCCGGATATGGCCACTAGGGGGCGCTGTACTTGTGTCACTACAACATAGCATTTTTGGTCGTATCTCCAAAACTGTGAACTTTATCTGCATAAACTAGAACTCATTTTGTTTCTAAATACCTTCCCGCTGATAATCTTGTCATCTGTTATCTGCTTTGTCAGCATTGTCTGCTTTCGTATTCTTTTGTGTGATATATGTCGTTCATCAGGCCCAACTTTTCAGCAATCTCTCTGAAAGTCACTCAATTGATAGAAAACCGACATTTATTCTGTCTGTCCGTCTGTCTGTCATTTCAACCTTAGGCAAGCGCTCGACCTATTGTCGTCTAGTTTATTTCATATTAATGATTGCAAGTTGCGAGATAATACCATATCCTTTTTCTGGGGCGCGTCGACGTCCCTTGGTTGTCCCCAGAAACCAACTTAATAGTTTCGGTGCTCTGTATATGGGCACAGAATAATATTTTCCATTAAAAATAGCAAATTTTTAATTTGTTATGGACTATATACGACCCATAAATTAATGAATAAAAGATAAAACCATACAAAAACATTAAGAAATACAAACAAAAATGAAAAGTTTCTGCAGTGCGTTAATTGGTCAATATTCTAATATATATTCAAATTAGTTAGGCACTATACGGGACAGCCGGGACTTTACTTGTCTCAATCATCAAACTGTATAATTAACATTTTTGACATTTCAAGAAAATTTTTTCCGTTTGCATTGCACATGCGATTGCGTACAAAATATAACTTATTCCGTGAAGTCCATTTCACAACACCCATGTTCATATAATTTGCCTTGAAACAATTCTTATCCAATAGACTACATTACCCTCTTCACTACAATTATACGCACGCCGCTGGTTTATGTAGAAGCCCCGGTGCATTGTGGGGTTTGAATTCCAATGCCCATAAACCCTATCCAGCTGAGTCGTACTCTTGTGAATTTGATTTTGCGCAGTGTGGTTACGCACTTAATTATTGTTAATGAATTAATGAATGCTCCTAGGTATTTCTTTTATATCACGATTTTTGTAAGCGAGCTTTGAATTAAACATGGAATTGTAATTTGCTGCTATAATACATTGAAAATAAAAACGATAATTTTCATAAGTTTATATTTCGTAAATTGCACAAACGTTTGGAGCTTGACGAATAGGGCTTGTGAAAAAGAACCAGTCCACTGGAGTTTTAGCCATGAATAAACGATGTATATCTATAAGTGGGCAGTTAAAATGGACTGACACAGAAGGGCAAAATTCATGTCGAGGAAGGCACGTATATAACGCCTTTGTGACGAATGTATGAGTATTATAATAGTTACGACCACAGTTGTTGGGTTCACAGGTGAAAGTCAGTATAATGACTGACGATGAATGTAACACACATAGACAGTAGGCGGTCTTTAGAGAATAAGAAACATACCGTACTTTCTTTCTCTCCCAATCATATAAAGTTGAACAGGTGTATGTACTTGTCTTCATATATCAAATATTCCATGTAGGTCAACATAAAATATGAATTTGGTACATATAATAATATATTAATAAAATCAACTGATGCTTGTTACAAAAATTGGAATTAAGTTTAACTGTAAAACCTGAAAATTATGTACATGTATATCTTCCTAAATCCAGGTGAACTTGTCGGGGAATAAAAATGTGAGACACCTGCTTAACCTGTGTGGCTGGTGAATTGTGGTCGGATAAAGCAAGAACATATGGCAAACAGATGTTTTGTATGCACTATTTTCCATCTTGTAATAGTAGTTGTCAGTTCTATTTTCCATTGCCTTCTTGAAGAATGCCACAGAAATGTGAATAAAGGCGCCATGTTGCTTATTGATAACGCAATAGGCCACACTCAAAACGTTTCTACGGAGTGTGTTACCGAGTTTCAAAATTATACGAGCGGGTTGGCGAATTATTTTTATTTTCTTTCTGAACAGTTACTGGTTGAGAGAAAATGCTCGAAAGTTGTTATTGCTAGCAGGGAGGATACAAACAATTCTAAAAATCTAAATTCAACAAGATGTTATAATTAACGGTGGTGGCACTCAATTATTCTCACGCAACTTGTCTGTGGAACGACATTCATTCATGTGACTTTTATATGTGTTTTGCCTAACTCTGCGTCCGTTTGATGACCATGTTTTACGATGTACATTTATGTATCTTTAATACTGTTATTCCATTAAGCATTTTACTTTATAACATCCAACACTAGGCCAAGGTTAGAAATAACTATATCATTAATCTGAAAATATTTATTTTATATAGGCCAACAGTGTCTGCTTATTAATGGTTTTCCTGTGCGCTCTAAATGATTAAAATTTATTTGACTCAAATCATACAATAAACGATAGATTACATCATTATTGCACGTGGCTTCTTACACCTTTCAAAGCCTGAACTTTTTTTAAAAACAATAAGTACCTCAAACGCAACTTGAGGGTATATCATTATTTTATGCAAATCCAGTTTTAAATATGCATGTTCAGGGCTCATCATCTGATTTATTTATTTCATATTCATGATTGCAAGTTGCGAGATATTACCATACTTGTTTGGGGCGCGACGACGTCACTTGGTTGTGCCCAGAAACCAGCATTATAAATTCGGTGCTCTGTACATGGGCACAGAATTATCTTTTCCATTAAAATAACAAATTTGGAATTTGTTATGGACTATATCCGACCCATACTCTACTAAATAAAAGATGAAACCATACAAAAACATTAAAAAACAGAAAAGTTGAATATAAACAAAAAAATGGAAAGTTTATCCAGTGCATTCCTCGGTGTAATGACCCAGCAATGGGGATGACGTACACCAAGGACCGGCAGGAATGATAAACCGAGCCTGGTTGACGCCAGAATTATCGCTTGTAGACCCCTGTATACCCCTAAACTAATAAATAGAAGATAAAACCATACAAAACATTGAAAATAGAAAGTTTAAATATAAACAAAAATGTAACGTTTCTGCTGTGCATGAATTGGTCAGTATATTATAACTATATTCATATATTTAGTTAGGCACTATACGGGACGGCCGGGACCATACTTGTCTCAATCGTCGAATGTTTTTATCAATTTTTTGACATTATTAGCAAACTCTTTCTGTTTGCATTTCACACACGATTGCTTATAAAAATATTACTTATTCCGTGAAGTCCGATCCAAAAAACACTAGTGTTTATATAAACTGAGATAAGATATCAAAATAAGCCCCTTTAACAAATAAGAGGCTTCAGTGGCAGAATGGTTAGTGCTATCGGTCCAAGACTGTTGAATTTTCCTCCAGAACCAGATAAGCTGTCTGCCTTGTTTGATACATTTTCAGATAATCTTAAAACATTTTAATCTAGTAATATGTATTATCTATTAAATGTGTACATGTAATATGTCTGTCTGATTATAATCTTATTTACTGGTGTTTACAATCATGTAAAACGCATCGGAATACTAATCTATAGTATTAGGTTTGAAATCAAATAAAACCTTTCGGAATCCATAAAAAACGCTATATTTATACGTCAGTTGATAGATACTATCATCATTCAACAAATATTATTTTTTCTTCGATCTATTTTGGTTTCATCATTTCATGATAGGTGTAGATACCTAATCGATTTTTCTGTATTTCATGTGTTTCTGTACCTATAATGTATTATAACTTGATAACATTTTATATGTATGTTTGCAAGTCAGTGCCAATTAATATATTCTGTGAGTGTTGATTTAGCTCAGGACCCCAAAGAAAATAACTTACGCTTTATTAGTTATCTTGTGAAACCGGATATATATATATATATATATATATATATATATATATATATATATATATATATATATATAAAACGTTCCAAGTTAATAATAAGATTTACGACCACAGTTGTTGGGTACACAGGTGAAAGTCAGTATAATAATTGACGATGAATGTAACATGCAAGGACAGTAGGCGGTCTTTAGAAATATAAGAAACATACCGTACTTTTTAACCCAATCATATTAAGTTGAACAGGTGTATGTACTCAACAAAATATGAATTGGGTCAATAAAATGATATATTAATAAAATCAACTTATGCTTGTTACAAAAACGTGAATAAAGTTCAATTGTTTAGCCTGGAAATTAAGAATATAATCATAAATTCAGGTAAACTTTTCGGAGAATTACAAGTAGAGACACCTGTTCAACCTTTGGGGCTGGTGAATTGTGGTCGGATGAATAGCAACATATGGCATACAGATGTTTTAGAAATGCCCTATTTACCATCTTGTAATCGTGACTGTCAGTTCTCATTTCTTTGCCTTCTGGAAGAATGCCACAAAAATGGGCTACTTGTTGATGTACGCATTAGGCCACGCAAAAACAGTCTTTAACTTAAAATATTATTAGGCTGGCGAGTTATTTATTTTTTTTATAACAGTTACTGGTTGAGACAATGCTCAAAATTGTTTCAACATGCAGTAAGGATACAAAAAATCTAAATATCTAAATTAAACAATATATTATAATTGACGGTGATGGGACTAAACCGTTTTCATACAACTCTTCTGTGGAACGTTGCCAAGTGTGTCCTAGGAGAAGTTTTCTTCCATTTTTTTCCAGTTAATCATAAAGACATTATTTCAAGGAAGGTCTATCACAGCGCCATCTGTCAAAAACTACATCGACTGTTTGTATCTAGGTGAACTCGCCCCATGGAAATCCTCCCCCGGCGAAGTCGCGCGGGCCTGTCCCAAAGCATGAGTGGGTAATATTTTAGCAACTACAATTTTTGAAATGTTGCGTATTATAAACACCAAAAAAATATCTTTTGCTCTTTTATGTCCTCGACAAATTATTATTCTGCAATTTTTTAATTAATAAATGTTTTAATGGATGTATTCTGGGTTAGTTACATTATGCTAAGATCGCTAAAATGGATCCCTCGCGAAACAGTGAAATATTAGAAATAACGAAAACATTCACGTTGCGAATATGAATATTAGTACCAGCAATGTGAACATACTACCCTTTATTTTACTGTTGAAAGAAAAAATTAATCACTGACAGCATCATAAATGCATGCATTCCAGGGTGTATCCTTGATAATACATGAATTTCTGCTTAATCTCAAAAATCAGACCAGAATAGAGGCCAAAACTATTCAGTTTCAAGACCATAACCAGGTTCCGAGACCAAGTTCGAGACAGGCAAAATTTGGTTTTAAACCACCTATTCACCTGCCTGATGTGTAATTTCTGGCTTACTCTTCGTAGATACTAAAAAATTGGTAACCGTCTCTGTGACGGATGTTTGAGAATGTTTATCTTCAAGTTGTAAGTAAATACATCACATGTGTCCATGCACACAAACAGAAAAAATCATGTAACCGAAGGTGGTTGCTTGCATATGTGTACTGGGATAAAATGCCCTTTACAAAACTCTGGTTCATCTAACTTGGATTATTTTTCGGGGACAAAATAATCTGTATCCTGTTGGTATTACTTATTTTTTATGAAAGCTTCATCTGATTATCTTTAGCTAACAGATATGAAATGCTTGCCCTTTTAAGCCTGCATCGCTTATTTGCTCATATCTGAGAGTGTGGTAATTACATGTGGTCGGCCTTTTGTTCGCGAAAACTTCAAAGTCGCTATATCCACGAAAGAGGATCTAAGAGAATCCTTCTGGGATAAGACGCCCCAATTACACAGGTGACTTTTTATAAGTTTATAACTCTCATTGGCATCTCTTCAACAGTATCTATGCTTGTAGTGTCGCAAGGCAAACCTTTGATTTTATCAATAATCACAGATTGTTTATGATATCCTTATGTCAAAAACTTTATTGGCCATTTCTCAAATTTGTAAAGCTTTTTAAGTGGAAATATCGACTAATTCACATACAATAAAAAATATAATCTGTGTAGTTATACTGGAAACATGATACCTTATTTTCTTAAACCTTATATATATATATATATATATATATATATATATATATATATCCTATATGTGTGTGTATGTGTTCGTGCACGTGTGTCTGCTATTCATAACCAACCCACCCCCACCCTGGAAGATAAATTGACGCCACTGGCCTAGACAGAGACAAAAGAATTGGATGAACACATACGTACACAAGCACACGTACACAAATCATGCAGTTCACATAAACAACAGCCATTCATATAAACAAAGGTAGTGAATGATTATAAAAACTGTCACAGAATGAAAAGTACCCATGAAATGCTATGAATTTACTAAACAATAAAAGCTGATACTCATTACGAGAGCTTGCAGCAGTGCCGGCGAATTACATACCTGAAAATAACAAATAATGTGAAAGAAATGCATGATGGAATGAGAAAGCGGATACAGCAGTACCGCTCGGGATGTTTCACGTCGCAGGGTGAGCTCACACAGGTGGCAACGCAGACAGCATCCTCGGTGAGTCACGGAGGCGTCCGCCTTGATGGGTATATTAAACAGGTGCTCGATAAGCTAAACATAGGTCGTATCACACAGTCGTGTACCAGGTGTACAACATGTTCATTTGTCACACAGACGTAACACAGGGTGAACTGGTTTGTTCCTCTGCTCACAGTTACAAGCTAATCAGACCAGTTAACCACTTCAAAACACATCAAGCTGGTCCTATTCAGGACGTCAAAGATATGACCTGTCTGTATTTCCAGCACTGCTTTACCTTAAAACACACGTGTTTGAGTGTAGACTCCTCTCGAACAAACAGACATATTATTGTTGTTGTTATTATTATTATCATTCTAATATAAATTATAATGGTTATTATTATTATTATTTTAATAATTATTATAAATAAATTGTTGTACGGACTCCGGGAACAAACCATAAATGTGCGAACGGACGAATTTCAATATTTCTGTTAATTATTAGTCAAAAGACAATGAGTGGAATATGCAAGCTTATCAGGGAAAATACAAAACATCACCTCAGATCCTGAAGTATTGCTTAGAACTAACACGCAAATTAGTCCATTTGGTATGCTTTAAAATATTCTTTCAAGAAATTAGGACAGTAGCCCAAATAAGCAATATTGCCTGGCACCTGGTCCTCATATGCGTTGATGGGTATATTAAACAGGTGCTCGATAAGCATATGCAAAAATATTCCTCATATGCAAAAAAAAAATATCCACTCAAAACGGGAGCGGCGAATATGCAGAACAGATATTTTTAATTGTGAGGCATTAAATGTTGAACTGTCGATTTTTTTTGTTTCCTTAACAAGTGCCTTCTTCACATCTTCCTCTGGATTTTCGTCTTTGATTGTACATTGATTCCCGAAGGTAATTTTGGCGCTTTCAGTATCCAAATATCATTGAGATAAACCATAACAAACTTTAGGGAATACCTTGGCTTGTTTTGTCCCCTTTAAAATAAAACACACTATAGGCATAAGGCACCTTTTTCCAGAATGCGGGCGGGCGGGTTTTGTTTTAACCTTTTTTTTGTATGTTTCGATAAAAATATCATGATTACGGCAAACATGATAATAACATATTTTTTTCTAAACAGGTAAACGCACTTCATTACGAGGGAAAACTTATCAAATTTGTATTATTTTATCTTCTTGAAGAATCAAAGTCAAAATGTTTGATGCGGGGGGTTAAAATTGATGCGGGCGGTGCCTGAGAACCATACCTTTTGGGGGGGAGGGGGGGGGGGGGGCTAACGATCAGAATTATAAATTTCAGAAGAAATGGCCAATTCAGCAAATAAGATCATATTGATATTTTTTACTACTCTATATTTGCAACACTTTAATTGTAAATTAAGTAGTTTATATACTTAGTTTATGTAGAGTAAAAATTGGTAAAAAATGCAGAAACAATAAGTGTTTGTTATTTTAGCTAATTATTTTGAAAATTGAAACAAAAATGTATTTTTGCCGCTTTGTGCCAAATGAACAAAATATGAAGTCGTGCGCACGATTTAATTTCTCTTTAACAATTTATAATATGTATTTAATAAATATTTTCCATTTTACTAACGGGCCACAGTACTACCGAAAGTGAATTCAGAAAATTGGAAATACAGGTGTGCCATGCTTAAAGAAGTATAACTAACAATGTTACAATGCAAACACGCAGGTGTGACTGCAGTAAAATATGATGCCAAGGTTATCTCGTAAGGCCTCCTGGGACACCATGCGGCCAACAAGGAGGTTTATGAGCTGAATCTAGAAAGGTTTTTCTTTCAGGGAAAAAGGGCCAGAGTGTACAAGTGTCAGATCTGTAGCCTATGCAGTAGATTATTATACACGTAATGGAGGCCCATAAATCATGTTATGTTACCACAATACAGAATCGGACCCCAAGAGAGTACGACTGGTTAGAGTTTATGGGAAATAAAATTAAAACCCCACAATGCACTGGCTGTTCTAAATACAACCGCAAACATGGTATAGATATAGTGAAGATGGTATAATGTAGTCTGTTTAAGTACGTTGGAAGCGTTAGAAGAGTTTCAAGGCAAATTACATGGGTGGCTTGGGGTAGGACTTAACGGAATAAGGTGCTTAAAAAATCAGTTTGAAAGTTTATACAAGTAGTTCCGGCCGTCCTACCGTAGTGAATTGGAATAGGTTGGTATTGATCGAAACGACCTCTGGTGGAAGGGTGGTCATGTTACTAAAAGTGCAATCACTTCTGACCGATCCTTAGTAGTGGGGTTCCGGGGGGGGGGGGGTGTCCAGCCGCCTCTACCTTTCAAGTGTTTTAAATAATTTATGCAGCCTAGAACCTCTTTTCTGGACCTCTAAAGGTTTGATATGCTCATTGGTCTTCCTGAGTTGGACCACCTGTAGTATGTTCTAAAATCATGGATCCGCCCCTGATTATAAAGCGACATGAAAGTATATCCCAGTGACAGCGTCCAGGCAAGATTCTAGCTTGGTCACAAGGGGATGTGTACCAAATATTTAAGGCCGGAATAACTCTTGTTTGTACCACGCCCAAATACCCAACAAGAGTAGGACACTGAAAGCAGTATATTGTCTTTTGAATGGAAAAGGTGGAAAAAGAATAGGGTACAATTGTTTTGAACATACTCTGTTAAACAATATGCGATAGTCTAGACACGTATGGCAATATCGCATAATTGCTTATTGAAAATGCTTACAAAGATACCATGACATGTAAAAGTATCTGAATAATCTAGCTGACATTAGTATTATTTTGCATTTTGCATTATTTTCAAATAAACAAGACACCTCGATAGAAATAAAATTTCATCTCCCTGTAACGGTGGATAGCATATGATTTTTAGTATTCTACTATTTATAATCTCCGGTCTTGATTCTAAGAAGAACCTTAATTTCGGATTTCTGTCCAAAAAGCACTCATATACTTCCCATTCCGGTTAATGTTTAAAAAATACAGCAAAACGAACACCAAACATAAGAAAAACTGAGCTATTTAAAAGCTTTAAATTCTAGAAATGCTCAGAAGCACTATAATTATTAAATAGCAAAAGTAATGATAGGTTGTAAAAAGAATTCAGCTCATTAAATGATCTAGCTAATCGATTTGAATGTAACTGACCCCAAAACCCTTTGCCCAACTGACCGAAAGATTACTCAGTTCTGAAATGCAATCGCCGTTGTAAGTCAATGTCAGACTTAGGGGAATATCCTAAACTAGACAGAGACTTTGCCACTGTCTTGTGTTGGTAACCAAGACCCAGTCCATGAATGAGTTAGGCCATCGCACCAACAAATATTATTCTCTCGTTACTCATATTGTATTTGGCCAATTGTGTCGTACAACAAGTTTAATGCTGCGTACTTCCCGATACGACCTACAGCGCCGGAAAAGGAGGCAGGGTGATTGAAGTTAATTTATTGGCGGTTTTCTTTAAGAAATGGCCTTTCCCTGATGTGGCGTACTTACAGAAATGTCATATCAGGATTAATTGATACCCACAACCTACAAGGCACTTGGGTTGAAACTCTCAGCTGTCAATGCTGTCTGTATACACCCACTGGTCTAACTGAAAAATGAATAATCCATTGATACGTCACATAAGAATTTGGTGATAGGCAATAAAAAACCGGAGTGCTTATTGACACACGGTCCGAAAGTCTCGGTTACCTCGATTTGGAAGTCTCGGTTACCGTGTATTGCAGTCTCGGGTACGGAGAATTGGGAGTTAAAAATGTTAAAAAACATAAGCCGCTTATGTGTTTGTGTATCAGTTGTGTGTATGTTTGAACAAGCACTTAGTCCATGGTATAAAGGGGAACTAATCGCGTATGCCAGGTGTATTAAAAAAAACATGAGTTAAAGGGTATTCTCCGTAAGACATAACGGTTTCTGTCAATATTTAGTTATAAACCTGTGTACTACTGTACGCAAGTGGAAATTAGCTTTCACCGGGCGCAATCATTGGCGTCAAACTTAAACATTTCACTCCACCTGGTGGCCATACCGCGCAACTTCACAAATCATGGGATAAGGTGTATTCTCCTTAACATTTTAGCGTATCTCACAATATTTCGTTGAAAAATCTGTACGCAAATGGAAAAAAAAACTGTACCGGGCACGAACAGTGGTGCAAAACATGAACATCGCGCACGCCACCTGGTAGCCATACCGCGCAACTTCACAAATCAAATTTTTTCAAGCTTCCTACCGGTGCATCGTCCGTGTTTCTTCTTTCATGTTTTTTCTTCTTATTCTTCTTCTTTGTCGCGCTTGCGCAAGATCAGACCTCAGGTCACGCAATGTTGTCATTGTAAGCAGACCCACGTGGGCTGTGTTTACAGAACCATAACAACATAACAACCCAAAAACAGGTGAAATGGAGATATAAAGCCTGTGTATCTTAATGTTTAAACTGGGCAACTTTTATTTTAAGCCAAAATGAGTTTACAATGTGAGATAAATCATATATTATTGCAAATTATTATGAACCTTTAATTATGCTAACTGCTGCTTTAGTTCTATTCACTTATCAGAAATCGTTAACCATTAGTGCCACATTTTTGTTCATTCTGGCATCATGTCAATTAAATAAAAGATAATATTGTCTGGGAAGTGTGGAACATTATTGTATTCACACAACAATTTTGCAAAATTTCACGTATATTGACTCGATCGGAAATTGAAAAAAAATGTCGCCGGCTGGTTCAAAATTTTTGGTCCCAGAGGCCTTGAAACAATTTATATTTTGGTTCGGCCTGAACCACGTGGGGGCTATTATCATAGAAGCTATTATTCTTATAGTATTTACATCTGTCAATAGTAGTTGAAGATTTAACGGTAGGAACATGGGTCTCGCCTGTCCACCGTTTCGGGGCAATGGCCGCGGTCCATATGGATTTAGGAGGACAGCTACAGGCCCTACTGAATAATGGCTCAATAATGGTGAAATGTCAAAGACGTCTAAGGCCGTTTTCAAACGTTGCAAACACTACACACGTGGCGAATACCGTTTCCCAAATACTGATTTCAAAATAGAGTTCATACGTATACGGCATCAGAAAAAAAGGTATTCATTGCCATATTCAGTAGGATATTCCATTCATTTCTCCTTACAAGCTCAGTTTGCAGTTAAAGCTCATGCGCGCGTAAAATATTCTTTTTGTGGTGTGTATGCATTTCGGAACGGTATTTGACACGCATACCTATATAGAGTGTTCACACTGAATCCTGTGTAGGTCAAACAAACGAAGGCCAGTTCCCATTATATTATCATATTTGACATTTGCCATAAAATGATCTGTAATATAATACCAGTGATGCAGGACTCGAGTCCGGACTTGGATTCGAGTAAATATTTTAGGAACTCGGATTGTGGGTCCTAGACTCGGAGATAAGGACTCGAGAAATCATACCGAGTCCACTTCGACTCCAGTGTAAAACTCTGTCACATACTATAAAGGCTTAAATACATGCGCGAACTATCAACAGAATATTAGTACTACAATATTAGAATATATTTACAAAACTTTGGTTCGGCATTGGGAAACACAGGTAATTTAACATTCTAACTTTTTAACATTTTAAATTTCCTGGAATTGTTCTGAATGTAAGCCTAATCCCGCGCCATACAATGGCAGAAATTAGTTTACAACTTAAGGTTATTACTGTTGAGGATTTTACCAGGGATTCTACCATAAAACATTTTTACAAATTCCACTTTTTCACACAAACATCGGTATATTTTTTTCAATAATGGAAGGCCGAGCCTCATCCAATAATCATTATAACATTTCGCATGGTAGCCGACCCGTCGCACAGTCATGAGATGATCATGTTTGCCTGGTAATGTCCGGAGGTCAAATTGAGGTCAGACTTTGGGGAATTTCCTTAAATGGACAGGGGGCTCTGTTGCTTTCCAATGTGATTACCGCTGACCCAGGGCATGAATGAGCAATCCACGTGGGAGCTATTATCACAGAATCTCTTATCCTTACAGCGTTTCCTTGTGTAACAGTAGCAGAAAATTTACACAAAATGGACAAGGCTGAACCTTGGCCACCGCTTGGGTATAATGACCCAAGTCCATTTGGATTATTTAGGTGGCCTAGGAGGCATATAATAGGTGGTCTTCAGGATAATTTTCTTGAAAGCTTAAATTAACATTTCACAGTAATTTACAAATGGTATAGTTAACCTTTGATTTAAAATAAATGCCTTAAAGGGACATAATCAGGTGCAATATTATGCCTATTCTTTCACATTATCAGTTAAGTTTTGCTTTATTCAATAGTTTCCCAGCAAAACCATCCCAACACACAGTCTCTGTAGTCAGTACTTTGCATACGGCTATTTAACACCTAGTTTTGGCTTTGTTTATTTTTAACTTTAAACGAAGTCAACGTGTGTCCGTTTACCACAACAAGGTCGCGTGACCGTAAGTCCGAGTGTGAGCCGAAACATGCAATGTTCCGTCCACGGGAACATGTACTAGATTTTTGGGCCAAGTCAGTCAGGACATCTCCTGAATGACACGTGTTGTAACTCCACGATGCACACAGCCCAACGCGCTGTATTTATGTTGACACCTGTGATCACGCCCGGTCCACTGTTTTTAACACTCGTTTACAGGAGTAAGCAAACGGTTTCAAGGCAATATTTTGGCAGGTACAAATTCATTTTAAAGAGAAGAAGCTATTTTGCGTGTTAATTCAACATGCTTTATAGGTGATTGGGCCCCTTAAGAAGGATGCGTGTGCAGAATTAAACTAATCATCAATAGATTTTACCCGTAATGAAATCATGCTTAAAATTTACAAAAGAGCCATGCTATTTTCCTTCAGATACTCTTTCATTCACGGTTTCATTTTTGTAAAGAAACCTAGGACATTAACATGAAAGTTTTAGTTATTTGTTTAAGAACAGCCGAGTGGTAACCCGCTGGGCTCTCACCGCTGGTGAACCACCTTCGGTTCCTGCCAAAGGACCTGAGGTTTGCATCAGCCCTAGAACATACTGAATGCAACGTCTGTTCTATGGGGAGTGCTGGGCATTTTTTATTGTAACCCTATTGTAAATATTAGACAAACCATGTATAAATATATAAAATTTTAATAGATGTTTGTAATGATATTCACAGTATTTAAAATTACGGCAGGGTATCGTTTACAAATGTTTTGAAATATATTGGGATAAGTGTTAACGATATTTTAATTTATTGCAGTCATAGGAAATGAGTGTGTTTTCTAATATATATGAATTTTTTATTATGAATCATTATTTATCATGTTAAATATAGTGAGATAATATAAAAGTTTTTGTAGATCAGTTTATTTCAAACATGTAATGAGACAATATTACTTATGCATGTATTTACAAAAGTACTTGTAGTTGATATTATTTAAAATCAAAGTACGTTCTTACGGTCTTAAATTTGTGAATATTTTATTTAATACTTAAGTTACTTAAGTTTATATAATATTTAAGTTAGAGAATTCTGGCCTTTGTTTAAGCACAGAGCGGTACTTGACAATTGGTCTTAATGAATTTATCATGAGATGTGTGGAAAGATTATTAATGAATGACCAGTTATTAAAGGCGAGGATCCATGCTTTTTGCAGGGAGGGGTCAACGGGTGTCATGCATAAAAATATTCTCGTACACCAATAACTTGAATAAGTCATCGGGCAGACATGCATATTTCCTTGGACGGACCTTTGATCTATGGCATATCAGGCCTACTTGAACATTTTCTACTAAACGTTTAAGCGCACAGTAGCGGCTTTCAGTCTAAGCCTGTCCATCTCGACCAATTTAGATATCTAAATTTGTAACAGAAAATAAATATTAAAAAATAAATCAGTTTCAGCACGTTTCACAAAATATTGAAAAATATCGATATTCGAAAACTGTATCGCGATACGCAATATGCGAATCCCCGTATCGCGATAAAGCGATATATCGATAATTCCGCGCATGCCTACTTAAAATGGCGAAGATACCAAATGATGAAGTAATGAAAAGAGTTGCTAGACAATCCATAAGAACGTAATGCCGGTGTATAGTACCACTAATCGGTGCCCAAGCCGTAAATACTGTCGTACCAAAGTAAAGGAATTCTATTTCAAGGTTCTCCCATCTCTGTACAAAACGTTGACAGTACGCGTGCTTTAGATTATCTGATTTTTTTTTTATGAATATCTATGTAAATGTGATATTCAAATTATGTCAGTTGACGTCATAATAATGTGGATCGGTTTCAGGTAACGAATCTACCATTTACGTTCCTTTTAATCGGAACATACTAATACTTTGAGACAGACTGGTAACTCAAGATTCAAAGAGATTGCGTCAGCGCTTGGCCTCAGCACCTAAACAGCGGTCGAATTACAAACGCACTTTATAAAATTATAAAGTATGCCAAATCAATTCGCCAAATTGATTTAGAATCTGAGCCTCTCCCACTCATATATATATATATGTGTGTGTGTGTGTGTTTGTGTGTGTGTTTGTGTACCTACTTTATATTTAATTGTCGGATCGTTGGTTTACTTTAGCGAATGGCGCATTTAACGCCTTCACAAAAATTTATAAACATGTGCGTGATCATTTATAGCCTGTTTTATGGTATAATATTACATTACATGGCTCAAGATGGTGGTTTTTTTACACAACTATTTGGGGGAAAATGAATCCATGATTTTGCTGTATTTTTGCTGTATTTTTATCATATATTTCTAATTCAAATGATTCTTTTAGATTGTGGGACATAGGTATTAAGTACTTGTTTTGGCAACCAAGTTCATCTGTGCAACCACCTGGTGAACCGTGACACTGGGTACACAGAAAAGTTGACCATAACCAAAAATAAAACTAGAAATCTGCATGCTAAGGAGAGCAAGCCTTCTCCACGTGGTCCCTCCCTTTTGTGGGCTGCCCCAAAAACCATATGTTTTATTTATCTGTTCGGTCCATATTCCATGGTTCATTCGTGTATAAGTGACCTCACATTTGTGAATATTCCTTGAAGGCGTTCCTGAATCCGGATCATGTGCTGGATTCACACCAAAAGCTAACCGATTCGTCATTGGCCCATTTCCAAAGTACACTGAAAATGGCATAAGATTCCGTTCAAGATTGCATGAGTTATGATGTGGACATAGAAAGAAACACACACACAAGCACACACACGGACAAGGATTAACACATACCCTCCTAGCGGAGGCATTTGAGCTCCCGTCGGGTATATCGTACGACTACACAGATAAAGTTTTAGCTTGAATCTTTAGATACAAAAATAAATCATGAAAGCTACAAGATTGTATACATTAACTGTGCCCTCTATCCTAAACAGCTTTTTAAAGGTGTTTCGTCACTTGTAACAATACGAATTATCAGTTCATTATAGCTAAATACAAAAGCTTCCTTGCGAAACTACCCCGGCTTACAGGCTCAGTGTCTCTCTTTAATGCATTTCTTTTTCACAGCTGTCTCCTTACTATGACGATTAAGAGCGTGTGTACTCAAGAAAAGGAGTTTTTTTTTTTAATGTAAATCGCCATCTTGATTCAATCATAGCATCGCAGGGCCCTATGTTTATATTTTTACGCCACTGATCAAGCCCGGTGCTACTTTATTTCCACTGCATGGGGAGCGTGAGGATTTTTTTTTAAACTGAAATCTTGCCAGATACTATTAAATTTCCAGGAGAAAATACTGTATTTCTACCTATACCTGTATATCTCGTAAAATAATGAGCCTCTTTAATTATATACTGTTGACTGTTGTATCAGTTGTTATAGCCCTAACAGTTAACGCTAGGAACCCTTGCATTTTCTTTATTCTTCTACAAAATGTGTCAGATAATAAGTCCTGTCCTTCTGTCACCGGATTGTTATGTCACTGCCGGAAATAAAATGTCCAAAACCAGGCCACGTGACCTTGCGGACCTCCCCGTCTGCCAGCTGTTACGCGTTTATGGGCAGAGCACGGGGCGTGATATTGTGTCAGTTTCACCATCCCTAAAATATAAACACGCCGACCTGGAAAGCGTTGGCCTGTCTGCCGGATTCTTGTTTCTTGAATCCAGTTGCTGAAAAGGTTCACTTCCTAAACATCATATTGCTGGATTACGTAAATGTGCTTGATCCTAGAGTGGCAAGTCGAGCGAACTTTGAGACGTGTCGTCCAATTAGCAGGTTTCATGGGAATACAAAACGAATTAGGCTGACAACCATTGCAAAATGTCTGCAAGGGCTATATGACTTCACTAATGGATCTGTTTGTGTCAGATAACCAGGAATAACAATAATTAAACGCCCACTTTAAAAAAAAGGAATTTAAAATGTTACAATTCGAAAGCTAAACGAGGACCTGGAGTTGTCATATTTGATGTTGTGTTTCTATAAGTTATATATGTTTTATATTTATTACTTTGCTGAAAAAGATTTATAATAAAATTTTAACTCTATGGATGTTTTCAATCGCCAAATGGTTATAAGGTATTCACCAAGTGAGCGACATAGCAAGCACTAAAGGACTCCTTCCTTCTAGCATAACTTAAAAGGACATAATCAGGAGCAATATTATGCGTATTCTCTCACACTATGTCTCATTTCCTGGCATACGGCTGTTAAACACCTTGTTATGGCTCTGCGTGTTGGTAAACACAGGCACGTGTGTCTGTTTATACCATAACAAGGCAGCGTGACCGGAGGTCCGATTAAGAGGGGCAACACGCGGGAACATGTATTATAGTTTTTTGGCCTAGTCAGTCAGGGCATCTCCTGATTGCGACCTTCGATCGCGCCCGGTCCACTGTTTTAAGACTCGTTTACAGTAGAAGGCAAACGGTTTCAAGGCAATATTTAGGCATTTACAGATTTATTTTAACGGGAAGAAGAAATTTTTCGTGTTCACTCAACAAGCTTTATAGGTGATTGGGCCCCTTTAACACTAATCACATTGGTTTTCAGGTTTACGCCGTTTAAAAAGAAGCAACTAGTGGTGGGAGTCGGTTCCTTTTTCATAATCGATCATCGGTTTGGGCAAACCGATCGATGTTCGATTAATAATCGGTTCAGGCAAATATAAAGAAACATGCAGTTTTCTGTGAAACTGTACTTTCTTAATCCACCCGCATGTCTTAGTAATTCTACCTTAAGAATAGAAGTTTTTGCCTTTGTTATATTTTCCTATTATTAGTAAAATATGCTTTTTCAAGTTTCATTTTAATTGTATAAAAATAATCAAGAATTAAACCACAACTCAGGACATGTACTTGCTGCATAGACCCGGAGAATTTATGGAGCATTTTAACGCCATACCGCCCACATTGTGCAATGTACATCTCGTTAAAAAACTCCCCGCTTATTCTGCAGCTCTGCCAGTTCAAAGAGGTTTATTCCGTCCTCCGTTCTCGCATCTACCGTGATAAACTCAATTACATACGGAACTTATTTGGAAACAAAGACTCATTATCATGATTATGATGTAATCGATAGTTGCCGTTGGTAATCGAGCGGTTGAAAGTGACAGCAAACCGACTGACTTTCGATAAAACTCGATGATCGGCCCAACACTAGAAGCAATCCAAAATTAATCGTGGTAAGAAGAAAAACACTTTAGTCTTGTCATAGTGGTCCGATTCCACGCTCGTTAGTAATTAACCAAGAGTCCACTGGCGCTTGTTATATCAACCACATGAATACAAATGTCAAGTGTAGTTAGTGCACGGAAGTAAATATCCCTGAGATGAAGTTCTTTGAATACCTTGATCAAAAGAAAGAGGAATATATTTAAAGGGACATTATCAGGAGCAATATTATGCCTTTTCTTCCACACACTCAGTTCAGTTTTGCTTTATACAAAGTTTCCCAGCAAAACCATCCAAGCACACAGTCTCAGTACCTCGCATACGGCTGTTTAACACCTTGCTATGGCTAGGTGTGTCGGTAAACACAGTCGACATGTGTCTGATTTTAACAAGGCCGCGTGACCGTAAGTCCTATTGTGAGCCGCAACACGCAGTGTTTAAGCCAGTCGGAACATGTTTTTCATTTTTTGGGCTAAGTCAGTCAGGGCATATCCTGATTGACACGTGTTGTGGCTCCACGATGCAGACGGCCCCAAGCGCTGTTTATGTATGACAGCTTTGATCACGCCCGGCCAATGTTTTTAGCACTCGTTTAGAGGAATAAGCAAACGGTTTCAAGGCAATATTTTGGCAGGTACAGATTTGTTTTAAAGGGAAGGAGCTATTTGTTTTGTTAATTCAACATTTTTTATAAGTAATTAGGAGTCTTTAAAGCAACCTCCATGATTCTTATACCTCAACATTATGTCCTCGATATTATTCACGGGTTTACAATAAAACATTAAAAAAAAGATATTAAAAAGCAAATCAAGTGTTCATCTTTTATCAGAATCAATACACCTTGTCAGCTGCCCGCCAAAAATTAAACTTCGCATGTTTCATTAATTATTACTTTTTATAAAAAAAGTTTGAAATGCTTGATTTTAAAATTACAAAAGCATCATCTTTTTCCTTTTAACTGATGAGATAACAATTAAAAAAATCGAATTGGAGAGTTTCATGGATTGGCTACAACCCCCTTCGGCTAATAAACAAGTATTGTTCGGCAAATAAACAGAAATGAAAGCGTGTATTATTGTTCTTTCTCAGTAAAAAGTATTATTTTGTCCTCCAAGCTACATCCTTGTCTTTTAGGCGTATTGTTTATTGGCACAGCATATAATGTCAAGGAGAATGCCGGGAATCACATAAGCAGTTCTCTGGCTGTCTGATGATGGAATTTCGGTGTAGCGTTTTCAGACCATCCCCGTTTCAGTATCCCGGGGGTTAACCTGAAATCGATTACATTCTCAAAATGTGTGTTTTTTAGTTAACTTATTATTTCTGTCATTTCATTCTTCTGTGTTTCTCAAGTTAGGTTAATTTTTTGTCTCTATGCAGTTTCAAATTGGTGAAGTCTAGGAGCCAATACTAATATACTTTATTATTAATCAAAAATTCAAAACTTTAGATATTGGCACTTGCTTTAAATGTTTTATTTTGAGTACAAAGAATAAGAATGTATCATCTCCCTTAATCAAGGACAGCGAGGAAGGGGGCAATCTGAACAATGCGGGAATAATCTGAAATTAAGTTCAGGGTACTCCTCCACATTGTTGTGTGCACGTAGTTGGTTTTCTTATTACTTGGGGGGTAACCTGATAAAGGGGACAGTCTGAAGGCTATACACCGGCATAACGTGGTTGTTCCAACGTGGTTGGGCAAGACGAAACTTAAAGCAAGGCCACATCAAAACATACCTTCCTGTCTATAATTAAGGGATTATTATTCTCTTTAAATTTACTGTTCTTGGCACGCAATTTGTAAAGTCTGTGTTATTACAGATACAGAGAATTTGAACATTTTGGAGAGAACAAGTGGCGCTGATAATAATGGGGTTCTTTCTCTGAATTAATTTAATATTTACAGACAACTACTGAACGAATGTCGCTAGAAGCACCACTTACGATAACTGATACGTGTGTCTAGAAAAAAATTTCCCCTCCGTAGATACGATGTGGATTCACCCTGCGGCAACGCAGAAAACCTGAAAGATGAATAGGCAGTATATTTGTGATTAAGAAATATGTGCTTAATAGACTAGGTAAGGGAAGGCTTAAATTTCTGTGAGCTTTATAAGAGACAGACATACCTCGCAAACACGGACAAAAAACTAAAACATGACAGATCGACGTATTTTTTTAATTTTATGATACGAAAAGAACTATTAAAGTGGATTAAATTAGTTGTAGTTACATAAGACCATGCTGCGGGCTATAACTGTCTTTGCCAGGAGGGTACGCGTACTCCCCGTTCGTGTGAGTTTGTGTGTGTTTGTTCACAATATGACGCAAGCAATCATGAACGGATCCTCATGAAATTTTCAGAGTATTTCGAGAATAGGCCAATAAAGAATCGTTTAGATTCTCGCATAGTACGGACCCAACATGGCGGAGGGCTGCATTCCGTAGAATGCAGAATTCTATATTTAATATGATTTGTGACATATCTTATTTCTGACATTACATACCTTGGCTGTTTACCATGTCTCATGTGACGACTAAACATGCTTGGCTGGCAGCGTCACTTTCACCAATTGTACGTTTTTTCAGCCAAGGAATTCAAAGAAAAACCTTTATTCTGTGTTGAGTTTATCCTGCCGGTAAATACAGTGAAGAAGTATTGCCAAAATCGTGTGAATAAACACCCGAATTGCAGTGAAGGTGCAATAAGAAGAAAAAAAAAGAGTAAACACTATATCGTTGCCATTAGCTCATTCCGCAAGTAATATAAATATTATTATTATTACCTGGGACAAGATGTGGTGTAAGTCAAAACCTGTAAATAGCATAATAGCATAGTATTAGATGAGGGCTCTCCCTGGATATTAATAATTGTATGTCTGTGTGAATATATTTGGATGCTGCACACATCGCTTTACTTAGGTGGTCCTCTATCAACAATCTCTCTCTCTCTCTCTCTCTCTCTCTCTCTCTCTCTCTGTCTCTCTCTTTCCTTGTTTATTCCTTCCCATTTTGGCCTCTCTCCCTATTTCTCACTCTCTCTCTATTCCTTCCCATTTTGGCCTCTCGTCCTCTTTCTCCCTCCCTCTGTATTCCTTCCCATTTGGCCTCTCTCTCTTTCTCTGTTAATTCCTTCCCATGTTGGCCTCTTTCTCTCTTTATTCATTCCCACTTTGGCCTCTCTCTCTCTCCCTTTTCATTCCCATTTTGGCTTCTCTCTCTGTCTCTTCATTCATTCCCATTTTGGGTTCTCTCTCTCTGTTTTTCATTCCCATTTTGGCCTCTCTCTCTCTCTCTCTCTCTCTCTCTCTCTCTCTCTCTCTCTCTCTCTCTCTCTGTCCCTTGATTCCCAGTCTGACCTCTCTCTCTGTTTATTCCTTCCTATTTAAGACTCTCTCTCTCTCTCTTTATTTATTCCCATTCTTGCCTCTCTCTGTCTGTCTGTTTATTCCTTCCATTTTGGCCTCTCTCGCTCTTTCTCTATATATATTTATTCATTCCCATTTTGCCTCCCACCCCACCCCCCTCACTCTCTCTCTCTTTCTCTCTCTCTCTCTCCATTCCCAGTTTGGCCTCTCTCTCTCTATTTATTCATTCCCATTTTGCCCTCCCCCTCTCTCTTTCTCTCTCTCTCTCTCTCTCTCTCTCTCTCCATTCCCAGTTTGGTCTCTCTCTCTCTCGCTCTTTCTCTCTCTATTTATTCATTCCCATTCCCCCCCCCACTCTCTCTCTTTCTCTCTCTTTCCATTCCCAGTTTGGCCTCTCTCTCGCTCTTTCTCTCTCTATTTATTAATTCATATTTTGCCCCCCCCTCTCTCTCTATCTCTTTCTCTCTCTCTCTCCATTCCCAGTTTGCCCTCTCTCTCTCTCTCTCTCTCTCTCTCTGTTTATTCCTTTCATTTTGGCCTCTCTCGCTCTTTCTCTCTCTATTTATTCATTCCCTTTTTGCCCCCCCCCCCCCCTCTCTCTCTCTTTCTGTCTCTCTCCATTGCCAGTTTGGCCCCTCTCTCTCTCTCTCTTTGTTTATTCCTTCCCATTTTGGCCTTTTTCTCTCTGTTTATTCCTTCCCATTTTGGCCTCTCTCTTTTTCTGTTTATTCATCCCGAATTTGGCCTCCCTCCTCTCACACTCTTACACACACACACATGTAGATTATATTATCGTCTCTGTTTACTTACCTATCTCAGTCTCTATCCCTGTGTTTATGTTTGCCTGTCTTTCTCTCTTTTAACTCTGATTGATTTATATTTCTCTCTTCAATCTTTCAATCTCTTTATCGTCTCTCGTCAGCGTCGGTAACCTGATGCAAAATACAATAAATCTTGCAACCTTTTTTTTTAATTTTTTTACACATTCACACCAAAGTTACTTTATATTGTCAGCTTGTCTGCCTAGATAGCTACTTCGGAATGCCTGGACGAGTATTCTAGAGACAAGAAATAATCGGTGCAAGTTAATATCACAATAGGGTGCTCTGTAGTAGGTTTATATGAATACCACCTAGATTTTAAAGTAACCCCTTAAGTAAAAAAGTGTGACAGTAAACACGGAATATGAGTACTACACACTTCAGGCGCGGGCTGTATACAATAGGATACTTACGCTGGTGTACTTGTGGTAAAGTGGCCGTAAAGATATGTCGTTTGCGGCTGTCATGTAGACGGTTAAACGCCCTGAAGGATTAGTGTCCTATGAATTAACGTAAATCTTACGTAAAAGACGGTCAACTGTGTAATGACGTACTGATGAGATTGATAATTTACTAGAAAGCACGCAGAGAATGCATACCTCCGCCAGCATTCTGGATCACCAAATCCGTAATATTACCATAATCATAATAAAGCTTTGATAAGGGGTACGTAAGCGAAGAAAATGTATGAATTAATGTGTGTTAAGGTTCACCAACTGGATGGTTACATCATAGTTCAGTTTTAACGTAAGAAAAGATAAAAATTCAAACATATCATGTTGATCAAGTAATTACCTGGAAAATTTAATACATTTTTTTCCTTGAGTGTAATCCTATATTTAACCAAATTGCTGACAGACGTACCTACTAACGACGACAGAATTATATTGCATAAGAATGATTATACTTATTTTAAATCGTCATTCCTGTCATTCAGTGAACCTTAAGTAGAACAGGGGGTATTGTACACCAGCATTGTCAGAATTAGATTCAGATGATTTTAATCTGTGGTTCCACTGCCTAATTTTTTAGGCAGCCGAATTTCTGTTCCGGACTCCCAAATTTCGGACAGTTTAGTCATAAAACTTGATTAATCAATTCCTACGATATTCGGACCAACAAATTCAGAAGCATTTGACGTTTTAAAAAAACATTTTTGAAGGCCCCTATGGGCCAATTTCTTTCTTCAAAATACAAAACGCTTTCGACACACGTAATTTGTAGGCATATTGTCAGGTGTATCGGTCGGTTGTACGACCAAATCGTGACTAACGTTGTTCTAATCCCGAAAAATGGAATTTCGAAAAATCCTGCTGATTTCCTGAATACCAAGAAGTAGGACAACGCTATTAAACTTTTAGCAGTATGTTGTCAGTGTACACCTATGTCAAACCTATACTTGACAGGAAAAAAAAACACTGCCCTCAAATGTCTGTTCACCAACAAATCACCCAGCTGAGTGGATGCTTATATCCCTAAGGGCACCCTCAATACACTGGAGTCCCTGCTGTGAGAAATTATGGCTTATTTCCTGGTGACGACATAAACGGCAAAGTAGTTCGCCACGTGCCTATATTAATGACCGCCATTTCTTTCCCGGGGAGAATAGGACGCAGATGTTTTTGTGAACCTTTTTTTTTTGGTCCAAATTCCTCACCGCACCTGATCCCATAGGAACTCCACAGTGAATCCACGAACCGAATCATATAACAATGTTTTAATATCAGAACTGATTAGGGGCATGGTGCTCTTTTTAAACTCATGTTTACAGATCTCAAATATATCGTATTGACATATAGCCGTATAATTAGTCTATTTTGTTCCTGATGAACATCTTAGGGTTATATGGGGTTTTTACATGTTTTCCCAGGCACCCTGTGAAAAAATCATTCAACAATAGCAGACGCAAGAAATGCTTAATCGTGTCTTAGATCCATTTAACGACCTACATAATCTCTAAGAATACACAGCCAGTGCATGGAGTTGTAATTAAACTCCTGGTGGTCCCGCTGCCTTCGAGGACTGGAGGGACTGTAAAGCCAGGGAAATGTCTTTGTGGAAATATAAATGACTGGTAAGAGTCTCTCTGTCCTGGACCATTCCTCAAGCATCAAGGTATCCGTTTTCAGGCCTAATATAGCACAGTGTCTGCTTGTCATTACACACTGATGTCGTTTTCTTGATGATTTTGTTAGCATATTTCTCAACAACACCATGAAGAACCCAGTTATCTTTACTGTCATGAACTGTTCAAAGCTGACACTATTTACTATACCTCTTAACTCTACAGATCATAAATAAAAATCTTTGTGTAGATCTCTGTTTATAACTCTAAAAGGTCTCTTTTCTCGTTATTTTTTCTACTCTTTTAATTAAATAATTTCTTTATCTGTATTTCTCTCATTCCCTGATCAGTTATTCACCCTTTATCTAGTAATTTTTCATTTGCCTTTTTCTCCGTCGCTTTGCCTGTCTTTCTGTCTCTGTCTTTTTCTTATATACATATGCGTGCCCCCAATCCCCCCTCTGTCAATATCTCCTTCTTATTATTCTCTAGCATTTTTAATATTTTTCTCCTCCTACGGATATATTCTCTGGCTTTAACTCATTCTTCCTTAAATTTCTATACATCTCTGCTGGCCCTTTTGTTCTTCTTAGTTATCACATGCACAGTCCCTGTAATTATACCTTACCATCACCTGTCTGTCAGTCTGTCTCTCTTTCTGTCTGTCTCTCTCTCTCTCTCTCTTTTCTCTATACTTTTTACACCCATGTAGCTTAAGCTTTAGCATCCTCTCTCAACTCACCTCTCAGCATCAGACTGTATCAAAGGTGAAAAAATAGGGCTCAGTCTCCAAATGAAACTTAATTAATAATCTGGATCACGGGATATAGAATAATGAAGCTGTTTAATATATGAGGCAATCTGTGTATTTGGGAAGCAATTTTCCCACTCGAAGCTGGGAGATCGTGAGTTCGAATCTTAGCCGAGGCGGTGAGATTTTTCACGGTCACAGAGTGCAATCACCTAACAGTTTCAGCTTTAAATATAAAATTACTAAGATTGGTTCATTAGACTGGAACTGTTTCATGTGGACATCCATCCGTACCGCTTGTATATTTTAAATGATTTCTTGTCACACAGGAAACACTTTTTTTTACTATTTTGACACCTTTTTTACGATTTTCTATACGCCTGTCTATGACGGGACCTATTATGATATATCCACCGTCCGTCCGTCTATCCGTTAACTTTTATTGTAACTTTTATCAAAGCCCCGGTAATTTATTTTAATATAAATTACCGGGGCTTTGATGGATTTTCACAAAACACACCATTATTACTTATCCCGCCCGAGTTCGATTATGGGGGCAAAATCCGCGCTTATTTAATAAGGTCACAGGTCACAAGGGTAATATGTGGTATCGAAGCGATAACTTACGAGGAATATGACGGATTTTGATAAATCACAGTAAATATATCTCGACTAGTTTGATTTTCAGCAAAATTCATGCATATTTAATGAGGTCAGAAGGTACCGCACTTTGCAGGCTCTGTGGTGACTTACCAAAAATCCTATGTATTTTCATGAAACTCATTATAAATATTTACCAATAGTGTTTCTCACCTCAATCTCAGCAAAATTCATGCATATTTAACGAGGTCAGAGGTCACCACACTTTGGTGGCACCACACAGAATTGCCAAAAATGTTTGTATAACTCATGATGATTATTAACCAATAGTCTCTCACCTGAATAACATTCTCAACAAATTCACACATATTTAATGGGGTCAGAGGTAAAAAAATATGCAACGGGCGCATTATGCAACATTTGCGGTGCTCTTGTTTCCATTTTTTTTCAGTTATCTAAAATATGAGATCATGTTAGGCACAGGATGTTTGTTTGATTGAACTTATACCTTTGTAGGAGGGTATCATTATAGAGGAAATTAAAGCTAAGCTTGATGAAATTGTTAATCGAATATCCTTCCGATTACATGAAGTGCAGATTTAAGTTGCTATATCAGTATATCGCGGTACGGCGATTTGCATATTGCGCACCGCGATATCGTTTGTATGTATCATGAAAAATATGTTAGATATATATCTTTGGTTTTTAAGTTTTGTTCATTAAAAAAAAATTAACTACAATACTATGTTCTTTACAAAGTACATATTTCGGGTGTGACGTCTATTGATCTGCCTTAACGTTCATGCTGCATTATATTTACATAATTAATTAATTAATTAATTACATATATAAGTATACATTTTATTACCCATTATGTTGTCTCAGTGTGTATATGCAAATTGCTGGTATGTGAATCGCTACCTTGAAAGTATTTGATAATAAAGCAGTGGTATCTTGCCTTGGCAGATCATTTGTTTTGCAAATTTACGATTTCAATAAAAGTCTTCGACATGAAATCACTGGTTTTAAGCATTTAACACTAGAAGCCATACGCAGATCCACTTAAACCTATTAACATTATTCTATTTGCTATGGAATCACACCATTAAAAAATAAAAAAATCAAGCTTGAGGTAAAATTATTTATGCCTAAGTTTTTGATTATGCCCCCTTTCGGGCAAGATTTATTAGACAACCAATAAATCTCTTTTTGATATAATTTAATGTTCTCCCCTCAGCAAACCATCCCTTGGAGGAGTGGTCGGATATTTCGACGACTTAACTCTCGACTCATTTCCAATATGGTTTAATCGAAGTGAGTTATGACCGACTCCATTCACAAATTACAGTGTCTGATTTAGGATTTGTTATTTATTTATAACTGGCTCCGCCTGGGTTTAATTGCGGAAGAGGAAATCAGGTAAAATTAGGTCAACATTAGAGAGGTTTACAGAAGGAAATTAATACATGATGAAACGTAATAAAGATGATTTAAATAATTTATTCATAATAACAAATTATTTATAGATGTAGAACAGTTGACAAAAGTAATTTAGGGTATACTGATGTTTCTTTGTCCGTCGTGGTCTATCCAACAAAGCCGTCAGTCCTTCCAACAAGGGGGGTAAATCACAATCGTTCGACCAAATAACTTATCATGCTCATAACTTTAAATCTAGGAAGGTCATTTGTTTCGAATTACAGAACATAGCTCGCATGGTGATGTTTAACGAGCAAAAATCGTAAACTATATGACAGGAATTATCAAATTTTACATGGCGTTATGTTCTGGTGCACTCTCCTTAAACCAGATTGTGTCCCAGCGACCCATGCTTCTGTACCAAGGCCTTTAGAAGTATATAAGGATCACCTTGGAGTCATGGTCCAGGGGCCATTTTTATCATTCCCTCGGTAGTACACAGGAGTTTTATTTTTATGTATAATGAGAAATACACCGAATTACGTAATTCAAATGCAAGTTTTCTGATTGTCAAAACCCTAGCGGGTGAGAGATATATTGCGATCTTGAAATAAATATAATACTTAATTTAAACCTGTGAAAACGTTCTGAGCAGGAATATATGTTATAAAGTGTTCCTGTGTTAAGAGAAAACATTTTTCTGAAAGAGAGATTGAATTTATATAATTGTATGTATGCGTAAGTGTAACTTGCTAAAGAATTTCATTTTATCGTATACCGTCTATCTCAATACAGTACTGAATCAGTATATGCTAAAAATCTGCTCTCCATTCTATAGAAAACGTTAATGGTCGCTGTGGGAACTTTCTCAAAGCAGAAGAGCGATAGAATATGCTGAAAATCTGCTCTCTGAAATTCACACTGGTAAGCAGCAGAGAAATAGCAGGAGTTTCTTTATCTGCCAAGATTTTTATTTCAGGACAGCAAATTTTCAGTATGTCTGCTGTAAATATACTGAGATTCAGTAGTAATAGAGCATATGCTCTAAAACTGCTGATTCTGGCAGCAGATAAGGAACAGAGTGGACAGGCAGAGAAGACCATCAATTGGATTGCTGCTCCAGTTGTCAGCAAAATATGGGTACAAATACAGCAGAAATACAGCAGCTGCTCCAAAAGCAGCATATGGTACGGGAAGTAATATCACTTGGTATTCTTATTTATGCTAGACTCCTTTCCGGCACCTCGCGAGCCAGCTTGGCACATACCTGTCAAAACATGTATACCCTCGGCTACATAACCTGGTACGCCACCAGTTCTCCCTTGAAAACCGGTTGTGCTCATCGTACAGACTGTTATCTATATTTCCATCAAGTACCCACCATCCACGTTTCCGGTCAGGCTTTGACAACCTGTAAACATATTTAGGTCTTAAACATTCTTCTTAATAAGTTTAAGACTTATAATCCAGCATGGAATAAAAGGCGGTACTGTCAGATTTCAGATATTTAAAGCATACAGGCACCACTAGCCCACTGTGACTAGTGAAATTTTAAGTATTGCTTCTTTTTCCCAGTGCTAGTCTAGGCTAGTTCCAATATAGCCTCTCTTTCTTAACTTGGGTAGAAACACCTCCCCTTCCCCTATAAAAAGACAAAACCCTTTCCCCAGAATAGCATAAAATTCCCTCCCACCAAATAATATTGAATTGAAAAATGGTTTATATATACAATTTTACTGTTAAACTTTCAACACTTTACTTTTCATAATTTAGATTCGATTAAAATCTCCCCTTTTATATATATAAACATTCAAAACATAGTCAAATGGGAGATAACGTATTCCATTCCAAAATATTCCAACTGAGATGAATGATTGAAAGTTTTTTTCCAGCAAAACATGATGAAAGCATATACTAGGTGAATGGCTGCATTATCTCGAAATCCCTATGTTAAAATATTATGCAGCTTTTGCCGAAAACGTGATGGCGGGGGGGGGGGAGGCAAAATGTAATTAATATCCCACCCATTAAAATGCAAAATTTCGCCCATGCCTTAACCTGTATAATTAAGGGTGTATATAAATGAGGAATATGCGACGGTCAGCTGTTTATCCTTTCGGTGCCAATGGTAGTTTTGAGTATTGAGCAACTTGCTTGGTTTGTAAATTTAATTTTGTGAACAGGTCGTTGACCCATACCTATATCGTAATAGGAACAGATTATCAGTGGAGCCTTGAGGCTTGCAACATAGCTGTTACAGTCAAACTTGCTTTGGTGCAAATAGCAAACTTCGTTAGATGCTAGGCCGATCTTCCAAATACCGATTTTTCCGGCCTTTTCTTTTCATGCTGGAAAAATCGGTATGACGGGAGATGTGCGGTTGCTGCCGGCCTTGATTTTTTTTTTCAAATACAGACCTGACCAAAATGACCGGAAAAAATCTGGTGATGTGCTTGCTAAATCGGTAAGTGTGCGGGCATGTTATGGGCGCCGAGACTTCAATGTTGCTTAAAAATCGTTACAAAAATTGGCCGGCAAAAATCAGTTAATTGAGATGCCGGCTTTAGTACAGATGATTACCTATACAGGAGCGAAGGTGTAATCTTTATTTAATCTAACGAGAAATAATCCGTAAAATCCGTCCAAACCCCTCCCTCAAAGTATTATTGATCCAAGTGACCAGATCCTATTTGATAAATGACTCTTGGCGCGGCAGCAGAACTGAGGTGGCGGTCAACTGGGCGATTGGTTTCGCCTTAAAGCACCCGGGTTGACACGAACACCCGCAAGGGGGGTTCAATTGCTACAAATTGCATCAGTTTGATTCTATATAGACCTGATCCATACATACCGCAAGGTCGAACAAGGCGGCAAGTTTTGGCTAATTTGTTTAATGTGTTTGTGTTCGAGTCAGCTTGTTGCTGGTTTATTGTTCCTGATGGGCAGTTGGATAGCAATAGATTATAACGATTGTTTGGTTATTAAAGTAAAAACTGGACCAGAAGAATTAGAAAAAAGTAAAACACGGACGTTTTTAAATTATTATTCCCTTTAACTGAATCCCCGCTTAATTTTAAAGGAGTAAAAGCTAGTGTTGGGCCGATCATCGAGTTTTATCGAAAGCCAGTCGGTTTGCTGCCACTTTCAAGCGCTCGATTACCAAAGTCAACTATCGATTACATCATAATCATGATAATGAGTCTTTGTTTCTAAATAACTTCCGTATGTAACTGAGTTTACCACGGTAGATGCAAGAACGGAGGACGGAATAAATCTCTGTGAACTTGCAGAGCTGCAGAATAAGCGGGGAGTTTTGTAACGAGATGTACATTGAACAATATGGGCGGTATGGCGTTAAAATGCTTCATAAATTCTCCGGGTCTATGCAGCAAGTAGATGTCCTGGTTTGTGGTTTAATTCTTGATTATTATAAATAATTAAAATGAAACTTTTAAAAGCATATTTTACTAATAATAGGAAAATATAAAAAAGGCAAAAACTTCTTTTCTTAAGGTAGAATTACTAAGACATGCGGGTTGGTTAAGAAAGTACAGTTTCACAGAAAACTACACGTTTCTTTATATTTGCCTGAACCGATTATTAATCGATCATCGATCGGTTTGCCTAAACCGATGATCGATTATGAAAAAGGAACCGACTCCCACCACTATTTTAGCTAAACCTTACTAAGGGTAAGTACTCTGCTTGTATTTCTGCAAATTATATCTGAGTGGACAGACGTCCAAGCACTAAGCTTCGCCGCAGCCTAACCGGGACAGGGCTGTTTATTAATCACAATGTATTGAATAAACGAAATATTGAATCGAAGCCAGTTATTAATCATTAATCCAATCAATACACAATCCAATAATTCTATCATTGCTTTTACTGTCATAAATTTAATGCCTTTTTGGTCTCCAATCTATACCAAAGGAGAGGTAAAAAACAGATGGAGGTATTATTCATGGATGTTTCGTCCACGCACAGTTAATAAACCTGGATAATTTCGGGAGAAACAGTTTTCGGTATGACTTCTGTTTTTGCTACTTCTTTTTTGTTTTACCGGGAAGGGCTGATCGGCCCGACCAGTGTCATTTATTAGTAGTCTAGGTTTTCACTTATATTTGTTATTTAATATAAAAAATTACACGTTGACTGAAAAGAAAAACTTTGAAAAGGAACAGGATACTTTAAGATACATCTAGCTGCTCAATGTTTATTTAATGTATCTATTAAAAAATTGGTTGGTTATAATTTATATGCATGTGTTAGGGAGCACCACGTTTAGTTCGGAAATTTTCCCTTGGTTTGATAAAAGACATATATGGGTAGCAATATTAACGTATTTACATTCGTGTATGGAGATATGTGGGATATCTAAATATTATGGTGGCGAAATATAAAAACAAGAGAAAGAATTAACTTATAATGTAATGCTCTTTTTTTTGTGTGACACGGGCGTAACTCGTGTGGTGGCGCCCTCACCGGGCCGCTTGTTGCACTCTATGTTTAATCCGTACTGGTTGAACTCTTGTTGTAATGCTAGCTTGGGGCTTTCTCGCCTGGCCTAGGTCACGTGTGGACCCTGGTGTGTGGAGACACAGCGATGTGTTTCTAGATGATTCCTGTAACGCGTGTTTACTGTGTATTATGTTAGATCATTTAGACTGTTCGAGAAGTGGAAAATTCTCGGCTTGGGGTGAGAAGTTATAAATAGGCGGCTGTGTTTTAAACCGAGAGATTAAAGAATATTCAAGTGGACGCAGACGTGTGGGACCTATGCGATTATCCAGTAATTTCAGGGATTCTGCTATTACTAACTCTATACAATTTAATGCTGCCTGCCTCAAGTTGGTGGTATCCAGGTACTGTGCACATTGTTTATTTTTCTGTGTGATTGTATTGATTTGTTGTTATACCGCTGTTGTACTGTATAATTGTATTGATTTAGTGTATTGTAATGTTAGGGTTGTTTTAAGAAAAAATTATAGTTATTTGTTAACAAAAAACACTGACTTCTTTATTCATTCCCCTAGACATTTCACGCTGCCTAGTGTTACAGAATTTGATTTTTTTATGTCCATTACAAAATTTGCGTTCATCACGCATACGTGGTCTGTTGATATTAGGTTCCGTAACAGTTAATATATGGGAAAAACGAATTTGTGAAAAAATTAAATAAGTATGAAAACGAGAACAATTACTTAAATCATAAAAAATACCGCTGTGGTTATCATTGTAACAGTCGGTCAATGCTGCTCTTGGCTGTATTACCTTATTTTTTTTTAATTTCGGAAAAACGAATTTTCGGGAATTCGGCATTCGGAAAAACGGCGCTCTATTGTATGTCCGGATATCCGAGTGTTGGTGTAGTCCTAGACAGATAACAACTATGATTTTGTTAAAGTTCCGATAGATGGAGACACAGTATAGGTAACAGTGGCACTATACATGTCAGGCTGGAAGATGTGCGTGCATTACTTTTATCCAAGATATTAAGGGACCTTCTGGACTCTTTTGATGTCATTTATGTATACAAGACCCTGCAAATGTATAATAAAAAAAACGATTGCAATAATAAGACAGAATAAGAATATATATATATATTTATATATATATATATATATATATATATATATATATAATTATATATATATATATATATAATATTTTTAAAAAACCTCATCCTTCCTGTTTATTCTAATAAGTGGAATCAAGAGGGATCAGGAGGTGCGTGCTCCTGTACATTATGGTAGTTTTACTAGTTTCTTCATAGGGAAAGATATATACCTAAAGAAATATACTTCACATTGCCCTTATGCAAATCTTACGGATTTTAAGATTTCGAATAAAAGCCCGGATTTTACGTTTCAGCAAAGAAAACGTGGAATTCATGACAATAAATTCAGGCTCAGTTCCACTGGGTTTTCATCCCAGTGTCAGTGTTCATTTGCTTCCTAGCGGGACTGCCATTGATGTTAACTAGCAGATATCTCATCCATAAATCGGTTTCTAAATTTAGCTGTAATCTTTTGGGGTTCATATGCGTGGCAATGTTAATATAAACAGACCAGATGCGTTTTATTCATGTAGAAAGGCTATACAAAAAATCGTTAAACTTTATTTATTCCACATAGATTATACAAGTAGCTGCGTTTCACTCTCCATATAGCTCGGATGGTGGCGTTCCGTAGTCAGCAGGGGTGGAGGAAACACAAAAACCCGGAGAAAAACTACCGACCTTCGGAGGGCCACTACAACTATATATAACTGAATGGTATGCCATATTTAGTCAGAAATAAGACATTGTCTTTAATACTTTTCACTTTAAATTTCAGCAGATCTTCCGCAAAGCCACCAACTTTACTTATTAATAGGTGGTCAGTGGCAGAACTACGGCCAGGGAGGCGCCCGGCCGAGATACAGCAATGTCACATCAAAGCTAACGGTCACCATGGACCAGACAGGGTCGATTGATTAAGTCTCAGTTTGGGCCTAGGTACTCTACAAAACTGCTGAAGAAATTTTATGTTTTTCATTAAGCAAAAGCCTATTAACATAACGTTCGAAGGGGGTCGCCAAAACCACTCAAAACCGTGGACACCCTGTGGAACAAACGACCAAAGAGAAAGCAATAAAAGCAAGCAAGAAATCGTATATCTAAAGATATAGTGTTCGATTCTAAACGAACCTTGGCAGACTGTTCTCGTGAATTTAAGTTCCTTTACGTCACAGAGCTGCACGGTACTTACACTTTCTCAAAAGAAAGCCGTTTAAGTCAATGAACCACGACTCAAACAGGAATTTATAGTGGCATCGTAAACGTATTCCTCTCCATATTGCCTACTATATGAACAGGGATGGTGATTACTTTCACAAATTCCTTATCGCCCCAAAGATTTAAAATAAATAATACCCTACATCCTTTGTTTTTAATAATAGATTGTTATTGGGAATTAAAAAGACTCCATTAAAACCACTGATTCACTTACATTTCCTTTACTCTACGTACATATTTATGAACTCTAGGTAATCTTTTTTTTCCAGAAAAGTTCTTATTATGGTTCTGTGACGGTTGTATGAGCTTGTCTATCCACAAGCTTTTTTAAACACGGTACATGCTCCAATATTTAGAAACAAAAAGAAGCATGTAACCTATGGTGTGAGTGTGTGTAGAAGTTAACTATTTGATAAACACCCTTTGTGAAATTCTGGTTCGTCTGCTTGCCGCCAGACTTCCTTTCAGAATGTGATTGGATTGTTTCCGCGGCCCCTAAAATGTTATAATGATATGAATTTAAATAAAACAAACAGCCTGTGTGCTGTAGGATCGGATTTTTTATTGCATATTTTCATAAATTCAAGAAATTATCTTTAGTTCATTAACGTCATATACCTGAATAGGGTTCCTGTAAATAGTATAGAAAAAATAGAAACAGGTACAGAGTGACAGACAAGCAGAAATTAACAAGTTGACAAACAAAACGATGGAATTTGTTAGAAATATGAGAGAGAGAGAGAGAGAGAGAGAGAGAGAGAGAGAGAGAGAGAGAGACTGAGAGACGGCTGAACACTGTACTTAAAAAGCTAGCAAATTCACTGACCTTTTAATCATTTTAAACCAGATAATCCAGTCATTCCAGATAATTAATGCATGTACTTTGGATAGCCATAAACTGTCAGTTAATAGACTTTCAATAGTTCCGACCCATTAAATCCGATTAAAATGTTTAAGCACTGACGTTGCCTGGGTGTTTTGCTCTGTTAATTTGGTACCAAATGATACAACAGAGAGTAATTTAATCTGTGCCAAGGTACTGAAGTAAAATATCCCAATGTTAAGGTCTATTTTCAGCAACAAAGAGTAAAAATTTAAGTTAAAAAGTGTTCAAATGCTTTTCCTGAATCCTGTATTCTACTGATAATGGTTAATAAACTAGAAACATGAAGTATTCTAATTAACTAAAGGATATTTTTTAGTAATATTTACTGACGGCCAGTGTTACGGTAACTCAATGGATTGACATGATATGGGATATTTCTGACAGTGTATGGCTGTTTGATAGAGAGCATTATCTTTGCCTTGGGAAAGTGAAGCCCCTGTCCTCAAGGCAACATGGATAGATAATGTCCTTTTTGTGGTATCAATAAATTTGGTCAGACATATTTACTGCTATGTAGTTTCGAAAAGTAGTTTCGTAGTTTTAGTGAGTACAACCGGCAGTAGATCGAAACCAGGGACTTAGCCAAAGGGGGGGGGCGCAACTATCGGATTGAAGTTCAATTAATTGTGTTATTGGTTTTTATCATTCCTTTATCTCACGGTTGGGTGCCCTTGGACCACGACGACAGGTGGAAACAATTTCCGAATGTTTGTTCAATATGTTCTTTTGATTTAAGCTTATAATTGCTGGTTTTTTCTCTGCCAAACACAAGTCGCACTGATATGAAGAGGTCATGAATGTATTTGACTCCTTGACCATAGAACCGATGTTAGTGAATCTTTCTCGCTTGTCTTTCAGGGTCCTTACGTGTTTGGCAAGCTCGGTTTCATTGAATAGTCCTGTGCTTGAACGATTTCTTGTGGCTGTTATACTATTGAAGGGGCCTCCGGTCATGCCAATGTAGGTGTTTACTGTACCGTTGTTGTGCACGTCGGCTTGGTAGACAATGGACGGGGTTAGGCATTTTCCAATTGAGAGGGTAGTCAGAATTGTAACGGCAGTTGCATAGCCTTTGTTGTGTGGTTTTTTGCTGCCTTTCAGACAATATTCTTGCATTGCTGATGAGGCGAAACCGACGGTAGTGATTCAGATTCATCACATACCTTAGCATATGTATGTTTATATATATATATATATATTTACGGGGTGACATAAAAGCGGACCGAACTGTTTCGTTATTGAAGCTTGCTTTGCTAGCGAAGCGGTTTGTACGCCGGACTTGTGAGTCACCGACATTGGTTCGAATCCCGGATCAGCCCAGTGTTTTCCCCTGAGCAATTTGTCTTCGTAACAATATATATATATATATATATATATATACACATATACTAAGGTATGTGATGAATCTGAATCACTACCGTCGGTTTCGCCTCATCGGCAATGCAAGAATATATATATATATATATATATATATATATATATATATATATGCTTCAATTGCCTTTGCCAAATACTTTGGCCCCATCCTCGCTACGTCCCTGGAAACTACATATAGTTTAAATGTCTGGCCGAACTTTTTTATTCTTTCAGATCTGTTTACCTTTTATAGCTCTTTTTCCATACCATAGAACATTTTGCATTATATTCTTTTGCACTATACAATAGGTATGCACTTTTTCATAAAAGAAATTTACTTCCCTTGATGTGTTACACGAATTACGTTAGTATCAATCGTCGTTATATACTTTGTGGAAAAAAAGAATAGTTGCATTAGATAATTAAGTAAACGTTAGCCAGAGCTCTTTACAGCGCTCACTAAAAGAGAATCAAATGATGTAATGAAAGGAGAGGATGTAAAAGATAAAAATGAATCAACAGTCTTTTTGTCACTTTAATGGCTGTACCTTGGAACACTATCAAATGAAATTGAAAGTAGCGGTTATGGTAGCGCAAAATTGAATGAATATATATATATACATATATATATATATTATATATATATATATATATTTATTTATATATATATATATATATATATATATATATATATATATATATATATATAATACCACCGCATCCAATAGAGAAAATATCATCTATAATACCTTAATTATATTTAAGGTTATGAATTCCCGCGCGTTCGTTGTATGCAAGACTGGACATAATGAACATTAAATACCGAGCTCCGATCAGAAAAAAAAGGTGAAAGCTATCTATAATACAGGACTTGTTACATGTGGTATGCAAAAATTTAATAAAATACCCCTTTTGAGCATCGATTAACACAAGTGAAGCATGCACACACCAGCTTTCTTTTGTAATTCGGGGGAAGTTCGGCACTAGCCAGCGGCTGGTGTGGGTATGTCGTTTTAAACAAAGGCGATTTACTAGATTAATATATATGTGATTAACACGATTTTCATAAATGTATTGACTTATGATCATTTTGAAATGTTTAATTCCACGTTTATATATTTTAAATGATAATTTCTCTGTATTAATCATCACTTTAATGAAAATTACGCATTTAGTATAGGCTGACTTTTAAAAGAATTCTGAGCCAACAATCAGACTCATTTTCTGACTTCAGCTGTCACTATTGAAAGTTATAATAACTCATATTGAATGGCTGGATGGCTATCGGGAATACTTCCACTAGCTACCTTTTATAATAGTACTCTTTTACCAGTAGCTTTACTGGTGCCAATCTTTAAAACTGTAACAAACTAATTCGCGTTTGGAGTATTTATAAAATTAAAAAAAAATCAAGTCGGCGGTGAGTTACAGAAAATTATCAGCCTCCGTCTATCCTGAGGCCCATTTTATTTCAGTAACGTAAACATTTAGGTGCCTATTAACCTGCCTTTTGAAAAAGAATTTATGTGATTTTTGGCTTCCTCTGTGTATATTAATGATCTAAGGTTAAGTATATTTGTGAACAGTTCTTATAACGCCTTCGTGAAGGATGTATACCTTGTTTATAAACAATATGCTTATTAAAAACAGCATGTTGAAAAGGGGAAAAACATGTAACTTAAGGTGGTAGGTTGCATATATGGGGAGGTAGAAAGGTCACTTGTTGCAAAATGTCATTTGCAAAACTCTGGGTTTTTTTACTTGCTGCAAGATGCCTTTGTTAATTTTTTTTATTTTTTTATTTTGGCGGGCCCCACAAATTATTAACACCTTTATATAAACAAAACAAGCTGCCTGTGTGCGGCGATATCCACGTTTTCTGGTCTATCTTTATAAAAGCTCCAAGGGATTACCTTTAGTTTAAGAAGGTCAAATAGGTAATTGGGCCCCTTTAATGTAATCAGTTAAAAAGAAGCTTGATGATTTTGTTTAGACCAGCCGGTGGTGATGTTCTGTCCTCAGGCTATCGGGTGCTTAAATCTTATCCAATTTGTCGAAATGAAAGCTAGTAATTGTAAATAAAGATACCAAACTTCTGTTTTACTCACTCATGTATACAGTCTAGAAATTATTTAGTCAATCTGAACAATGCCGATTACATTGAGTGATAGGCCTATTCAGTCATTATTAAAGCAGCATAAGTTCATAAAGTGATAAGTCTCCTGATCCGTTTCATCATGAAAATTGCCCAAACAATCCTGAGGGCGCCAGATCGTCATTGAACAGACAGTTTCGTTAACATTCACCAGGTGGCGCCACCGTATGAGCACACTATCTTACTGGAATACGTAGACCCCCCCCCCCCCCCCCCCCCCCCCCCTCTCTCTCTCTCTCTCCCTCTCTCTCTCTCTCTCTATATATATATATATATATATAAATATATATATATATACACATATATATGCATATAAAGGCTCCTTTTCAATAATGATATATGTGATATTAATGTGTGTATGCTTGTGTTCCATACAATCATTGTATTGTCAAGAGCTAATAAAATTGTTTTTTATTCTATTGCATTGTATTGCCAGATGCTCGATTATTATTCAGTACTTACCTTCTTAGGCCTTTAACCCAATGAGGAGTATAGACCATTGACGATCTCCCTCCAGTGTTCACGACTTTGGGCTGCCTTTTCTAGTTCTAAACAGGTGTAACCAATTCTCCTTGCATCATTTTCTGCATCCCTTCTCCGGGTGTTTCTTGGCCTTCCTCTACTTCTTTTCCCCTGAGGGTTCCATGTAAGCGCTTGCCTTGTGAAGTTGCTCTTGGGTTTCCTCAGTGTATCACCTATCTAACCCCACTTTCTCCTGAGGATATGTTTGACGATTGTGTCTTGGTCGGTTCTTCAGTACAGCTCTTCGTTACTGATGGTGTCTGGCCAACGAATGTTCAAGATTTTTTAAAACAGATGTTTCAGAAAAAAAAGATGAAAACAGATGTGTCTGTAGTTTGTTGAGGGTTGTCTCAGTCATTCTCAAGGTTTCTGGGCAATTATAGGAGCACTGATTTTACATTAGAGGTAATTTTTTTAGATTTGTGCCTATTTTTATTTTCTTTGAGTTCCAAATTTCCTTCAGTGACAAGAAAGCAGACCTTACTTTCCCAACTCTTGCAATGACATCTTCATCAAAACCTCCTTGAATGCTTATTTTACTCCCCAAATATAAAGGGTGCTGACTTCATCTAAAGGTGTTCCTCCTATTCCAATTGATTTGTTGGTATGGGTGTTGTCAAGACTTTGGTTTTAAGACGATTTATTCTCAGGCATGTTTGGGCTGATATTTTTATCTAGAAGAGCTGTTTTGTTTGCATTTGTTCATGATTATATGAGAGTAAAGCCAGGTCATCTGCAAAATCTAAATCTTCCAACTGGGTCCACGGAGTCCATTGTAAGCCATTTCTTTGTCCTTGAGTGGTGGTCCTCATAATCCAGTCAGTTCCAATTTAAAAAAAGGAATGGAGAGGGTAAACAACCTTTTCTCAAACCAGTTTTTACTTTGAAACTATCCGAAAGCTATCCTTCATGCATCACTCTACATGTCGTTCCAGAGCAGGTGTTCTTTTTCAGTGTGATGAATTTTTCTGGTATTCCAAAGTGACTCCTTATTTTCACAAAATTTGTGTGTCAGCGCTAACGAAAGCCTTTTCATAATCGATGAAAATTACACGCACTAGTGAATTCCATTCTAAAGACTGTTCCAAAATAATGCGTAGAGCGGCAATGTGGTCTGTCTTGTCTGAAACCTGCCAGGTTATCCCTAAGTTTAGAGTCTACTGCAGTTTTCATCCTTTCTAGTAGTATTCTACTCTTCAATTTCATTATTGCCCTTTTGATTTCCGATATTTAAGGATTTTCACAGTTTACTGTCAAAGCTCTTTCAGCAGGCATTATGTTTGGTGGATTTTTTTGGGTTGGTCTATTTAGCAATTCTTTAAATGTTCTGTCCATTTTCTGAGCTGGTCCTGGATGTCAGTTAGTGTTTTACCTTCTTTGTCTCTAGTTGGTCTATGTGTTTGGTGGTATCTGCCTGTTAGTTTCTTAGTGATTTAATACACTGTCTTTAGGTTCCTTTGTGCTGCTGCTGTTTCTGCCAAATCTTCTATTAAGTTTCTCTTACCTGCTTTAATGCTTTTCTTAATTCCTTTGTGTGCTTTACTGTATTGTTCCTGAGCTTTTTTTCTTACCAACTGTCACTTCACAGGAACTTGTCCAAATGTCTTTGACATGTTGCCACTGTTTCTCCAGGTTTGTATGATTTTCATCATGAATTTCTAATAGAAGTTGGAACCTGTTTGACAAACTGTTTGGTGCTTTTGTAGGGTATTCTTGTCTTTAAATAGCTCTACATTGTATCTTGTCCTTTAGTTGTTCATATTCATATATTTTTTTTTTAAAGTCGGGGCTCCATTTTAGCCAAAACTATAGGTGGTTGTCTGAACCTATATCTGCTCCTCTTTCACTCTTACATCCTGTAAGGATCTTCTGAAGATTTCCCAATACAAATATGATCTTTCTGTATTAAGGTTTGGGGATCTCTGCGTTGCTTTATATACTGTTTTTTTTTTTTTGTTTTTTTTTTTTGGAATATACTGCCTCCAATGATAAAATTATTTAGAGCACAGAAATGTACAAATATCTCACAATTTTCATTTATTTGGCCAAGTCAATGTCTGCCCATCACCTGATCAAGTCCACAATCGTTACTTTCTATCTTTGCATTGAAATCTCCAATAAGGATATTTAGGTCTTTTTCTTTTTGTTGGTTAACAGTATTCTGTAGCAAGTTGTAAAATTATTCTATTATCTCAAAATAAGTATCATTTGTTGGAGCATAACACTGTATTATAATAATTTCAATATTATTCTTCTTGGTTGAGAAGTGGACTGTCAGGATTCTGGAGCTCACGGCTTCCCGGCAAATAAGTGCTTTCTGTGCTTCTGCCGCCTGCCAACTAAACTTCGAATTTTGATTAACTGAAGATGTTTGGGTGGCAGTACAAGCTATTGGGTTCGCATCAATTCTAGTACACGCGGGTGTTCACACCATTTCTAACAGTACTTTTTTTTATTTTCATATGCTTGTCGAAATGTCAGCTTTTCTGTAGTAAGAAATAAATTTAAAGAAATAAAAGTATTTTGTTGGGAAAATAATAAATATCACATTCATGGTTGACCAACGTATATCCGTGCAGCAGTTATTAATAATGAGGCTGGTTTACTCGGAAAGTTTGTCTCTGCATCCGTCTAGATGGCTTGACAGCTTTGTGTGAATCGGTGCCATAGGGAAGGAAGAAGGTAACTAAGGTAATTAATTTTGTGTAACAAATTTTTTTCTTCATTATTTTGCAAATATAACACGACCATATAAGCCTCTGATGTTAAATATAACCTAACAGCAAATATTTTGACTCAACCTTTAGAAAATGTGCTCTATTATGACCTACATCATGACTCACAGGCCACTATCAGTTATTTTAGAAGGCCTGAGTGTCATGTTGTCATAGTTACTCTTTAGACAGCATCAGAGCAACTCCTTCTGTGTGTGTGGGGGGGGGGGGGGGATTTTTCTTCCCCGTGTCCTGAATAGAAAACCATCTCTCCTGGTGCTAACCTCGTCTGTCCAGATTGTATCCACTTCGTCTCACATAATCCCAACACCGATATCTAATAATTAATTTCTCATCTCTGCAGCAATTTGGGCTGCTTTACCAGCTTTATACATTGTCCTAACATTCTAGGTGGCAAATTTTTAATGACTTTAGGTGTCAGAAGGGGTTTCGGCTTTGTAGCTTCCTTTCGGCTTTCACTACAAAACGTCGTAAACCTTCTATCCGAAGGCCCTTCCACTCCCTTGTCTTGTAAACTTGGGTAAATCATCAATGTTTCTGTAACATATTTTGTTTTTACAGCATAGGGATGTTGGCCCTAAGCAAACCTCTAATTCCCGAGGAAGGATGGTCCATATTCGTCTGGTCTCTAGCCCTTGACCTGTCCAGCTTGGGAGGCCCTACCAGGTGCTGATGCATCCGCTGACATAGCTCTTACGGTCATTGAGACACACAAGCCACCAAACGTCAGCAAAGAATGGACCATATGGTGGATATATAAGTAGAATGCGAGCTATATTTTTTTGGCATGAATGTAAACTATAAGTCCTCTGTATGATTTTGTTTCCTACTTAGAATGGGTGGAGGGGCGAATCCAGTTTTGCGGCTGTAAAATTTATTTTACAAGTAGGCCTACAGCGGGGTAAATATGATATAACTTTGATCATAACATTAGTCCACAACTTGAGGCTGAAGGATTACCGTTAGGGCTACACAATATTTATGATAGTTTTGATAAATGACAAAGCTCACAGAACTTGTACAAATAGAATCTATCACAGCAAACATCTCTCTCATATCTTTCATAAAATTGGAAAGGAAAGATATTATTTGTGTAACCACAGTTACTCGAATCGCTGTATTAGTATGTGGAGGTATAATGCAAGGAATCAATCCTTCAAGTCGTTCCCCATGCAGTAGAATAAATGGTAAAACTGGTCATTGGAGGCAGGAAATTGTAGAACGAATAACCTTTTAGTGCTAATTATGACTGCTTGAGTTGTCTGCTACCCAGTGGCCGAAAAAAAGTTACAAGAATGAACAGGCCAGAGGGACCAGAAAAGCGATGTACATGTAAGTCGGATGAGACTGTTTAGACATCGTCAATGGATCAGACATCGTCGGTGATATTACACTACAAATCCCCCACCTTACCTTTAAATATCAACATAACGACAAACTTTTTTCAAAGGGGCCAAATTACCTATCTGATCTTAATAAACTAAAGGTAAATCCTTGGAGCTTTCATAAAAATTGGCCAGAAAACGTGGATATCACCGCACACATGCTGCTTGTTTTGTTTATATCAACGTCTTTATAATATTTGGGTCCCGTCAAAATAATAAAAACAAATTTAAAAAGAGCATCTGACAGCAAGTCAGATAAGCCAGAGCTGTGCAAATGGCGTTTTGCAACAAGTGACCTTTCTACCTCCGCATATATATGCAGCCTACCACCTTAGGTTACATGTTTTTCCCGTTTGTCAACATTGCATGTGTTTACAAACATGTCGTTGATAAACAAGTACATACATCCTTTACGAAGATCTTATAAAAACTTTTTCACAACCAAAATTATTCTTAGATCATTATTATATACACAGAGGAAGCCAGAAATCACTTAAATTCTTTTTCAAAAGGCAGGTGAATAGGCACCTTTAAATTGACCGAAGAAATTTCTCATCTATAGTTGACATGATTGAGTTTGGATTCGACACTAACGTTCACATAAATTAAATATATGATAGGACCGCTAAAAATGGTTCATTTGTTCAACTAAATTGTATACATATGATGAAACCTCTTTAAAAATATGCAGTAACGGGTATGTCAAAATCACAGATGGCCAAAAAAACCCATTTAACTTGTGTTTAGTTTGTATTGCGATGGTATCTCTTATCGCGTGCGCACACGTTGGTATTTTTTTTTCATTTTTTGCCCGCGATTTGAATATCTTTATGTTCCTTATATTCCGAGCATGTAAAACAAAAATTGACTTCTTTGTCTCATGTCTTCCGAAAAAAAACACCCATTTTCAAGGATGGTTAGGAATAAGGTTAAGGGCTAGGATTATACAAACTGTAAGTGTTACGGTAAAACGACCAAATTTTTAATGCAAGATGGACAAACACGGTTTGACTTGAGGATTTAAGATGTAGGTCTTATACTCTTTTGTTTATCTATATTTGTCGTGTGCCCCGAGTTACCATTTCGTTCGCAGGTCACGTTGACTGTGATAAAAATAAAATATCTGAATGTCCACGAGTGACCGCACTTATTATATTAACTAGATTAGTAAGAAATTAACTGTGAAAGATAAAACCATATCACTAGGATGCAAGATATCATTGTTTAATTTTTTCAGTATATACTTTTTGCATTATACCTATTTTTAACTGCTCAGGCTTAATCTGGTATAAAATTGAAATAGGCCTGCAGAAATAGCCTAACTTATGGTGTTCCGCTAAATCTCTTTTATTCGTTATCAATTTACGGCGGCATTCACCGTGCCATTCACTGAATGCCTGATCGTTCGAGCCCATCCCCCCCCCCCCCCCCCCCCCCCTACTCAGTAACCAAACCTCAGCCGAGAGGTAGCGGCACCTAGTGTAAGGTGGAGAGACTAACCATGAATCAGATGGGGGCGGGGCCTATCTATTCTAAATGACTGGTACCTTGCATGTAACGTCCAAGTTCGTGATACATTTGGGACTGGCTAAAACGCGTGCACGTCTGCACGTCAGTTTCGACTGCTTTAGCAAGTGCCTAAACCGCGTGCGGCCCGATTTGCGGACAACAACGTCTGGCCAGAAAAATAGTAATTTTTTTTTTTTTTTTTTTTTTGGGGGGGGGGGGATTTGTTAATTTGTCTGAGGGAACTTTATATAATTTATGCGGGGAATAACGTGAATATTTTTTTTTTTTACTTTTAATATGAAGATTACAGCTGTACATCACAAGCATGAAGGATAGCCGCGACGCAGGGAGTAACGGCGACGTAACACTGCATGGTGCAACAGGTTTACTTGGGGAAAAAAAGCAGTTGAGGAGTCAATTTTTTTAATTGAATGGCAAAGAGGGCGGACGGAAAGATAAATATGTAACAATTATGTTTGAAAATGACTATACTTGGAGGCAATGATCCAGTAAGTATATGCGTTGCAAATATCGTTTTGTAATAACATGCTACGTATTATTTACCCCATTAATAATTTATTATGACACCTTGTGTCTTCTTTATTACTAACAAAGTTCCATGGCTTTTTACTACTTCAACGTCATGCATTCAATACTTGTAGAATAAAAGATGTAAAAACTAAAAGACAAACATTACCTATTTGAAAGTGCCTGTTTATAGTTAAAAGCAATGGCCCAATTTATATATCTATTAATAATAGCCTACCGATTTTGACAGGAATATATATATATGTATATATATATATATATATTTATATATATATATATATATATATATATATATAAATAATGGAATAGTTACATGAGTTATGTACCGGTACAATAGGACAGGTACCAGTTTACATGAATTCTTAATTGTCTAAATTTTGAAGTTTGGTGCCTTTTAATGTTAAATGTGGATGTCAATTTTGCCAAACATTCACTGGAATAATAGCCATAGTAATACAGAAGCTATGATTTACTCAACCAGTCACAGGCAATCAAAACATCAAAGGATCTAATTGTTAATTCATTTTTGCTGTATGTATTTAAAATATAAGGATTAGTCATATCGCTAAAGTGACCTGCAAAATAACTGAACTGTAATATATTGCTTAATTAAAATGTAAAAAATTAAATATAAAATTAGCTTAATCTGGGATAGTGATCTTAGATTTTACACTTATAAAAAGATAAAAAGTTTTAGTTATTGTGTCCATTTGGGTACAACTAACTGACGGTATATCTGAAATGGTTCAATGTGACAGTTGTGATAAATGGTTTCTCTTTTCATGTAATCTTGAATATCTAGAACTTAGTAGAAAATGGTGGATTTGTCACATATGTAAATAGGGTAAAATGTTATAAGAATATATATTTCACATTCAAGTTCTTGGTTGTTACATGGTCTTTATTTTTAAAGCCATATTAATTATTCTATAATGGCTAGTGTTTTAGTTGGATTGGTATACGTGGTATATGTCTCAGTAACTTGTTTTTCATAATATATTTCACTTTGTGCCTGTTATAACAGTAATGATATTCTGTACATATTTATTGTATCACATATTTCTGTATATGTTGTGTTTGTTGTAAATAATTTTGTTGTAACCAGTGTGTGGCTTCAGTTCACTTCCTCAGAATAAAGACACCCAAGAAATATTATTAGTGATAATTGTATTCTCAATATGAATTTAATAATCAAATTCGGTCTTTAATAATAATTTAAATCAAATTACTAATAATAGTTAATTCTTTTTTAATTTCTCACATATGAACAGTGAAAAAAATATTCATGATGAATACTGTTTATGTTAATACCCACATAAATTATATGAATATAATATAAACATAAATCATATATATTTATAATAAATAATAATAAGTTCCATCAGACAAATTATCAAAACACATCCCACGATAACTTTTTTTCTGGTCAGACCTTGTTGTCCGCAAAATCCGGCCGCACGCGATTTAGGCACTTGCTAAGGCAGTCGCAACTGCGTGCAAGTAGGCGTGCACGCAGACGTGCACGCGTTTTAGGCAGTCCCGCTGAATATGCAAGATCCAAACTAGGAAGGTACCAGTCTATTTGGGGGGATCCCTCTTTTATTCAGATTGGCCACCACTTTTATTTTCGTTTGGTGGGAAATTCCTGTAAGCGGTGATTATAAACAAAGACATTCCCGGAAACTGATCACTGTTCTGGGATTTCCGTACATCTACACAACAAGAGTCTTCCATCGCATGATGCTAAGTATTGACGGATGTGAGAACTGACCAACCAGGGCAGAGACCGCCAGAGTAAGTTGTCAAAGATTCCTTGTTTGAAGTTGTTTCCCTTTTGACTGAGAACCCCCGCTGACAGGAACGTCGATTCTGGGAAATGTATGTGAGTGTGCGTGGATAGGAGTTCAAATAACGGTTGCTTTCGGAGACGAGATCTGGATGTGTTCTGTGATATGGTAGAATACCAGTGGCCACTGAAACAGGTTTGAAAAACACAGCCACGTGTGTGTGTGTGTGTGTGTGTGTGTGTGGCCCGGGGGGGGGGGGGGGGGGGGGGTTGTAGTTGAAATGGGCCCACTCAAAAATTCGAAGCAGGTTTTGGTTGCAGAAAAACTAGTTCTATATATGGTTTCACCTTGTATTTATAAGTGGATTGTTTTTGTTTAATAGACAAATTGGATAAGGGTCTAAAACACTACTGGTCTGGTTGGCAGTGTGGTCTGGTTGGCAGTACAGACCACTTTAGTATATGGGATGTATAGCTATAAGTACACTAGTCACCCTACATACATCAGTGCACAGCCAGCCACACCATACTATTAAATTAGATGAATAGCTATATAAACAAATGGGGGCGTGTTAAATTCAGTACCACTTCAATATCAGATAGTAGTTTTGCAATTAATCATATATAGCAAGCTGGATCTTTTATTCATTTGAAACCAGTGTTTATATCACTGATCCAAATTCAATAAAATTTTCTATATTAAAATTGAATAAACAGTAAAAAAAAAGTACCATGCTAAAAAATTATTAATTAATTAGCAAAATAATAACTATTTAGGAAGTAAAATAATAAATGTAGTGATGGTGTATTATATTCCATAGCCAATTAACTTTACACACATTAATGTCTTATGTGTGTGGGTAATTTCCACTGATCTCATATGATCTCTTGTGTTTATTTTCGGTCCGCCTAAACACCCAAAACACCGGTGTTTTGGGTATCTGTGACGAAACATCACAAAACACCCACTTAACTTCAAAACTGAACCCAAAATGTAACACTAATCGATAAATAATCATCATATGGATATATATATCTGCAATTTTGTTTCATAAATTTATGACATAAAGATAAAAATGAGTGTTTCGTGCGGTGGTCGGTTCAACAGCGCCCACTGCAGCCATTTATGCCAGCTATGGCCCTGCCCCCTAGTGGTGCAAGTTGCAATCAAGCAGCTCACTTGTCATTTGTACAAAACACCATAGCTTTCTTTTATTTTACAGAATAGTGGCACAATTCCGCATTAACATATGCAACAAATGATGATTTATTAACTGATACCAGTGTTTTACTTCAAGTTCGAATTTAAAAGGGTGGTTCGTGGTTTTTCGTCACACGAACCCAAAACACCAGTGTTTTGGGTGTTTAGGCGGACCCGTTTATTTTTGATGACAGTAACCTTTGGTGAGTTGGCTGTCAGAGTGGGAGTATGTTGTGACAGTACAGCTATAGGCACACACATACAAAACCAATTAAAAGAATAACAATAACCAGCAATACAAGGATTTTATTTTAATTTTCTTTTTAATTTAGGAGATATAATATAAATCATGTTGGGGACTAAAATCACGCCCAACATCACTGATCGGACAAAACACACACTATGACTAAAGCTGTTGACTTGTTTATTTTCACAAAAACTGTACATGTATACATAATCTTGTCATATCTGTTTTTTACTACCTCCAACGGAGGAGATTTTAAGAGAAAAAAAATATGTTTAGTATATGATACGCCCACAAGGTGGCAGCACCTGCCGGCGGTCTGAGGAAACACAGAATTAAACATAAGGCAGTTAATGGATCCACAACAAATCATAACTTTAAATCTAATTTGTGTAAAATCACAAACTACATTTTAAATTTTATTTAATTACTGTCGGTGGAAGATTAAATACATTTTAAATGTTGTTTTCCATTATAAATATTACTGTTGAAATATATAATATTACTGTTGCAATATATGATATTAGTTTTGTTAATAAGAATTATGGAAATAGAATATCCAATAATTGTGATATACTCAAACAGATAAATATCAAAGTATCCAGTTAAAGTAAACTGGGTATGATGAATTAACCTGGAATCTGGGGGATTTTAAGTTGATTATAAGGTTGTGTACTGTCATAACACATTCCCACTCAGACAATCAATTTGCCAAAGGTTGATTTGTCTTACATCACAAGGAACTAATTAAAGCTTCAGATTTTGATATTAAGTTTTTGGATTTCTGTATCTAAGTTACCTCTTCATGTAAACTTTCAACCCTACAACACTTTTTAAATTCATTCAGCAGCATGTATGTAGCTGATTATTAAGGTCTGCATGGTCATAAAACTTATGGGTTTAACTTTGGACATGTTATGGGTGGGACAAATTGGCCCATAATTTGCTGCAAGTGGATAGAAACATCTTTTCTATCACACTAAAAAGTAATGGATGTTACTGTCTGCATCATCTGTGATATTCTTAATTAGTAACTGCCTCACAAACAGCCTAATATTTTTCTTTCTTTAACCTCAGACACTGTCATGTACAGATTTAGCGCAATTGGCCCTCAAAGGTAATTAGCCACATGCAGTGGCAAAAAATTACTTGTAATGTTTAAAACTTTGCTAACTAGCATGGTTTGGCTATACATTAAAGGTTACTGTTATGTTAATGATCTGTGGTATATGCACCCCTTCACCCCAGTAATTACTCTACAGCACATATAATCAGGTAATGGTCTGGTGGGTTATCTGTTTACACAGCTATTCATTTAATTAGATGGTATTGGCTGGCTGTGCACTGATGCATAGTGGGTGACTATATACATCACACATATAGTGGTCTGCCACACTGCCAACTAGACCAGTAGTGTTTTAGACCCTATTGACAAATCCTGGTAATATGGTAAATTATTTAATATAATTAAATAAAATGATTATGAAAATATTATCAAAAGTTAGAGACGTATGCCTGGGCTTTTGTAGACCAAGTAAGAACATTATTATAAAATATTAATTGTGACTGGCCTATTCAAAATGCAATTACAATGAAAACAGACTGTTGCTCTGTGTCCTATAACATGACCAAGTGTCAAACGACATGGACATACATAATTAAATTAGGGAATATTGAATTCAAACACATCAGAAAGAATTTTTATACCTCAAACATTGCTTATTTAACTCTAAAAGGCATCAACAGTATCAATAAATAAAATAATTAACAAAATTGTAAATTCTTTGGCCCTCTGCCGCCATGATGCCAGTCACAGTCACTTGAATCATTATTTGTGGCTGATATTTGGCCCAAATCCAGGTCAATTCAGATGTAAACACAGAATCCACAAAGTCCATTTCCAAGGAACAAAGTATGGAAACTCCAATATTTCTGTGCATGACTGCATGCGGTGTTTTGGTGGTTCAAGCCATTACTTTTGCTGTTCAGCTGGAAAACGGAAAAAGTTAACCATATATAAATATTGCTGTTTGTGTTCTTTTCTTCCTGCCTGCCGCTCAAAGCTGCAATGCCATCTTGACCGGAAATATATATGGCTGTTTTAAAACTATTTTCTGAGTCTGCAGAATGACCATTGCTCACCCGCCATGCAGGTTTGGGGTAATTGTAATGTGTAATTGTAATTACCTTTAATAAATTACATTTTTCCAAGTAATTTAATTTAATTGGTAATTTTAACCAATTCAGTTACATTAATTGTTATGATTACTAGGGTAAAAATAGATGTAATTTCAATTACTTTTCAATTTTTTTCCAGTTACCTTCCAAATTCATGACAGAGCACAATACCTTATACCTTATGTAAGCTATGATAATTGAATAAATAGTACCCATGTATGTAATATGCATGGTAATTAGTATGCCTAAAAGGTTATACTGGCCTTTTTTTGCAAATGCCTACACTGCAATGTAGATTAAAAAGTAACAAGCTTCTATAATGTACACCTGTCCAGAGCAGCAATACAACAATTGTGGGCTTTCTACATTTCACACTTTCAATGAAATGGAAGTAAACATCACAAAATTGTTAGCTCCCCCTGTCTGACCCCTCTGTCCTGAGATGCCATCACAAATAGATGTAAATTGAATCTAGAAGACATATTTGTTTTTATTTTTATTTTTCCAACATTAATATGCTTACTTTCTGACTATCACACACATATATACATCAAAGTGAAGTTATTTCAAGAACAATATAAACATATTATATTAAAAGATGGATAAAAATGTTTGTATGCTAACATTTGTGACTATCACACACACAGACAAAAGTTATGACAACAACAATAATAAGATACACATTTCCTTAATAACAATATACAAATAAGCAACTAAGCATGTTGGTTTACACAAGACAGTCTACTAAAAGCAGTGCAGAAGTCTTATGGATAGAATCTCTGAAGATTAATAATCTCCTTGGCCTAGGCATGATGTTGTTTGGAGGAGTGAAAAATTGTTTAGACTTTAATATTTCATGCTTTAATATAATGGTGAATGGTAAACATAATATATAACCGAGAAAAATACTGAAAACTGAGAAATAGCCGTTCGAAATGCTGACATATTATACTGAAGCCACTTATCCTGTTTACCACATCTTTAGGTACATGGTTAACTTGAGGTTATAAACTAAATTAGATAAAAATAGATGCATGTGATGGGTACAGCTGATTTTTATACAACTACCGCTAGAGAATGCTTTTATATATGAAAACATGTCTCACTTTTCAAACTTTGCAATAGTGCAACCCTAGTGATCAAAACTGTCAGAATCAGAAACAATGACCTGCATGACCTTTCCTCACAGAGCTGTATGGCTGGCAGTTGATACCAGGGGTTATTCTAGGTATTATAACTTGGGGCCTTTTCTTACTGATGGGGAGAATTTTTTAACGTAGTTTAATAGGTAAGGGGGACTTTTTGTTGTTGGAGAGGGGAATTTAGTACAAATAACAAAAAATTGCAAGGGGGAAGGGGCAGAAATTCGGCCCCTTAAAAGGGCCTAGAATAATCCATGGATACATTGTAACAAGTTTACCTTAGTGACTGCCAGCGCGCCATGGATGGGGGAAAACCAAGAGCAGACATTTTTTACTGCTTGTCAGGTTAACATTCTTCTTATCAACATTTAAAGTTAATGAATGCTGTTGATGTGATGGTACATATGCATTTAATTGAAAAAAAATATCCTAGTTATATATGGATACAATACTTTAGCAGAAATATCATTATTTTATTGTTAAGTGGAATGTCTCCAGTTTTCTGTAAGGATCCTCTACGGCTCTTGGACAGTGTAGCTTAGGGAGAGAGTACGGGAATGAGGGCTAAAATCGATCATCAGATGTTTTGTCACTTTGCCTTTAGGCGGCTAGCCTCTAACAAGATTATTAAAAAGGCCTTATGCATATTCAAAATGTGCACATTGGTTGTAAGCTTATGAATTCCATGCACAATGGTGCCATCTAAAGGTGAATTAAAAAACAGACTTAAATAAAAAATCATTTATAACATACAACATACAGTGTTATTTGAGCCTGAGTAAGACTGAACATAATATAAGTTCCTTTGTTTTTCCAGGTTGGTGTAGTTTCTGTCATCATGGCTGAGCCACATAAACCATTTGCATGCAGATTCTGTCATCTAAGTAAAGAAAAAATAGAGTCACAAGATCGTGAGGGGATGAAGACTGTCACTGATTGTGGTAAATTACACATACACTGCTCACCAGGTGGCACCCCTTATGTAGCCCATAAGAAATGTATGGTAAGTTTACTTCTGAAAGAATGTTAATTAACTAGGGTTGTCTGGTCTTTCCAAGCATTGGTAAATAACAAGCAGAATGGAAGGGCACATATTAAATATTATAAATATTTGTATCCCCAGACAAAGTCGGGAGATACTATGTTTTCATACCGGTCCCCTCCGCCGTCGCCGCCACATATAAATCTTGTTGGCGCGATAACTCAAAAAATATTTCATGGATCTTTACCAAACTTGGTATATGTATAGGGTGAGAGGACGACGCCTAGTTAAAATGAGGTCATGACCTTGACTAGGAGAGTGTCCTTGACCTTGAATAGGTCCAATTTTGGGGGAAATCACACAAATTCTTAAATATCTTAAGAAACCTTGCATGGATTGATCCCAAAATCAAGTTGATGGAAGACCATGGATAGGGTTGTCATGTTCAAGAAACTGGTGGCGCCACCTATTATTCTTCACTTGTTTTTGTGCCATTTAATACCCCCAAAATTGCTACTTGACATTAGTGAGCATTATTAGGCAAAAACTAATGGACAGATTTCTTTTATATTATGCATATACATAGATATGGGTTATGGGATGATGTTTATCTAAATTGGGGTCATGACCTTTCCTATGAGAGTGGCCTTGATTATTGCCATATATGGTGAAAATCACACAAAATCATTAATATCTCAATAAGGGATGCATGGATTGGTCCAAAAATCAACTTGACCAAAGATCTTGGAATGTGTTATCATGTACCGGAGACTGATTGGGCCACCTGTTATTCTTTTACTTTTCTTCGTGCCGTTTAATACCCCATCATTGCCTCTTAACAGTACTGTGAGCATTATAAGTCTAAATAATGGACAGATTTCTTTCATATTATGCATATACATAGACATGGATTAGGGGATGATGTATTTTGAAATTGGGGTCATGACCTTTTCTATGAGAGTGACCTTTTCTATGAGTGTGGTCTGATATTGATACAATGTGGGGTTGGGGATGTCCCCACATGTATCACATACAGCTTCTAATGTGCTGGCTGACAATGTTCCAAGACCAGTTTGATGATAGAAGAGTTTATTCACAGGACAGAGTCTGGGCCAGTCTTTGCTGAGGCCCTGCAGTGCCCAGCTAGACATGGTCCCTCTCTCTCTGACTCTCTCTCTCTTTGAGCGCGCACTACAGCTAGTCTTGTTACAGAGCTTTCACATGACATATGAGACGTACATATCCATATTTCTGCATTTCGTCATAAAAGCTTAACCTGATTGGTTGACCCAAAGTAGGTCACAATTACATCTGAGTTGTAAGTTGACTTTATAAGTTTTGCCAGATTTTATTGGATGAAAGTATTCTGGAAATCTCAAGTCTGACCTGACATACATCCAGTTATAGACTGAACTGCAGTCCTATTTACAGACTCGTATAAACATCATCTGCCTGCCTCATCATAGAAACCAATTTAGAGCTAATTTGTGAGAGTACATTTACTGAATTACCATTAGATACTTGGTTGTCTGATGACCATTAATAATTCTTTGGCTCTGAATATCAGAACAGACTGAAACCGTAATTGATCTTCATTTGTTCCTGAATAATTTTAGATCTTAATTAATGAAATATTGAAATATTCCTTTAAATATATGTCAAGTCACATATACACCCTTTATTACTCCATAACATATCCCTCTGGCATTCAGAATGAGGATCCAGCCTCATTGGCTAAGTCAGAGCAAAATAAGTTATATTATATGTAGTATAACCTGAATAATCTGATAAAGGATGAAGGAAAATAAATGTTTGTATGGATCAAGATATAATGCTTAACTTTGCATTAACTGCAAGATCAGGTACCATAACAGTGAACAGAACTATTGTGATTAATGTGTGCAAAACATGTCTGTAGAGTAAAGTATTACATCACTGATGTGTGAGATGAAATTACACAAAACAATATTGATGTGGATTACATGAACATATCACAGTTCCAGATGGAACAGTATAAGGACTTAGGTAGTGCCGGTTTTAAATTTCTAGAAGTAGAACAACAATGCCTAAGCTATCCTAAATAAGCTGAGAATTGACAGATATAAATATATAGCTACACATGTATGCTAAATACACTCAGAATTTTTCTTGTATTGATTTAACTGTGCTTGTTATATTTGTATCCCCAGACAAAGTCGGGGGATACTATGTTTTCATACCGGTCCTGCCGCTGCCGCCGCATATAAATCTTGTTGGCACGATAACCCAAAAAATATTTCACGGCACTTTACCAAACTTGGTATATGTATAGATATGGGTAAGAGGACGACGCCTATTTAAAATGAGGTCATGACCTAGGAGAGTGTCCTTGACCTTAGTAGGTCCAATTTTGGGGAAAATCACACAAATTCTTTAATATCTCAAGAAATCTTGCATGGATTTATCCCAAAATCAAGTTGGTGGAAGATCATGGATAGGGTTGTCATGTTCCAGAAACTGGTGGCGCCACCTATTATTCTTTACTTGTTTTCTTGCCATTTAATACCCCCAAAATTGCCACCTTACAGTACTGTGAGCATTATAAGTCAAATACTAATGGACAGATTTCTTTTATATTATGCATATACATAGGTATGGGTTATGGGATGATGTTTATTTAAACTGGGGTCATGACCTTTCCTATGAGAGTGGCCTTGACCTTGAATATTGCCATATATGGTGAAAATTACACACCTCTTATGATATCTCCAGTGTTGATAGCCATATGGATTTCAAACATGACTTATGTATGGCCCACCACTAAGTAAGAACCCTATAGGTTCTAGGGTCATGAGGTCAAAGGTCAAGGTCACTGGACTGGCATCTTAAAAGATACTGTGGATGCATTTTAAGCCAAACTTTCATCCCAGGTCTTCCATCTTGAATATATAGCTCACTTGCCAATTGTGGATGATCCATATCAATTTTGGGGTCACAAGGCCAAAAGTCAAGGCCACAGGAGCTATCTGTCCAAAAATTAGTTTCTGGATGATATTTCCTGCTTTTATTGATGTATTGATTTCAAACTTGACTTATATATGTCCCATTGAAAAAGCAAGACTCCAATTGATTTTGGGGTCATGAGGTCAAAGGTCAAGGTCACAGGACACATCTTTAAAAAGATTGTGGATGCATTTTCAGCCAAACATTTCATCTCAGACCTTTCATCTTGCACATAGAGTTCATCTGCCAATAGAGGAAGACCCCTATCAATTTTGAGGTCACAAGGTCAAAGGTGAAGTTCACAGGAGCCATCTGTCAAAAATTAGTTTCTGGATGATAATTCCTTCTTTTATTGATGTATGGATTTCAAACTTGACGTGTATTTGACCCATTGGAAAAGCAAGACCCGAATTGATTTTGGGGTCATGAGGTCAAAGGTAAAGTTCACAGGAAACCTCTTTAAAAAGATTGTGGATGCATTTTCAGCCAAACAATTCATCTCAGATCTTTCATCTTGCACATATAGTTCCCCTGCCAAGAGAGGAAGACCCCTATCAATTTTGAGGTCACAAGGTCAAAGGTGAAGGTCACAGGAGCCATCTGTCCAAAAATTAGTTTCTGGATGATAATTCCTGCTTTTATTGATGTATGGATTTCAAACTTGACTTGTATATGTTTCATTGGAAAAGCAAGACCCAAATTGATTTTGGGGTCATGAGGTCAAAGGTCAAGGTCTCAGGACACATCTTTAAAAAGATCAAGGTCACAGGACCAACATCTGCAACAAGATTGTGGATTGAACCAATAAATATGCCAAGTGTCAGTATATGCTGCTGAAAATGGGGGCCTATTTTTAAAGGGGGGGGGGGGCTACTATGTCTGGGGATACTCTGGCACCTGCGGTGCCAAGAAATGTCTAGTTTTATATGTCAATACAATCTTAAATGATCTTTAGAAGATAATATGGTGATTTGTAATAAAATCAGGAACAACATCACCCTTTCTTACTCCATAACAATATTAATTGTTGCTGAAGATGGGGGAGCTTTTATTAAAGGGGGGGACTAATTGTCTGGGGATGCTATGGCACCTGCGGTGCCAAGAAATATCTAGTTTTATCCTGTTAGAGGTATAAAAAAGACGGGGCACAAAACAGTGAACAGCATTTAAACATGAACTTGTGCAGCAAATACGGGTGCACAACATTGACTTATCAGCATGGTTTGCAAGTAAGACTGAATTTACTTGGTCAATATTTTAGGTATAATTCTATACAGGAAATTTTAAGATAATACTAGTGTATAGATGATACATAAAATAATTAATTGATCTGCGGTCGTAATTTATCTTAAATCATAAAATATGATTTTACAAGTGTTTCCTACTACCTTTACATACTACTTACCAACCAGGCAAACGAAAGAATGGGATAAATGCGAAAAACCTAATTAACCAAATTAATGGGAACAATATATAAATAGGGAATAATATAAGGGGTTAATATACCAGCTCCCTCCACAAATCCCAGATTTTATTCATAATTTTATGTATGTATTTCTTTTAGAGTAAAACATGCATGCCTGCAAACATACATGTATACTTAGTGAGAGCTGAAAAAAAAACTTGATGCAGATACATAAACCTTGTACGTGCACTGAGAAGAATTCAATACACTTGTGCTAAGTTAATAAAGAGATGGTTGGCTTTTTGTATACTGTCAGTGTGATTCTGTCACTTGATTTGTTATATAACCTCAGCTCCATGGACCACGGGAATAACACTGATGATCGGAAAATTAATTTTAAAGAAAAAGATTGAGACCTGAAGTTTGTGCGGTTTATATCAATATCACAGTTTATTTACATTTACTGAGATGTAAAGTACCCACTTGTTACTATGTATTTGTTGCAGGTTATGTTGATCAGCTGAGCACCATGACCCATTAGTCACTTGTTTTTTGCAGCAATATTCAGCAGGCCTGGAGCAGCTGAAACACGAGTATGGCTTTGGTGGATTTAAGATTGAAGAAGTGCAAGAGGAGATCACAAGAGGAAAAAAATTAGTAAGTGGTAGCATTTTACTATTACATTTTAATTGTGAACAGATATGAAATAAATTTAAATTTAATACTTAGTTAAAGCAGTATTTAAAAAAAATTGCCTCCACTAAAAAATATTTAAAAAAATAGGTCAGAAAGGGGGGATAGCTTTGAAAATTCATAAAACACCTCCACAAGATGCTATTTCTCCCAGAAAAGCTGCGATGTTCTTGTTTTTTTGCTGTATTTATTACATAAAGTACATTGCCAAGAGCCACATATGCCCAACATTCACTTCCTGATTCCTGCTTGCATAGTCATTACAATTATCACCAATAAAATGAAAATGATCATATAATCATGCCCCTCCATGGAGCCCTATATACATGGCTCTCAACTTACTGTTAATGTGAACAGCATGTTAAAGGTGTTTATTCAATTATTTGACGTATGTCAACTAGAGATAATTCCTTGAATCTTTTATAGAAACAGGTAAGAAAACACCAATCCAACCACACACAGGCTGTTCCTTTTGTAGATATCCACATGTTTATATCATGTGGGGGCCCATCAAAATGATCAAAGCACATTTAAACAGGACATCTGGTGGCAAGTTTGACAAAATCAGAGTTTTTCAGAGGGCATTTTCATGACTAATAACCCTTCAAATTCTGCATATAGGCAGCCAACCACCTTGGGGTCCATATTTTTTTCCATTTGTCAACATTGCTTTGTTTACCAACAACATGTTTGTTTACAAACTCATATATCTGCCACAGAGGTGCTATTAGAGGTGCTATATATGTAAATAGTAAACAAGTTATCACATGAATTATATAGAAAAGATAGGTGAATAGATGGCTTTATCATATTAGTAATGTAAATAATCGTGGTTTATTCAGTGATGGTCTTTACAAGCAGGTGGTCTCATTAGACAGATGGTCTTTCACACAGGCTCCACTATAGTACATGTGTTGCCCCCGCATGGTTGTTTATTGTATTTAATAGATGGTTTGACTAAATTTCAGCGATGTTTCGTGTGTAAACAATACAAAAAGAAGAAAAGACCAGTGGGAGGAGCGACAGCAGGATGTGCGTACGGACCATGTCAGAGGACATTCCATTACCCGTGTGCCGTTTCTCATGCTTTGACAGAGAGAATACGACACATCGATGATGAAAATCGTCAGACTGTACTTTATAGGTAATTATTATAATATCAGTTAAAAATAAAACTGTGTTTTATGCTTTACATCGACTTAGCAACGTTCTTATAGAGGACTCAATAATATTTGTGCCTTGTTTGATTTAATTATCATGTAAACATTTAAAAAGGAATATATAAAACACATACACACTTCTATATATATATATATATGTGTACTTGATCATTGAAAAAATAACTTATTTCCCCCCCCCCCCCCCCCCCCCCCCCCCTTCTCTGAACGGGGGACATTGATTTGGGGTTTGTCTGTCTGTATGTCTGTCCGGTTTTTAAGGTTCCGTGTGATAACTTTCCTAAATATAATCCGATTTAATTCAAATTTGAGTCAGTGAATGCTCTCATGCATACCGTGGTTGGGATTGGTTTTGGAGTGTCTGTCTGAAAATTTATGATCAGCAGCTCAAAAACAAAACAAAAAATTCTCCTTTTGTTACCAGTTCACAACCAAAAATTATGCCATGTAGAGACATCTTCAGGGGGCAGTGAAACTAAAACACAGCCACTATGACATGTGGAGCATCTTCAGGGGACAATAAAAACTAAAACATATTGAACAGGCAAGCAGCTGACTACAAGAGGTTGAAGCAGGGGAAATAATTCCACAAATTTACTTGTTAGATTCAGTTTTCCTATAAACAGTTTGAGAGAGAATATTGTTTACAAATTAACTTATGTGATTTAATTTTCCTGTAAACAATTTTAAAATTTCCACAAGCCACATAAATTGGCAGGAAACAGTGATAACTTCATAACATTAACAGATTATGTGTACAAAAGAGGTTTACATAACTATGGGACCCCTTTTTGCAAATTTGCAGTGATGATTGCCCTAGCCTTGTGGACAAACTGTTACATCACACAAAGCAGTACAATGAATCACAGCTTAATAATAGACACATTAAACAGGCTATAAAGTTTTTATTACTAATATCATAATACAAAAAAAATAAGAAATTTCCTTTTTCTTGTGAAAGGTTCAAATTAAGTTTGGCAAGTTTGTTTTTCCGGAAAAAAAAATAACAAAAATTAACAGGAAAACAGGAGTAGTGGAAAACACTGTGGTTTAAATATTATTGTATATGTCATCTTTACCGGTAGTGTTTTCTGTTCCACTTGTATTATATTTTATTCCAGGGTTTACTGCAGTGAGGAGCACAAGAAGTTATGTGAAGAAAGTATAAAACATGGTAAGTTTGTATATCAAAATTCACCATACTGTTTCACTTCCTTAACTGTGGTCTAAATTTGTTCAACACTGCTTTCAATACATGGGTTTTCTGAATATTGCCTCCAGGGAGTGCTCTGACCTATGAGAGCTGGGAACTAAGTGTTTGTCCAAGTTTAAATATGTGGGTTGTAGTTGCCCATCCAAGGTTGGTGGTTTACTCCAGTTTCTCGTCATTCCTTCACATCTACAGCCTTGTGAATGCCACCATTTGAGGCATGAGAGAGAGAGAGAGAGAGAGAGAGAGAGAAATATTGGCATGTAGAGAGTCGCAGTAACTATTTGTACAATCCATGTAAAATTAAAGAGTTCATATTAAGATTACATATACTTTGATCTTGCAATTCTTTGCTCTCATTGGTGGGAATATTATTTGACCTGTGCTAACTCCCTGGCAGCAGTACACAACAAATGCAGCTGTTGAAAGCAGTGGATGAGTGGAGAGAGATAATAAATCAAGTGTGACCAGTTTCATGTCATCTGTGTAGTCATCGTTTTTGGATAGTATTTTTATACGCGCATCTTATGATTGGAGTATTATAGTATTTCCACTGTCTGTCCGTTAACTTTAAGTGTCAAGGTGATAACTACCAGGGCTTTGATTGATTTTTGAGAAACTCACCATGAATACTTACCAACAGATTATCTCACCAAAGTACAATTATGGGCAACGTCCATGCATATTTAACAAGGTTACAGTTTACTTGGCCACTTTGTGGTTACGCTCCTGAGGCAAAGGGAAATTTTGCACTTCTAAAGAAGCTACTGATTTTCCCGCTGCCTGGTTTGACTCTTAATGATACATTTAGACATTAGGTGGTGGGTCGTAGTCTGGCAGCCAACCAAATGCCAGTTTAAAAACACTCGACAAGCATCATGGCTCCGCCCATAGCTGCACTTCAAGTGCACTCAGGTGCTTACTCTAAGTAAAACATAGTCAAATTTTTAATCGCTCCCTCTACGTTCTCTCATGATTGACTGATTCAATTATGACATTACTACTATGTTAGCGTTTACATGTATCCGTTTGCCAGCAAAACGGAAACCAGCCTGCGAGGTGTGCATGGACCCTATGTTTTTCATTTCATTTAAATTACAGCTCACCGTCCGTGCATCTTATGTACACAAGGACCTGTGAAAACCACGGGTGAGGCAATTCTCTCTGAGCCTGTGGCCTGTTGAAACAATTGCCGGGGCGATGAGCTGTCACATAAAATGGAATGAACAACATCGGCTCTGTGTTTTCCTTGCTTGGCTAGTAAACCATTTTGTTATCCAGCACAGGGTTTCATCTGATTGGACCAAAATACAATGCTTCCCTCTGGTGTAGCAATTCAGGATACAAGGTAAAAAAAAAAAGCGCTTGCGATATAGGTAATAGGCCTGTAGGTAATGCACTGTGTAAAGAGCCTGCTTTGTGGTTTAGCCACCATAACTTTCAAAGAATATGAAGGATTTTGATAAAACTCATCAGAAATGTTAATCAATCAAATATCTTGCATAGGTTTGATTTCCAGCAAAATCCATGTTTATTTTATGAGGTCACTGCACATTGGAGGAACCTTCTTGACTTTCCAAAAATCCTATGGATTTTCATGAAAATCATTACTCATATTTACCATGCAATAGATGTTTTTAACCTAAAGTACTTTCCCATCAAAGTTCACTCATGTTTAATGAGGTCAGAGGTTACCAGATCCACAGCGCATATTATGCAAGTTTGCGATGCTTTTGTTATAACATTTTATTGTCTCCATTCAGAGGGTATGAATTCATTCCTGTTAATGTGTGTTTGTGTTTGTTCACAACATAACTCACTCATAACTGCATTGGGCCAAGGAAGAATCGTTTAGATTTTGGTGTGGATCTGATGCATGATTTGGATCCAGGAACTTCATCAAGGAATAGTCACAAATCTACAGTCACTAATGCACTAATGAACCTGGGAATATGGGCCAAATAAGTGAATGCTCACATGGCAGGGGCTTGTATTCATCAGAATCCAGATTTCCAGTTTTAGTTAGCTGTGAGATCAATGTTTTTTGTTGTATGTCTAAATCCTACCATGAAGCAGAATTATTACATAATGAGTTAGCATTGTTATTATTTTAGAATGATTAGTTTTTTTTAAGATAATTGGTGAAAAAAGGTAAATTGGAGCTAGCACAAAATCAGTGGTCAGATCAAACTTTTAAAGTCAACTTTGTGTTTTCCAGCCTATTTAGCACTCCAGAAGAAAGGTGAGATTTCACCAGTGGATAAAAGACTGCTTCATGAATGTTTCACAACACTGTTTCCCAGTTTATTTTAATCATTAACGTTGACTGCACATACTGACATAGGTCTTAACATGATCTGTTTTCCAATACACCTTATTACACTTTCCAAGCTAAGCTGAAGTTTTCAGATAACTTTCAGTCAAAATCATTCAAAGTTTATGCACATTGAGCTTGAACAGCACTGTTATGTTGCCCCTTATAGCTATAATGCTATTATTCATCTTCAGGAATGTAATTTGATGCTCACTGCATATGTATTCTTCTTCCACTATATCAGGTCAAAAGCACGTGAAAACATGCATTCCTGTTCAAACACAAATACACCTGTTTGCAGTGGGTGGATATGCCGCTAGAAAAGAGGAGAGTTATCCTAATAGCCTTGTGACAATTTGCATAAAGCACCAGAATTCTCAAGAAAAGCATCATGAATTGCACTGTAAATTGTGCACATTGGTCATGGAGGACATTTTTCATTGCACAAGAGCTTACATCACCAAAATTACCATAATGGACATATTTATTTTTAAACCAAGAATTTATATATAGGAATGGAATTGAAAAACATATGCTTGTCAACAGAAGTCACTTAATTTGTCAATTAGATGAAACTAAAATCACGAAGAGATGCAGAACGTATAGCTTTTCCCCATTTTGGCCTTGTATCAATGTGATGAACTGACTTCCCAGTTTGGATGTTTCTGCTTGTCCAAGTGCGTGGCACATGTTCCAGTTTCATCAGAAAAATTATTCCTTCACAGCAAATAATAGTTAGAAAAGGAACGGAAATATGCTTCTGATCTTATCACATAACTTCTGCTGATGTACATATGTCCCACTTGTAGTATAAAAGAATGGCCCAGATGAGGGTTGAAATTGATTGCACAAAGTTGGACATGTCTTGTAAAATACCTGCTGGGACCAATGTGGGACCTTGATCTCAGGCTGGATGAACAAAAAAGCCAGACATACCATCATGTTCTTCGATATTTTGTGGGAACATGTAGGGCTTAAATCTGTCATTGTTTCATTTACTTGTTTTGTGCACCTGCTAAAATTCAGTACTTCCAACACACTAACCCTTACTTAGCCCCCTTCAATAGGGTCCCACCAAAAAGTGTTATCTTCACCTGCACAGAGAGTAAATTAAAAAAATATATATTGTGTAATATATATTCCAGGTTCACCCATACTGCGAATAAAATATTTTTTAAAAAAATAGTCATTTAAAATGATTTCCTGACAAAAACTTGACTCAAATTAATTTTTTTCTACAGCCTTCTAATCCTTAACAACTGCAGAAATGTATTTTGAGCTTAATTATTTTTTAGATATTTCTAGCCCTATTAAAGATTCTGCAAGATTTAGCATGAGTCCTGAATTAAAAACCTCTGAGTGCATGTGAGTGGTAATTTTAGCATTATGTGGTAGGAATTATATTGATTTATGAAATCTAACGAAAATCAACATCACTGTGTGTTCTTTTTTTCTTTTGGTGAAGGTAAATATCTCTTTTTTTAATGCTAATGTATCTAATTCTTACCCTAAGTATGTACATTGCAAAGTTTGCATGGTAGCACTCTCTTCCTGACATGTTATTTTGTGTCCTGGTGTCACCCAGGCCCAGTGTCTACTGCACCTGGAGGTCCTGGTTGTGTAATCATCTCCATTGCTGGGCCATAACACCAAGGAACCCCCCAAAGATGCACCCATTTGTGAGTGATACATGGCCATGGGGCACAGCCTATTAAATCCTGCAGAACACTCAACCTGGGTGGGGCCGACTGTGAAAAATCTCACCGCTCCTTGGCTGGAGACCTCCTGGCTCTACCCCTGAGCCACAGAAGCCAGTGTGTCTATTCTTCTTGTCATTGTTGTCCTTAACATGGTAGCTTACATGAATATAGTATGGACAATGTTAAGTTTTAATTATTTACCATAAATATTTAATTGTTTTAGAGAAATTTCGAGATGGATCAGAAAGTGACACTGGTGAAGAATTCATGGACAGTGATCACGACGATGAATACACCAGAGTCATCAGGTTCACTCCGAGAATCACAGGTGGCGCTGGTGGAGAACAGAAGAAACACAAACCAAGAAAAAATTCAGAGCAGCCAAATGGGAACAACTCAGCCAGCAAGAAATCTAGTGGCAAGAGGAGTGATGGTGTAAAAGTTGAAAAGGAGAAACATTATGTGACACCTAGCTCTACGTTCAGCAATGAAAGACCTGGAACCAGTCAAGCAGGTAAAGATAACTTTAAAATGGTACTCATCATAATTAAATGTATATATATGCTATTTCCTTTCTTCTTCAGGATGTTGAATATAGTCCATCCACAAATTTTTAGAAATCTGACAAACTTGTATTATCAGGTTTACCTTATGCAACATGTACTTTATTAATTATAAAATTTCATGAAGTTGCATGTTTTTTTATAGTTTGGTTATGTTTTTTTCCTTATTTTTTTAAAAGGTAATTTAGATATTCTAAAATTTTAATCAAAAGTGACAACACAGTTTTACCAGTGAGTGAGGAAAAATGCTGTTTCTTTGTGATAAAGATCTTTACCAGGGGTTTTGGCCAGGGAGAATGGTTCAGACCATAGCCAAGTCCTAACAGGAAGTACACTCATAACAAGAAGTACACTCATAACCAGAAGTTTACAATAACGAGAAGTACACTCATAACAAGAAGTACACTCATAACAAGAAGTACATTCATCACAAGAAGTACACTTATAACAAGAAATACACTCTTAACAAGAAGTTTACAATAACTAGAAGTACACTCATAACAAGAAGTTTACAATAACGAGAAGTACACTCATAACAAGAAGTGTTCAGTAACGAGAAGTACAATCATAACAAGAAGTTTACAATAACAAGAAGTACACTAATAACAAGAAGTACACTCATAATAAGAAGTACACTCATAACAAAAAGTACATTTGGAGAAGAATGATTAATACTTTCCAGGAAATATATTACTGTCAAAAATGAGAAATTTTTAGAACATGCTTAATAATTAGACACAGCTGTGAGAAGTTTCCACATATGAAACCAACTAAAATGAGTATATTCCAGAAAAAGACAGTGCTGTGAGATGAAAGGCTTACTAGACATGAGTAGTTTGCAGAAAGGCATTATTAAGGCATGCGTAGTTTGCAAAATAAGGCATCACCAGGGGATGAAAGGGGGGGGGGGTTGAATAGTTTGCAGAAAAGACATTACCATGGGTGATCATGAGTAGTTCGCAGAAAAGACCTAAATAGGTGAGTAGTTTACAGAAAAGACATTACAGGGGGTGATTAGTTTACAGAAATGGCTTTACCAGGGGTGAGTAGTTTGAAGAAAAGACGTATCTTTGGGGCAAGTATTATCAAGAAAGGACATTACTAGAGGGGAGTGGTATGCTGAAAATACACTACTGGGGGTGAGTAATTTACAGAAAGCTTTACGAAGGGGTGAGTAGTTTGCAGAAAAGGCTTTACTGTGAGTGAGTAGTTTACAGAAAATTTATTGCATTAGATGAGTTGTTTAAAGAAAAGACATTGGTAGGGGGTTAGTAATGTACAAAAAAGGCATTACTAAGAGGTGAGTAGTTTGCAGAAAAGGCATTACTATGGGGTGAGTAGTTTAAAGAAAGAACATTACTGAGGTGGAGTAATTTGTAGGAAAGACATTACTTTTTGGTGAGTAGTTTAGAGAAAAGACACAACTATGGGTGGAGTAGTTTGCAAAAAAGACAGTGGAATGGGCGAGAAGTTTCTAGGAAAGACCTGGCTGATGATTAATATGAGATGAGTAGTTTATGAAAATGATATTGCTATGAGCTGAGTAATTATTGTTGTGATTACATTTTATGCATGTTTGTCTATCTGAACATTTATTATTCCGAACAGAAAACCTTGACCCCTGAGAATTCAAGTAACAGGCCTCCAAAAGTTAAGGCCTGCAGGTGGTATTCTGCCACTTTGTGGCTGGATACAGGTTTGTTATATTTTCTTCCACCTTTTCAGAAAACTCGATGGTGTTCACAGAAAATGATAGTGCTGAGGAATTTGAAGAAAGTAGCAGAAAACTGCCAACACCTAAACATTCAAGCACACCAGTGACAAAGAAAAAAGATGGGAAATCACCAAGTACCTCCACACAAAAGCAATCAAAACTCTCAAACATATTGCCTAAATTTACCCAACGTACACCAACTAAAAAAAAAAGCAGCGAGAATGGTCAGGATTGCACAAATGGTGTTGGCAAACAAGAGGTCACAAGGTCATCAGTGTCACCCAGTGGGAACTTCATAAAGGAGTATAATAAATACAAACAGGTGGCGGAAAATGCACAAAAACACTCATCAAACAATGTTAAACAGGAGGCAACACCCGTAAGCTCAGGAACTAAAAGACCACGGAAAAAACGAGTCATGCGCATCAGCAGTTCTGAGGATGAACGTGAGACAGAGAACGGCATATTAAGGTATGTGGTCTCATTATGAACCAAAACTCTGCATTCTGATGAATTCAGACTTCTGCCATGAGAGGATTTCCCATTGTGGGATGCTCCCCAACCAGTGTTTGCAACAGACATGGGGTATTCATATTCAATATTTGTATTCATTGTATTCAAATACAGGTATTTTCACTATTCGTATTGGAAAACATTTGTAAAAAGTAAAAAAGTATTTGTATTTGCATTCAAATACATTGCAGAAGTATTCATCTACGTGAATACTTTTCAATACATGCAGTATACAACAATGTTGTTTACCTTTTGTCCTATATCCATTTGGAAAAATGTGCCATTATTTATTTCAAAGTTACTGATTTGGACCCACTTAAAGCATGCACACTATCAATCTTATTTAAGTATTAGGCAAGACTTTTTGTCCAGAGCATGCATGACTAACTGATACACACTTGAAGCTGTAATGTTTGTAAAGTGCAACAAAAATTTTTAGTAAACTACCAAAGGAACATTCATTTATATATTTTGTATAACAAGCTAACATATTATATACTGCTTGGCCATTAGGCAGTTTGGAAATTAATGAATACATAGTGGATTGCATGAATATTTTGAATTTTGGACTAAAATACATTTTGCAGGTGTGAATATTTGATGATTGCAGTTAATTGTATTAAGCAAGAATGATACTTGATATTTTCTTTTTGTTTCAGTAAATTGTATTCATATTGATATTCATGAATACATTTGTATTTGTATTTGTATTCAAATAGATTTCTGTTTTGGAGCATTTGTATTCGTATTCATATTTGTGTACCCCTGCTGTATTCGTATTTGTACACTAATGCATTTCTCCTGTATTCAGCTTGTCTGGTTTGCAATCACTTATTCAGCCAATAATCCCAGGTTCATTCATATAAGTGACTGTAAATTTGTGAATATTCCTTGTTGATCTTCTTGAATCGAGATAATTTTCGCCAGATTCACAATAAAATCTAATCAATTCTTCATTGGCCCATTCCAGAAAGGCCCTGAACATTACAAGAGGTTCTTTTTAGGGTTGCACACAAACACACACGTGAACATGGATGAACACATACCCTCCAGGCAGAGGCAGCTGTATGTGTGTACTGTATGGATACCTGAATATCTCCATATATATGTAATATTATGTAAAGCTACAATAAAATCAAACAAGAAATTTCCTGTCATGTTCATGTTAAGAGTGTCAGAATTTATCTGCAGTCTAATGTAAATAGTAAGGGTCAATTGGGCTCTTTTTTTTTTTCTATTAACAGCAAATCTAACAAGAGGAGGAATCCTGATAAGATCAAAGAAGACATATTCAGGGCACTGGATCTGAGCCCTGAGTTGAGTGCTGAAATTCCTGCTGAGCCAAAGTATGTCTTAGCTGAACCAACACCTATTGGAAAGTTAGGTTTTAAAACATCCTCATCAGCTCAAGACCTGACTCCATCCTCATCGGCTGCATCTTCCTCAGATGAAGAAACAAAAGTTACGCCTACAAGAAGAAGCCCAAGGATAAGCTCCTTGGAAAGGGACAAGAAAAATAGTTCAAAACGAAATTCTTCTCCAAGAGGTGATGCCAGCACTGCCCGTAAACTGAAGTACACTGATGAATGTACTGCTGTTTCAAAGATAGAAAGACATGGTTCTTCTGAGAATGAGAAAAAGGATGATAAGGAGGGAGATAAGAAAGACAGAAAAAGGAGTGCATCCAAGTCAGAGCTGGTAAAATCCGGAACAATTTCTGACAGAGAGTCCAAAGGTACCATAACTATTAAAGTAATTAAAAATTTGAAAGGTCCAAGTCCAGGAATCTCCTCAGCAAGCAAAGATGATGTTTCAGGTTCATCTTCACACAAAAGAAGCAGGGAAGATACCCCTGGGCCAATTTCTGACAGAGAGTCCAAAGGAACCAATATTAAAGTAACTGAAACATTGAAAGGTCAAAGTCAAGGAATCAGCTCAGCAGGCAAAGGTGATGTTTCAGGTTCATCTTCACACAAAAGAAGTAGGGAAGATACCCCGGGAATATCCTCAGCCAAGAAAAGCAAACTTAACTTGGAAACTCCAAAAAGAGACAAAGCTAGTGTTGAAGATTCTCCTGTGCAGAAGAAACTAAAGCTGCCCCGAAGGCAGCTGTCAACAGAAAGTACTCCAGATAAGGTAACAGTCACAGAGGTGGAGATACAGATGGAGGAATCTTCCGGTGATGATAACTCCAAGCGAGGTGAGCAATTACTAAGGAGAACCATACTCTTACCAAGCTTGTCAGTTACTCCATGGTCAGTGATAAGGGTTGGGGTTAGTTTCTTGGTAAATATGGCAATTCCTTTATAATGATATGATGTTGCTTTTTTCTTCACAATGAACAATGCTGTTTCGGGCCTACCAAAGAGGTACAGGTCTCTCTCTCTCTCCCACTAGACTTCTACCTTACACATATACTAAAACTAGGCAACATGAGAATAACCAATGGATTATAGTTTACAAATTAAGATTGCCAATGTTTTGACTCCCTAATGCTTGACTGCCCAAGAGTTATTCACACTGAAGTGCCAGACTGCCCATTCCTATTCTCCAAATCACGTCTGGCAGGCAGGTAGTAATGAAGAGAGGTGATCAGAGGCACCATGTCAGGCTAGTTGAACACTTTAATTAAATTAATAAAGTGGCTTTTCATGAGATTTAGGTGTGTTAAGGAACCCTCCTGTATATGCCAGGCAAATTACCATCAGGTGGTAACTTGTTAGCACCTGATGGACACAAAATTATAGTTTCCTTATGCGAGAAGAACAGATTGACTCCCAGTATAATACATGGACCAGTCATCATAATATAATAATAACAATTACAAATTACTCTTTACCCCAGGGGCCTGGACAGTCAAGGGGTAATACACTTGGCTCTTTGCGCTGATGACCCAGGTTTTATCCCTGGTGTGGCTATGAGAGTGGGTTGTAGTTGCCTGTCCAAGGCCAGTGGTTTTCTTCAGGTTTTCCAGTTTTCTCCACCCCTACAGACTACCAAACACTACCATCTGAGCCATGGAGAGTGCCTTGATTAGTTTAATGACTATCTGGCAATCCATGTAAAATAAATAAGTTTATATTTTTTTATATTTAACTATAATTATGTCACCAGTTTCATTTGGTGATAATACTGTGGAATCAGGATCAGTGGTGTTGTTAATGACTATTTAATGAGTATTAGAGTTATCATATCCTACAAATATTTATTACCACACAGAGTGTAGATTAAAAGATGACCAATCTGCATTCATTGACTGTTAATAACTCCAGAGTATTGTAGGTATTATTTTCTTAGACTGAAAGTCCAGGATACTATGGTTTCAGCACAGTCCTGTTGTTGGCATAGATAATCCTTGTGAGCAAGGATAAGCTTACAAAAAATGTCTTTATCAGGAGAGTGATAAGCCTTTTTTGGATTAAAATCATACAAAAATGATTTAAGAAGGCAGAATGGATTTGCCTGAAAATCAGGATGACCCAAGATCTTGGATAAATTTGTCTTGTACAGTAGACTGGTGGTGCCTCCTATAATCCTTTTCTTTATTTTTGTGCCATTTATTTCCCTATTTTGCTACTTGATAATAGTATGAGCAACATAGTTAAAACATTATTGACAGAATTATTTCATATTATGCACATTTATCAATATGGGTCAAAGGATGACACATTCAAAATTCGGTCATGACCTCTACAATGAGAGTAACCTTGACCTGAATAATTGTATATCTGGCAAATTCTCACATTTTAGACACGTATAGCTTCAACCAGATTCTTGAATGAGCCATAAAATGGGAGACTTTGACCTTTAACTTTAAGGTAAAAATCTGCAGAAATATAAGATTTATGTGAACCCAATAGCTCTTGACCCATTGCATATTTTTACCTCAATTTTTAGCTCAGCTGACTATAAGTCATCTGAGCTATAGTCGTGGCCCATTGTCCGTCGACCGTCCGTCGTGCCGTCCGTCCGTCCGTAGATGTGGCACGTTTTGAAACCGTAAGATGTAGGAATCCAAAATTCAGCATAATGTTAGATGTCCCCAAGATCTCCTACCAAGCCGAAAACTGGGTCTTTGCGACTTTGTTCCTTTGAGAAATTAAGGAAAAACCTCAATTTTTTATAAAAATCTTATTTTCACACTTCAGGACTGCCTAATATCAAAACCACTCATCTGTTTTTCCTTATATTTACCATAAATATTCTTCTATATAGTTCCTATGTACATGCCAGAAATTAAGTCCGTTAAGTATAAATTCTTTAAGTTATGGGCCCAAACATAATGGACTTTGTAAAAAATCAGGAAAAATATTTACTCACTTAACATGAAAAATTTTGAAACTAGAGTCTATTTTCCCAAGTGTATAACTATGTTTAATTAAGATTCAATTGTTTACCCAAAATTAGATCTGAATTTTGTAAATTTTTTAAGTAATTAGCATAAAAATAAAATCAGTACCTTAAATTTTGCCCAACTTTGACCATGGCACGTTTTTTTCTGTAAGTACCATTGATTTAATTTTCACAGCATGTAAACATAAATATTTAATTTGTTTAAATCTGAAATTTGGAAGTAAAAGCTTGAAAATTAAGCTAGTTATTGATTTTTTTCTTGAGGCTCTATTGTAGTCATTTGCTTTGATTACAGATTACAGATGCAGGGTCCCAGGGATGCCAGGGTTTGATTTGTTACAGTCACTGGGGGAGATCCCCTGCTGTGACAGGTGTACAGTTATTCTCATATCACCACCCCAATCACCCCCCCCCCACCCCCACCCCCCCCAACCCAACCCACCAAGTGTTCACTGTATCTCCTTAATTGTAATGCTGTTTCCACTCTGATATGCAAAACTTTCCTTGAAAAAGTAATTCAAGGTGTAATCCAGAAGATGCAATGTTGTGTAATGTAGCATTTTTAAAGAAATCATTTTTCTTTTAAATGATTTTACCAATCATAATGGAACCCATCAGTGTGCTTAAATTATGATAAAATATGAAGCACATTATGGATAAATAAAGACACAATTAAAAATTGAGAAGTCTAAATCAAGAATTTTTTTTAGATATTTATTGTTTTGCAGATTTAAAAGATATATTTTTGTAATAAAAAATAAATAAACATTTGTATGCATGATGTGGTGTTATCTGGCAAGATTGAATTTATGATGATTCAATTGAGAATTATGAATCAACTTTTATATTCAGATATATATGTTATATTGAAAATATATAGAAATATAAACTTAAATTAAAAAAAAAATTGATGTGATAAAAAAATGAGGATTTATTACAAACATTTGTTCATTATTTTCCTGCATCAGCAGAATTTGAGATCAGGCTTTGTTTGCCATGTTTTGTGTTGTTAATTAGTTATATTTCAACTGTATACATTTCATAAAAAAAACATATATTTAAAAATATATATTATACAAAAAAAAGATTCGATTGAACAAATGTGTAAACTACTGAAAAGTCAACAGTTAATCGAAAAGCCAACTAATGATCATGGTAATTGTACAGATCATTTGTTCACAAACTGCTCACATGCTTCAGTTTCAACATTAGGAAACACATGGTCAGGTCACAAAATATTATTTGCAACAATTTCTTGCTCATCAATACAAACCAATCATATAAACCAACCATGGCCTTTATTACCTCTTCCTCTTACACTTTATCTCCATTTGATATTATTTTAGATTTTTACCTTCAAGGTTAACGTCAGCTGAGCATAGTGACCCATAGGTCCCTTGTTTATACAAAATTGTTTCTATCTAATTGTCATATGAGTTTAAAAAACTTGTTAATTTGAGCTTCAAGGTCAAATCTGCTAAAATGATGGGGGTTTTGAAACCATAACTTTTGAAGTATTGCATATTTGTCCTCAAATGCGATACAAGCTGTTTAACCAAGTTCATAGAGGGATTTGAAGACTGGTGACCTTGATCTTTAAGGTTAGATCTGTGGAAATATATAAAATTTTAGTTACTACCATTGTTTATAAAATACAGCATATTATATACTCTGAGTGTCATGACCCGTGGGTCCCTTGTATATTTTCTAATATTTTCTTTTTCAGTGCTGTGTATTGTTGAGAAGACTGACCTAGATGAATGCAGCACTGAAAGGCTGCGGAATAAGATAGGGGAGGTTAATGACAGCTATGAAGATGTGGCAGTCTGGACACCACCATCTAAACTCAAGGAAGAGATCACGTCAGACATCATGCTGATGATCATGCGCAAGATCTCTATGGCCATCAGGTAAGAGTTACTGTAAATTCTATTGCTCAAACTGCCAGTTAATAAAACCACAAAGATATAAGGAAGGGGGTAATAACTGGGAATAAAGAGCTGGAAGGTGTTCCTTGCATTCTTGATAAGAAACCTGCACTTGGGAGTGAAGCTCTTTGATGTAGATTTACTGGCACCAGTCTATTAATAGTATCATGTTCTACCAGATATATTGCCTTACTCTCAATGATCCTGCATTATCACTCAGCAATTCAGAAATGTCCCATACTTGATAAATGATTCTATATGAATACAGTTAATTAGTTTGATCCAAGTTAAAATGAATAATGTTAGATGTAGGTCACATGGTGGTCAGGACTTTACTTACTGCGACTAGGGATTTGCTTGCAGAAAAAAACTGTGTGAATATTAATTGTATCCGCCAAAATGAAGTTTTGCGGATACTATGTTTTTTACCCGGTTCCTCCGCCACTGCCACGTTCGTTTCCGGAGAACTCCTCTGAGACTACTGGACGGATTTTTCCTAAAATAACACCAATTATCTCACCAATTGGCCTTGACCTCTGACCTTTCCTCTCTGCCCAGCGTGCCTCTGATTTCACACATAAACCCAGATATCTCAGGAACCGTTTGACCGTTCAGGAAAAAAATTTTGTACAAATGTAGCCCTTGGATAGCTTTATAGCATACACCAAAAAATAGAAGTGCCACCTGCAACCATGTTTGCACAGTGTCCATCTGTTCATCTGCCTTGGGTTAAAATCACTCATATCTCTGCAGTGGTTTGACTAAATCACCTGAAGTTTGGCATGCATATACATCCTAGACAGCTTTCATGATTTTATGACAGGTGGCGCCACCTACATTCACGTTCACCCTGCAGACATCCAAGCTCATATCTCAGGAACCGTTTGACCAATCAGGAAAGAAAATTTACACAAATGTAGCCCTTGGATAGCTTTATAACATATACAAAAATGGTGGGGCCACCTGCAGCCATTTTCGCACAGCGTCCATCTGTTTGTCTGCCTTGGGTTAAAATCACTCATATCTCTGCAGTGGTTTGGCCAAATCACCTGAAGTTCGGCATGCATATACATCCTAGACAGCTTTCATGATTTTATGACAGGTGGCGCCACCTACATTCACGTTCACGCTGTAGACATCCATGCTTATATCTCTGTACTCGTTTGGCCAATCGAAAAAAAAAATTTACACAAATGTAGCCCTTGGATAGCTTTATAACATACATAAAAAAGGGTGGCGCCACCTGCAGCCATTTTTGCACAGCATCCATCTGTTTGTCTGCTGTGGGATAAAATCGCTCATATCTCTGCAGTGGTTTGACCTTTCCACCTGAAATTTTGCATGTGTATACATCTTGGATAGTTTCTCATTCAAATAACAGTGGCGCCACCTACAATCATGTTTACTTGGCAGACATCCATTCTAATATGTAACACATGTAAATCTATTTCCCATTGCCACTCAATCCATGCCTCACTTCACCCGTCCTACTCTGATTTTGGCAGATACATGTAGTCGCTTGTCGACTACCCATATTCTAGTTATTAGAAAGGCGTAACCATTCATTTCTTTTGAAAAATATTTTCAAGGTGGCTTGCCCCTTAGCCAAAAGCCATATGCAAGGATTTAGCATTAAATGCAAGCTTATGTGCCTAACAATAGTAATATTCAAGGGGTGGGGGACAAAAAGAACACTTCATCAGGCTAGGGTCAAGTACTTTTGTGAGAACTTGGTACTTTTGCTTCAAATTACTTCAAAATTAATACTACTCGACATTAATTTATCTCGACATTAACAGTTTACTGCTTGCCCAGGGCAAGTTAAAGTTCCAGAAAATGGTGGTAGGGCAACCAAAAAAGTGATTTTACTTGCTCGACTGGGCAAATGGGTTCAACATAAACCTTTACACACAGGCCTGAATCTTGACTTATCTTAAGTATAATGTATATTGTTGCAAAATAATCATAGGGATAACATTTTTTCTGCGTTATGGCCACAATTACTGATTTTTGTGAGACAAGTAAAAATACATGTAGGACAAATAAAAACTAGTTGTCACTTTCAAAGAGAATGTTTGGCCCTGCTACTTACTATGTACATGTACTTGTCACACATTCACTTGAAAAATAATCAAATAATTTTCAAATAATGGTCAAGTATAATATCCATGAATGATTATTCCTGCTGTATATTCCATTACACAGGTTTGCATTAGACCTGTGGGCCTTGTTAAAATGTTTGTAATACTTAATGTTGTGTCCCTGTTTACCTTAATCTAACACTCTCCTTCTGTCTTTAAGCACGATGGAAGCCTGAGATTTATATTATAACCATTGTCTTAATATTTATTGCTAAGACCAAAAAAATAAAAGGTATGGTTCTCAGGCACCGCCCACATCAATGTTAAACCCTCCCCCCTCCCCCCCCCCCCATCAAAAATTTTTAGTTTGATTTTCAATAGAAACTTGCCAATTTTTTGGCTGCAGCCACTCAGACGTTTAGATAAAATCATTTAATTACCTTTGTTATGAAGTGCTTTTACTTGTTAAGCAAAATAAATCTATTATTATCATGCTTTTCCCTTATCATTTGACATTTTTATTGAAATATACCAAAAAATTAAAAATAAAAAAAAAAAAAACTGCCTGCATTGATTTCTGAAAAAATGGGCCTGAGATCCATACCTTTTTTTATTTTGGCCTTACTTTGAAAAAATTTACTGTGTTGCAGGTCTAAATCCCAGGGAACATTTTGTCACATTCTGAAGAATTACAATGAGCAGGATTTAAAGAAAGACCAAGAATATGTCAACTTTTTTCTGTCATCTGAAGATTTAAAGACTCAGCTGCTTAAGCAGATCAAAGGAGAAATCTCAACACTGGATGAGGTACCCAAACCTATCAATCTGTTATCCTCTAAGAAACTGGGGCATGTACTCGTACTACTGTTAGATCAAACTCGAGATCCAAAGGAAGAAATTTGGAAAAAGTTTTGTCCACCAGTTTGTGTGAGACCATCGTATTTGTCTCCCGACTTCAAATGCAGCCGAAGAAGATCAGAAATCAAGGCTGATGAAAAGGAAATCGAGTATACGGTACTGAAAAATTATCTCGAAGATCATGTTGGTTTTGATTTTTACAAAATGGTTCTGCCTGAAGATGAGATTCTTCATGTTTCACATGACGACAGCGTGACGAGGAAGCTGAGCAAAGCTTTCAACAACGGTACGAACTCTGACACGGCTTGTTATTTGATATTTGTGGGGCCGGTCATTGAGGAAATTGTGAATTACCAGAAATACTGTAAAGCTCTGATTGGTAATGTTATCGAGCAGAAGGTCACTGCCAAGAAGGATGGTTACCTCCTAATCCACTTGCCAGAAGAGTTAGATTTGGGAATGCTGCTGCCTCCAAAACCAGAACATATTGAATGGTTTCCAAAGAAAGGAACTGCTAGCAGAAACCAACCTGTCACATGTGCAATGCTACATATCACTTATAAATAGCTAGCAAATCAAAACTAGTCTCCAGCAGTGGGCTTTTGGCCAAGACTTTTTTAAATGAACTTGATATTTGATATTGCATTTATGTGTCCTTTGACATGGCCTTAAACTGTGACATTGTTCATGAATCTCTGGTCTTCGGGTAATTTCCTAAATATTAACTGATTTCATTCAAATTTGGGTCAGTGATAGCTCTCATACTTAACTTGGTTTGGATTGGTTTTGGAGTGTCAGTCTCACAGGAAAATAATAAAATATGATATTTTATTTTTGATATGATGAATCAGCATTTAAATTCACTAAGTACCAACAGGTTTCGCTAGTGGTGGACAGAAATTACTTGAATTTTTGCTGTAACTGCCAGGTGCTGCCATCAGTTGAGCATGGTTAAAATTACTTGCACTTAGTCACCACATGAAGGCGGAAGCAGGGGACATTAATTCCTTGAATTTGCTTGTTTTTAATAGTTAAAGCATACTTTCTGTGTGGCACCTGTATATATGCTTTTAGAATATTTAATGTTGTGTTATCAGAGGTGCTTGTTTTAATGCTTTTGGAAGCTGTTATGTTGGTATGGTGCTGTTCCAATAAAATAGATAATGTTCGCAGTTTTATAGATACATCATATTATGTTAGAGTTTCCACAGGCTTTGAAATCATTCAAAATTATGTATTTTCAAGATCTCAAAAGTGTTTCATGAAGCTAATTTTGAAAACTTTCTTGAATCGACCTTGAACTGCACTCTCAGTGATAAGCTGTGGCAAACTATGAAAAGAAAGTCATGTTAGCTTTCAGTGCTCTTTAAATGATAAATATTGTACACTAAACCTGCTGTTAAAAATATTGAATGAGAAAAGAAATGTTGTAGGATGGTACAGCTTTAGGTATGGTAAGAGGATAGTGCATTGGAGTATTAAGATGTCGAAGAGGGTCAACATCCCATTTGGGTGGTTCTTCATGTTAAGACACCCAGCCAAGGTCTCTGCCACAAAGGTAAATCTTTCTAAATCTAAAACCTTTTTTATGTTAATGCACAATCATACAAAGGACTATATCTGCAAAAAAGGTTCTGTGTTTGAACTGCTCTATCACTTTTCATTAAGAACTCCACAGGGATTACCAAGACTTACATGATGTCATAGAATCCAGGGGCGGATCTAGGATTTAGGAAAAGGGGGGGGGCCAACCATGGAGGACAAATGAAAACCCTAAAAAAAAGGTCCTCAGGTCTGAAAAATATGAGCTCCAGGCAGCAAAATTTTGTCTGAAGCCCTTAAAAAAACGTTTCTGGTGAAAAAGGGGGGGTCCGGACCCCTTGGACCCCCCCCCCCTGGATCCGCTTCTGGAATCAGCATGTGCAAAAGCCAAATGCCACAATGCAAATAATTATTTACTTAAGTAAGTGTAGTGGAGCCAGAGTGTCCTCAACACTGCTGGCACTCTTAAGAGGGACAACCTTAATCTTCAAGGCTTAAAATCAATTAAAGTTAATTCCTGAACAAAATGATACTATAGATTTAGACATGGTTGTAAAATCTTAAACCAGCGCAAGTATTTAAAACCTTTTCATATGAAAGAAGAGACACAGCTGTTGACGCCATCCTCGCAGTTATATTATAAATTGCTGGTATACGTTGTCAACATTGCAGCAGTTTAGTTATACTGTTTCCATGGGTAGAGATAACCCCTGTTGTAGGGGACCAGGTTAATGCTAGGTGATGGATAGCATCATCACCACTCAACTTAGCTGTACTAACTGTAGTGACTGAATGAAGACAGTAGTTTTGGATGAAGTACATTCAGTCTGTTATCAAGTATGTGTACATATGTATTACTATAATTACAGGTACAAGATCTTTAATGTACTTGAGTGTCACAGTTGGTTTTACCATGTTAACATTTTGAAGGTTGTGATTTACTGATATTTCTGACTCCAGAGGATTTTGTATTTGTCATAGATCACTTAAGAATATAGTGTACTAGTACCTTTCCTGTTACAGATCATTTATTGTAATGTTTATTATTTTTTTGTGATTCTCTTTTTCTGATAGAAAGATAGTCTGCAGACTAAAGCTTATCAAGTAATTAATTCATAAAATGTATATAATTTACCATTTCCCTTATCAGGCAATGAAAGGTTTTTCTTTAGTTTTTATTGATTAAGTAAACATGTTTTCACATCTTTTGCAGTAACTAATAAATACATCTAGTCATTTTTCCTATTTAGGTAATTAAATGATAAATTATTTGTATGTAAAGTAAAATAATCAAGTATACTTTTGAAATGTGCTTTGCAATTGTATCAAGCGATATTGAGATAAACAGAAAACTATATAGTTGCTCTCTTTAGGTAGGGTTTTAGCTTTTCAGATTAGTTGTGTAAGATATTTAGTTTGTTTAAGCTTTTAAAGGTAGGTGTTGATTATAAATTTTGTGCATCGTACAAATAAGAGGAGGCTAGGTGAACTGCATACATTACACAGTGGTATATCCAGGAACCAGTGCTTTGTGTTTGTTGTCAGAATCTGTCATTATTGTAGAATGCTTAAGGACACATTTATGGGTTTGGTTCTTTTTTATTATTTGTGGTATTGCTGCTTGGTTTTCTATAATTTTGTGTTTGCATCAAAAAGCTTACCTTTTCACTGTGGTTTATTCATCACTGTATGTATTTACTCCGGTGTCATACTTGAATTTCGTCAGGTCAGTGTCACAGCTGTGTTGTGCTCACTAGCTGAGCACCATGACCAATGGGTCACTTTACTGTTATGCTACTGCTTCATTGAATGTAAATGTTGTTTTTCACTTTTGCTCTTCCATCTCTATGTGCTTTACCATTGTGTAGAATTATATGTGTACATAATCTGGTTGGGGTTAATTTGATGGGGGTTTCAAATTTATAATATTCCCAAAAGGAAGCTATGATTGAAATGTTAATGACATACCCATCAGGCATCAGCACAGTTGAATTCTCATTTAAACAGTAGCCCCAATTTAATCTCTTATGTACATTACTCAAGAACAAAGCATCAGGACAAAAAAAAGATGTTTTAAACAATTCAGATTTATAAATGGTGAGACGATTTGATCATAGAATACTCGTGAAACACTGTAAACCAGCTATACATATAACGCTACTTCTGCAAAAAGTCTGCGCTAGGCCAAAAATATAAAAGGTATGGTTCTCAGGCACTGAGTGTGTCAATTTAAACCCCCTGCATAAAAAAAAAAATTTATTTTGATTTTCAATAGAAGCTTACCAATTTTGAGCTCCAGCTGCTTGGACGTTTCTGACAAGAAGATAAAATAATACAATTTTGATAAGATTTCCTTTGTTAGCAAAACAATTCTGTTATTATCATGCTTTTCCCTGAGCATGTGACATTTTTATCGAAACATACAAAAAAAGGTAAAGAAATAAAAAATTGCCCCCCTGCACTGATTTCTGAAAAAAAGTGCCTGAGAACCAAACCTTTTTTTTTTGCCGTACATGATGAAATGGCCATTGAACAAAAATTACTTGGGCTGCAATATTGAGTTTTCAAACAAATATTGCATAAAAACTGATTGATCTGATTAAATAAAAGGGACAAAAACTGTATGAGGTTATGTGTTCATTTGCAATTTGTTTGATAAAAAATGAATGTTTATTTTAAAACCATTTTAATATATGGGCTTTTTCTATACCAATTAACATATTTTTCTATCACTCATAAGTTTTTTGGTAGATATGTCAGTGAAATAAGTGTTGTGGGGGGGGGAGGTGAATTTAATAGATCAGCCTTTATATAACATTCTTGTTTTTTTTCCAGAATACATGTAGAGAGTTATGGTATTTTGAATATGTTCGCATGATTATGCCTATTGGCATGTAAAATGGCAGCATTCAATCATTCACCTATGCAGTTAATATCCAGATATCACACCTATGTGGTATACCAGTCCAATCACAGGAGTGCTTTAGTATTATACTAGTGTAATTATCAGACAGCAAACATGTACTGCCAATTATACATATTGCTACGGTGTTTTGTAATCTCTTTGTCAACATTTTATATATACAGTGGAACCTGGATAATATGACTAGCCCTGAGACTGACCAGCAGTGAATTTAATTGGCAGCTGATCTTTTTAATTGGTGTATTAGTATAGTTAAGGCTGGTCTTTATAGGAAGATGGTCTTCCTAGACAGGTGGTCTTCCTAAAGAAGTGGTCTTCCAGACAGATTCCACTGTACATATTTTTTTAATTCTGTAATCTTTATATATGAAACAAAAGCAGGATTCTCTTTATTACAGCGGGAGTTAATTATATAATTAGAGTTTACCATGGACATGTCTGCCCAATTTTAACCCTGATATAATCAACCTAGTAATTTTTTTACAACATATATGTTAAGTTGAAGAAGGCATAAAATATATGTTTAGTATGGTTAATAATTTACATAAATATCCTTCAGAAGTTGGAAACTTTATGACTTTTGGTTATAATCAAAATTTTATTTTCAACGGTGCTACTAGACTTTATAGCTGAGTCATCTTCTTTGTTTTTTTTTTTTTACTTTCTTGTACCACCATCTATTTTATGGTGATTTTTTGTTGTTGAAATAAATGGTGTTGATATCAAGGAGTTGAGTTTGATTAATTTATATTTTCTAGTCTTGTACATGCTGCCAGATGAAATATAAAAAAAAATCATGGATCCCATTAGATACATTTTGACCAATTAAATTGAAATTGACACAACAAGACATGAGATAGCAGCTGCCCGCCCCCCCCCCCCCCCTCCCCCCTTGAGATCTGACCATTCTTAGGCTAAAAAAAAATTTTGGCAGTACTTGCAAGAAAGTTTAATTTTACTGGTGACAATCACTCTGTGAATAAAAATTAAGTTTCTGTGATTAGAGCTTATATTATAAGAAAAATACTCCCAGAAATGCTGATTTATAGCATGTATTTTAAAAGAAATCCACACAGTGGTAGGTGGAATTCCCCTACAACACTTTCCCCCTATGCCTCCTCTTCATGCTTCCCCCTGATAAAGCATTTACTGCCCCATCCTATATTTTACTAGAGCTATGGCCCCTGTAATGGGAATTGGCTGTAAGGAAGATATGTTTTGTATAAAGCAAAACTGAATTTATAGTGTGAAAGAATAGGCTGGGATTGTTCTTATTGTGTCCCTTTAAAGCCAGCTATTCACCTGCCTTACCTGTTGTATTTATATGACATTTTGCTTAATCTAATGTCATATTAATGAGCTTTAGGAAGTTCCTGTTTAGAAAGTTTCATATTATGCCTCGGTGATGGATGAATGTGCTTACCTACAAACTTTACCTACAAGTTTACATACAAGAAGACAAGGTATGTGTGCCCCTTTTGTAGAACAGAAAAAAAAATGTACCTGAAGATGGTTTGTTGCACATGTGTGGAAGTTGAGGGGTCACTAATATCAAAATGCTATTTGCAAAACTGGTTTATCTGACTTGCCAACAGATGTCCCTGTTGAATGTGTTTGGATTATTTTGGTGGGGCCCCCACATGTTACACACAAGTTTTTGTGAACAATACAAACTACCTGTGTACCATATGATCAGCACTTTCCAGCCTATTTTTGTAAGAGGTTATCTTTAATCAATAAATGTCACTTATCTGAATTGGCTCCTTTAATACTGAGATCTGATGGAATCAGTGGACAATAAGTAGAAATATACTTTTATAACTTTGACAATTGAAAAGTGATTAATTTAAACTGATCAGATACTGTTGCATCATAAGCAGCAACTGAGATTGCTGTTCGAGGGTTGGAGTGAAATCTGAACAGCCATCCGAAGCACTGCCAATGTCAAACACACCAAGGTGCAAATGCAAATCTTCTGAGACTTAAAGCTTTGTCCCTAGGACCACTTGACATGTACACAGGTGCGGATTTAGGGCAGGGGGCGCCCCTCCCCCCTTTTTTAACCTAATAAAAGAAAAATCTGAGGAAAAACTCATAGTACACCACACTTCCAGTTATAATGCATGTCTTGCTTTATAATGCATTTGAGCTACCCCAGATCGTACAATTACAACCTAAATTTTCAAAAATTGCTACACCTGGGAGGGGTCCCTCCTCCCAACCCCTTGGCACTTCGCGGCTTCGCAGTGGGAGCCCCCCTATTCTAGATTCCTGTATCCATCCCTTTTACATACTCTATAAGATAGTAAATATAGTATTTAATATCGTGTATGAAAGCTTTGATATATCCCTAACTGGTTCATCAATCAAGCATAAGAAATTTCAGCATAAGGTTTTAGAAAATAAGGTATTATTTTTCCAGTATAAACTAATACTAAACCAGGTTTAGTTATAATATTTCATGGTTAACTCATAAATGGAACCAAATTCTATCCTTCTAATTATTAATATATTTTATTTGCAATATGTAAATATTATTTTCTGAATAAAGGGGGGGGGGGGTGATTACATTTGAACAGCCCCCCCCCCCCCTTGCCAAAAAGTGGGGATATATACCCCCCCCCCCCTTTCAGCTGCTTAGGGAAGGATGTTCATATAAATTTAGAGTGTAAACCATGTTTTTGCAGTGGAAACTCCCATATTTTTGTCTCAGCTCTTATGAACTTCCTATATTTCTCCAGGGGCCTGGTAGGAGCAAAGTTTTAGTCTAAAGGTGTGTTTTGATTATTTTTTTGCCAATATTTAATGATGATCTTATCTTTAAGTAGACTTAAAGAAAACGATATCTGATATGCATTTAAAATTAAATACCCATAAAATCATAATTTTATCAATCATAATACAATAAAAATGAAAAAAACTGCCTGTGGGATTTACCTTGATTTCATCATGGTATCCAGGAGTATTCTGCATCTGCAACTGGTATCCTAGAATAATCGAATGTTTAGTCAAATAGAAAATCTAGAACCTAGAAAAAATATCTACCAGATTTGGAAAAGCGATGTTTCCAGTATAGGTAATTTCTTAACCAGGTTTCTATATGTAATATTTCATAGTGATCTCAGAAATGGAACCAAATTCTTTAATTACATTGAACCCCCAACCCCCCCCCCCCCCCCCAAACAACTACAATGTAGGGGGATATATACCCCCTCCCTCTTCCCTATATTGACAACCCTGGTTTTATTAACCGGGTTTCATAGGCGGCTGTATAACCACTGCTGTTAAACAATAAAAAATGCCTTATTGAGTTATTTGCCCTGAACATGTATCTCAAAGTTCACTGCAGGTATATTTCACCGACCACACTTTCCTGTGCAGTGAGTGTGCTAGCCATAACAACATGACACCGAGGCCTTCGGAAATAAACTGATAGGCCCCATCGTTCTTCAGTTCCACCAAAATCGACGTTTGGGGTGACAGACTGTCGCTATGAGTGTGCCGGAAAACGAAAAGTTGTCATGCATGGAGTCCTCTACCCAAGACAGACTTTACAACATATATAAAAAATACCTGTATATCTGCACGTGGTATAATGTTGATGCATTAGCTGGTAGGTTGAAATTGATTAATTAACTTTGATATGATCAGGGCCTCCGAGAGGATTCTTTTAAGGCGATATAAAAACGTTGCCGGGCCCCTGCCCCCTCCAAGCACTATAATTATTATTATTATTATTATTATTATTATTATTATTATTATTATTATTTTTATTATATATATATATATATATATATATATATATATATATATATATATATATATAAAGATTCACCAGGCCGGGCCCCCTTTGACAACCCCCCCCCCCCCCAACCTCGCAGCGATCAGTCTGGATTAAAAGCAGTATAACCCTTAAAAACAAATTAAACATATTCCATATTTTATGTATTTAGGTCTAACTTCCCCAGAAAACTTTGGACGGCCCGAGCCCCTTTAATACACACAAACCAAAAAAAATTTGTCATTTTGAAAGTAATTTTTTGACTGATAAATCCTTTGGCCTCCCAAGGCCACCTCACATCCTCCTGATTAAAACCATGTAACAGACAAACAAATGAAATATACATAGTCCCCGGGCCCAATACAACTCCTTGATGGCCCGGGCCCCACAGACCTCCCTGATTCAAAACATGTATAGGTTACTGCAAAAAAGAAAGTCTTCCTTATTTTCAGTTACAAGCTTTTTATTGGACAATATATTCACTATAGGGTCCCCTTTAACAACTGGTCCCACTTTATATATACACGTTAAAAATATAATGTTCATGCATTGCATAGGGTCCTGTGAAAATCCTGGTCGGCCGGGCCCTTTCTTTGCATTTCGGAATCCGGATTAAGAACAATATGTCACTTAAATAAATAATTTAGATAAGTCTTCCATAGTTCCAACTTTTTTATGCCTTCTTGGAAATTTTTCGCCAGCCCGGCCCCCTTTTCGGTCCACGGGGCCCCGGTACGATGTACAGGCTGACCCCCCCCCCCCCAAATAACCTGGTTTTATTTTGACGATGATCTTTTTAATATTTTTTTGGTGTTTCGGAGGAATCTGTGGCATTTAGAATACCGAATAATTTATGTAACTATAGGTCAGATGACCAGGCACAGACTATCAGCTAACAATCCAATGCAGTGCGCATGCACTTTTGAAAGGTGTCCTTCAGACATACAATATAAATTTACGTGCTACTGTCATTGAATTAAATAACATATGGATGAATCCACAGTGGCTTGCGCCTATTTGCCCCCCCCCCCCCCCCCCCCTTTACTCCGTTTTTCTCTTAAAGATCCACTTCTTAACCTATAGGCTATGACATTTGTTTCAGTTACGTCTCAGTTTTGTATATGGAACAACGTGGTCACTTGATGTAGGCCTGTTTTCTGCATGTTGTGCAAATTAAAATAATAGTATGATGATTCATTAAAAGGCCGTTTAGGCTTAAGTTAACCCTCGCCATGTCTCTTTTATAAAAGACGGAAAACACTGGTCAACGAGTTTTAAGATCTAACAGGTCAGACAGCCTTATCGTGTTTTATGACTGTTATCGGCGGCAGCATCAACTTCTGTTTGATCTCCTGAGCTGTCTCCTGGTAACCGTATATCTTAACAGCAGCAGTGGTCGGTCGTTATAGGCATCACGCGCGTACCTGGCAACCAATAATTACCATATTACTCAAGCAAGTTGTCTCCGTTTGAGATATCCCGTTTCGTCTCAAGTGCGAGAAGATGGATTCACAACTGTTCTCTCCTCCTTCCCTCAGCTGACTTTCAGTTTGATGGGGTTAAGGGCAGGGGCGTCAGTAAAGGGGGGGGGGGAGGGATGGGGTATATACTTCCCCCCCCCCCCCCACTTTTTGGCAAAGGGGATGGTAAATGTATAGACATCCCCCTGCTATTCAGAAAACATTATTTATATATTGCAAAAGAAAAATAGTAATAAATAAAATTATAAACTTTGTTTCCAAAAATGAGTCTACTATATGAAATATTATATCAATAAACCTGGTTGAGAATTAACATATACTGGAAACAATACTTTATTTTCTAAAACATTATACTTTATTGATATATATTTGAAATATAAGTATATATATTTAAAAATGTGTCGTACAGACGCAATAAAGACGTCTATTTCCGCTTTTCTACTCTCAAACACACACATATATATTCATTGCATTAAACACAAACAATCTATTTTTAAATTGACGGTCGAATTATATCGTTGTCACGCATCCAAATTAATCTCCCGGTTTTGCCATGTTTGAAGGGGGGGGGGGTGCAGTTTCCTCCCCCATAAATCCTGAGGAATTTAACATTTATTTCGGAAATTTCGCGAAGGGTATTTCGCAATGCCATATATCAGAAACTACGTACGTTAGTGTGACTGTCTCAAGCGGTTGAACTCGGCCCATGGAAACCCCCTTTCTGGCAGAACCAGGCAGAAGTCCCGCGTACCTGCCCCAAAGCACGAACTGGTAAATATTATATATATATATATATATATATATATATATATATATATATATATATATAGTAAGTCCTCACTGTGTCAAGGTTGCTTGAATCGAATAAGCCGCTTGTGTCGAAGTTCCTACTTGAAGTCCAACATTATTAAATCATTAAATTATTACCAAAAACCCGGTTGTATCGAATCTTGGATAAGCCTTATTGTAGTCCCTTATTGTGGTCCCTTTGTGTTCGACACCACGAGGTTTTAATACACAACATACATACACATAAATTTGCTGCAAAGGGTATATATATATATAGGCCTATATATATATATATATATATATATATATATATATATATATATATATACCATTGGCAGCAAACAAGTGGCTTCAACAACCTGTCTTTAACCTTGTCTTTCAGCGAGATATACAAGTCAGCAAAAGCGGATCCAAGGAGAGGGTCCAGAGTCCAGACCAACCCTTTTCCAGTCGCAGCAACCATTTTTTACGGTTTCAGACCGATGTTTGCTACCTTGGCCCCCTCCCTCTATTTCCGGACCTGGGTACCTCCTTTTCCTAAATCCCGGATCTGCCCCTGGTCAGACTCAACCTACTTACTCAATATTTTAGGTGTAATTCTATAAAGCACGGTAATGTAGAAGGTACATAAAATGATCGAAGAATCGATCATTGGACTTTCGTTTTTCTCCCAGTCATCGAATTAGATTTTACAACCAATGGACCACCCAAACACATAAATTGAATGAAATTTTGATATTATAGATATTTTCAGGTGTTTTACATCCTCTGTTAGGGCCCAATCACCTATCTGAACTTTATAAACTAAAGATAATCCCTTTGAGCTAACCAGGAAACGTTGATATCACCGCACACAGGTTGCTTGTTTGTTTATATCTACATGATTATAATATGTGGGGGCCCGCGAAAATAATGAAAAACAAATTCAACAAGGGAATCTAGCAGCAAGTTAGATAAGCCAGAGCTTTGCAAATGGCGTTTTGCAACAAGTGACATTTCTACCTCCGCATATATGCAACCTTCCACCTTAGGTAACGTTTTTCCAGTTTGTCAACATTGCTGTGTTTAATAAAACATGTTCTTGGTAAACAAGGTTTACATCCTTCACGAAGGTTTTTTTACAACCAAAATTACCTTAAATCATTAATATATACACAAAGGAAGCCAGAAATCACATAAATTCTTTTTGAAAGGTAGGTGATTGGGTACCTTTAATAATGAGTAGAACTGTTCGATCGATATTCTCTTATATATATTCGAAAATCCTAGGATACGCGGACAAGAACTCGGGCCGCTGGTATACGTACGTGGCCTACATTACCGCTTTGCAGTGAATATGATGTGTTTAAACAGGGGCGCGACCGAGAATTCCAGAATAGATAACTCTTACACCGACAAAACAACGCCCGAAAAAAAGCCCGAATGTGCGTGTTGTGCCCGTTAGGATCCCTATACGTCTGCACGTGAAGCTCTTCAAAGGTACGTACAGCGTACACCATATACTTACCTATGACTCAGAGTTGAGTCCCGCCCCTTTCCAAAGACACTGTATACACACCTTGTAAAGGCGCATACGAAGGCCTAACAATCCAACTTGAACAAATATTTGTTATGCATTATATATCCGATGAGCCCTATAGATGCAAAATTTCTGGGAAAACAGTTTTGTCAAAACTACAGTTTTTTCCACGCGTTCATTCAGGGTCAGAAAGTGTTATCACAATACACTTGTATATAGACCAAAACAATGTCCCATTTTAATTGATTTACAGTGTCAGTATTGCATGTAGTAGATAACACTGCTTATTCATGGATAGGAATTCCCGCAGATCACATTTCCCAGAATACTTAACATATAAACAAACCCAGGATAATGTCTCTGGCTTTCCCGGCATGGGAAATTTCCAGGACCCCAGAAGACACAAAAACAAAATAAATCAGGGCTGGATAGTAACAACAAATCTGTGTTCAGTTACGCAGTGCTTTGGCTATATACATACCACTAGGTCGCTGCCATAGCCGCACACCTGTCGTAAGTGACAGAAACTGCAACTTAGTGGTCCCCAAAAGGTAAGGAACACCATTACGTTGTTAATTTATTATGATCTCTACTGATGAATTCTGTTTTCTTATCTGAGAAATCAACTTTTAATTATTTTGAGCCTTTGTTGGTTTACCAGTTGAATACATGTAATATATTATGAATATTCATGTACATACAAGGATTCATGAATATTAATTAATGCCCTGCTTCAACTCAAATTTAGACCTGTGACCTAGGCTTTGAACTATGAAATTTATAATGAAGTATTTTCGAAATCTGCCTGAAGCAAGACCTGATGGTATTAGTGTTCAAGTGTTGTTCAAGTGCAACTAGTAATGACCCTATCCATGAGCAGTACTATTTTAAGGGGCATATTCACGTACCAGTTATGTAAAATATACATGAAATATATGCATATAAAATATAATGAATATTCACGTCCATGCATAAATTAATGCCCTGCTATAATCATGTAAGGCCTTGCACCTTCTATTTGAACTATGTTCATAATGACGTATATTCGAAATCTGCCTGATCCCTGATGTTATAATGGTATAACGTTCCAGTTATCCCTACATACAGACAAAAATATCATCTGGCAAGCAACGTGTTGTCCCAAGTAAACAAGGCTTACATCCAAATAACAAGAAAATAACAAATGCTTTTTTAACAATTTAAAGTTTATTAAGGCCCCGCTTGAAAAAGCAGGTGCCCTATAAAATAATGACCCTGTGCGTCCCTGTGTCCGTCTGTCCGTCCAAAAGGTCCATGCCAGATGATAACTCAAGTTTGGATTAACATATCGCTTTCTAACTTGACTTTTACATGGGCCACCGATAAAGCAAAACCCTTATTTATTTTGGGGTCACTAGGTCAAAGGTCTAGGTCACAAGACCCAATTCGTAAAAAACATATCGGATACATTTTAAGCCAAATTTTCATTCTAAACCATTCATCTTGTACACATAGCTCACTAACCAACAGGGGAATAAACTTATCGATCTTGGGGTCACAAGGTCAAGGTCAAAGGGACCATCTTTCCACTAATTCGTTTCCGGATGATAACTCCTGCTTGAATTGACATATAGATTTCAAACTTAACTTATATGTGGAACACTACTAAAGAAAGAATCCCCTTGAACTTGGGGTCAAAGTTCAGGGTCACTGGACGCATATCTTTAAACAGATTAAGGATGCATTTTAAGCCAAGCTTTTCAGCCTGAACCTGCCATCTTGCACATATAACTCACCTACTGATCGGGGAAGAAGCCGGTAGATTTTGGGGTCACAAGGTCAAAGGTCAAGGTCACAGGGAATCTGTGCACCAATTCGCTTCAGGATGGTAACATCAATTTGGATAGACGTATTGGTTTCAAATATGACCTATACATGGATCAGCACTATAGTAATAACTCTGTACATTTAAGGCCATGAGGTCAAAGAGCAAGGCCACAGCACGCAAATCGTTAAAAAACATTGGGGATGCATTTTAAGACAAACATTTCATCCCAAACCGTTCATCTTGCACATATATCTCACCTAACAATAGTAAAGGAAATCTAATGATCTTGGGATTACAAGGTCAAATGTCAATTTCACAGGACCATCCTACTGAATTATATCCGGACCAGGCTTACGGTTTAATTCATCAGATCTATAATACCTCTGTCAATTGCTTGGGATTCTCCACTCCTATAAGGCTATATCTTAGCGGATCAAGGATTTTTTGCAGGGAGTCAACGGGTGTCATGCATAAAAATTGTCTAAAAAAAGGTCGTGGGTTGAGAGCAGGGAGGGGTCTCGATCCCAAAACCCCTCCGTCATGCATAAGATTTGTCTTAAAAAAGGTCGTTAGTTGAATGTAGGGGAGGGGGTCCTCCCCTCTGGATCCGAGCCTGTTTATACACAACTATTTTTGAATTAAACCTTAACATCTTTACTCAGTTGTTTAAATACTGATTTATGTCAGTTTCCTTTGTCTCTGCATATAATCAGATGCTTTAATATATTTTTGTCAAGATGTCTAGATGTTTTTGGGCCTTTCAACCTGTCAGTATTCTAGATCATTTTAATATTCAATATAATAGTCAACATTTATGACATAGGTTTTTCGTCATCCTCTTTCATAAAACTGCGCCAACTACGGGGTTATGGCCTTAAACTTTGAGCAAAATTAAAAGGTGCCTATTCACCTACCAGGTATGTTAAATATACAGGAAATATAGTGTGTTCTCCTTGAATTATTACGGTATCTACCATTATTTCATTCTAAACAGTTTTGTTACACACGAGTGGAGTTAAACTTGCATCTTGCGCCACCAGTGACGCCAAACATAAACATGGCGCGCTCTTCACCTGGTGGCCGTACCAGCAATATCACAAATCAAGTTTTTTTTTCAAGTTTAAACTTTCAGGTTTCTTCTGTGTTTCTTCTTTAATATTTCTTCTCCTTGTTGGAGAGTTATCGTGCAGGCTAAGGATCCGACCTCTTTTCCCGCCGCTTTATTATGGTAAACAGACCACGGGAGCTTGAATCCCTTTTTATAATAAAGTCTTCATCCGTTTGTTGTGATGTCTAATTTCAACTTCGCCCATTCCAAGCGGTGGCGGAAGCGGCCTTCGTTGGCAGGCAAGTGATGCGCAGTGGCTTGAACTTACGTGACCCATCTGTAATGGCCGAGTTGCCTACCAAGTGATAACACGGTTTTACCGTTTTATTATTTGGTAGACTTGATTTCATCGTAGTATCTCTAAGATATGAAGACTTTATTATAAATAGGGGTTCAAGCGCCTGTGAACAGACACACTTGAACTTTTGTTTACTCACCCACAAAACCATAACAACGTATAAAAATGGTGCATTGGATAGAGTATGGCCGTGTGCTGGTATTGTTTCCTATACGACAGCCAGAATGAACTTATTGAGTGAGATTATAAACACATCATTCCAAATGATTATGAATATATCTTTAAGTTATAAATCTGAATACATTTATGGGTGAGTGACAAATCAGACAGGCAAGGCTAATACATGATCCAGTTAAATATTTGTTTTAAACAGGTCTTATACAAAGTGCTCCGGACACCCCTCTACATGGCGTGAACGCCCCGGATAAGTCTTTAAATCAAACAATTGGTTTTACTGTTTATATACAGAAGCCTAATGGAGCGGACACCCCGCTATTCAGGACAACGGACACTTTTTGTCCATCAGAGAGTTCAAATCAAAATTGAAAGGATTTCAAAGCAACCTTCTCATTATCAAGCTTCCAACAGCTCCGCTTTCAGCGAGCCATACTAGCGTCTATTTCATGAATAATAAACATGAAAATTGAACCAATCAATTTAGAGAACACATCTTTTGCTATGTTTAGACCAAACTTTTAGCATTGCCGGGGGGGGGGGGGTATCGTGGATCTGACCAACCAAATAATGATTTATGAACCTGTCCCCTTCTGGTGGACGTGTTCTTGTTCGGACGGCTTGTGAACAGTGTATTGCTTACATTTAGTTCGTTGGATTTGATTAGCATTTGTGATTTCGGTCCGAACACTTGAAGGCGTGTTTATTATTCATGGCATAGACGCCAGAGCGGCTCGCTGAGTCAATGTTCCTTAAAGCGTAGCAAATACGTTGTAAGTGCAAACATGGTCAACCTGTATGCCTTTCATTCATTACAAGCCTTCTGATTTTTTAGCCAGGGCTATAAGACATTCTAAACAATCCTTTTTTTTTTGTACTTTACAGTCTTTGCGGGATGCATGCCCACTGTGATATCGAGATCGTGCATGATTCACGAGAGCAGGTAACACTAAGGTGGGAAAAACCCGAAGGATCTATCAGCAAAATTAAAGTGAAAATACTCCAAAAATATGCTCACTTTGACACTGAAGTCTGTGAGGAAGACCTCAACCCCTGGTGTACAAGCTACACGCGCGGCGGACTAACAAGAGGACAAAAGTACCGTGCAGAAATAACATTCGTGAAGTCAAACCAGTTACCATCCCCATCTTTTTTGGATGATCAGGAATTAAATACGAAAATATTCCGGAACTTTAGAACAGGTAAGACAGGAATGCAAGCTTCCACCATTTTGGGGGTCTTACTTTGGGATTTTCCCTAGGTTCAAAAGTGCCGCTGGTCTAAACAAGCGTTCAGAAAAGCGATACTTTGTACCTAGATGCTCCCGACCCGTCATTGCACTTAAATTCGGCCCATATTCCTATGATCATTCGTGCATACGTGACTGTACATTTGTGATATTTCTTGATGACATTCCTGAATCCGGATCATGTTATGGTGTCACTATAACGGCTCTTGCGGTTTATAATAAATTACTTATAAGACGGTTATAGCTTGAACTTAGCATTTCCCATTAGGTAACGATGTAACGATTCATGTGATTGGTCTTTTCAAAAGCTTGTATCGTCTTTATTTATTGATATTTAAAAAAATGTCGATTAATTTTGGTTGACATGATCAGTCAATTCGGTTGGGAACATTATGATCTGCATAATTCCTGATATTGACATCACAAAGGTACGATGACAATGAAGTTGTTTTTATTTAGTTTTGTCTCTGTTATAAAGTATATGTTACTCTGTCTTTATGGGGCCGGAATTGATAAATCCGAGGCCTGCACAGGTCATAACCATGTTATTGTGTATTATATCATGTTAATAAGAACATTCTTATGTAATGTAAAAACTGAACGTTTAATATCCCTCTGTGCTTCAGTCTACTCTTTCAATGAGTTGAAAGCGCTGCATGATAAAGCTGTCACTTTCCTTGGTGGATACTGCCCAAAGCTGACATGCTCAAAATTCGTCCGCAACAAACCACCATGTTACTACGACTATATCACAAGGTACCAAAACGGGATCATGAGACTATACACCAAAGATAACCATGGAGACCCGTGTAACCCGGCCAACCTCCAACTCCCGGGACTGTTCTTCTCGGCAGACCCAAACCCACGTTTCAGGTCACACTTTGGAACAAGGCGTCTCTTGGTAAAGGCTTCAGTTTTGTTCAACAGCGACACAAACCTGTATTTTTCTGATTTTTATTGTAACAACAAAGACCACTATGTGACTCTGGTTCTGACGAAGAAGGGATCTCATGCTGATATATTCTGTGGTCAGCATTTGTACAAACTTGAACCATCTGCAAATCAATTCCTGACGTTGGATCAGTTCTCACTGTTTAGCTCAGAACCACGGGTAGAAGTTGCTGTTAAGCAGAGATTTTGGGTTGAGGTGTTCTACACGGAGAATGTGCACATCCAGACAGGTCTCTACAGCACAGACTACCAGTTTCAGAATGTTGCACCAAGTGGAGCGAGGGGACATTCCCAATATGCAGGCGTAGCGAAGAAGTCCTACTGCAGTATATGTAATTTATAAACTCTTTGGGAAGGACGTTGGTGACATTAAAGACGTTGGATTATGGATTCATATCCGGTTCTAAACCCGCCAGGACCTAACAGGTATAATGGTGATATCTCAATAGAACCGCAGAGTTTCGCTCCGATTTGTTTTATCGAGAGGTTATAATTTCTGGCTTATTCAAACTCCCGATACATTGGAAAAAAGTAGGGGATTAACAGGGGCGGATCCAGGATTTCGGAAAAGGAGGTGTCCAACCCAGGAGGACTAATAACAATACATATAAAAGGTTCCCAGGTCTGGAAAAGGTGGGGGGTCCGAGCCCCCCCCCCCCCCGGATCCGCTTCGGATTAAAATAACATTTCATTCTCATGTTATTGCTACCTTCATCGTCATCATTTGATGGCATAGAATCGACAGGTCATGTTTTATATCCCTTGTTAAGCAAACTAACAAAAAAGGTGTTTGTATTCATGGTTTACAGACAGTGCAAGGGAGCTGACATATGCTGTCGAGGGAGAGGGTGTCTTTATAAATATGGAAAGTGCCGTTTGACGTGGTTGTCAAAGTTTTTTTTAAGGACACGGACACTTTTTAGCTCAGCTGACTGTAAGTCATCTGAGCTATAGCGGTCACTCTTTGTCCGTCGTCCGTCCGGCCATCCGGCCGTCTGTCCGTTAACAAGGCACAAATCGTAACCACTGGACCTGGAATCTTCTTACTTTACATCCAGAGAGGTCCATAAAAAATCTCCTTGGAAACCAGGAATTAGGTCTCTGTTACCCATATCCTTCGAGCTATGGGGCCCCAAAGAACCCCCCAGAATAGTCAAAAATTTCATACAAAAACTTCAATATCTTATTAACTACATCACTGATGGTCATGATTTTTGGCATACATATTGATCATGAGATGTTCCATCAGTTCCTGCAGACAGGTGGCGCCACCTGTATTTTTTTTTTATTTTTTACGAATTTTTTTCTCTATTTTTCAGACCTTTAAAAATGTGGACATCTGTTAACAGGGCATAAATTGTTAAGACTGGACCTAGAATCTTCATTCTTGACATTCTTAGAGACCTATAAAAAGTCTCCATGGAAACCAGAAATTAGGTCTCTGTTACCCATATTCTTTGAGCTATTGGGCCCCAAAGTACCACCCAGAATAGTCAAAAATTTCATAAAAACTTCAATATCTGATTAACTACATCACTGATAGTCATGATTTTTGGCATACATATTGATCATGAGATGTTTCATCAGTTTCTGCAGACTGGTGGCGCCACCTGTATTTTTCAAATTTTTACAATTTTTTCTCTATTTTTGAGACCTTTAAGGATGTAGTTATCTGTCAACAGGGTTCAAATTGGACCTAGAATCTTCATTCTTGACACACAAGGAGACCTATGAAAAGTCTCCATGGAAACCTGAAATTAGATCACTGTTACCTATATCCTTTGAGCTATGGCACTCCAAAGTACAGCTCAGAATAATTGAAAATTTGATACAAAAGCTGAAGTATCTGAACAACTAATGCAGAGATCACCATAACTGTTTGTATGGATATTGATCATGGAGTGTTTCATTAGTTTCTGCAGCCTGGTGGCACCACATATATTTGTTTCTGTAGCCTGGTGGCACCACATATTTTTGAGACATTTAAAGATATTAACATCTGTTAACATGGCACAAATCATAACAACTGGACCTAGAATCTTCATTCTTTACACACAGGGAGACCCATGAAAAATCCCCTTGGAAACCTAAAATTAGGTCTCTGTTACCCATATCCATAAAGCTGTATGGCTCCAAAATACCCCCAGAATAATGAAAAATTTGATACAAAAACTCCAGTATCTCAATAACTACAACACAGATGCTCATGATTTTTGGCATACATATTGATCATGACATGTTCTATCAGTTTTAGCAGACTTGGTATGCCACCTCAATTTTTTTCAAATTTTTACGAATTATTTTCTCTATTTTTGAGACCTTTAAAGATGTGGTTATCTGTCAACAGGGTACAATTGTATTATTGTACCCATATCCTTCAAGCTATAGGACTCAAAAGTATCCATCAGAATAATGGAAAATTTTATACAAAAGTATCTGAACAACTTATCCAGAGACCACCATGCTTCTTTGCATGGATATTGACCATTAATTTTTATATTAGTTTCTGCAGACCGGTGGAGCCACCTGTAAGTTTACGCATTTTTTCTCTATTTTTGAGATATATTAATACAGACACAATCTCAGCCTGTTGGTTAATCTGTTTGATGCTTCAGTTGAATGGTTATATACTACCATTCAGATGATAAAATTTCCTTTTGCAAATCTCTTCCCTGTCAGCTGAGCGTCATGACCCATGGGTCACTTGTTTATGTCTCATAGATACAAGTCATTAACATATAAATAATGTATACATTATCTTGAAACAAAAAGTCTTACCGTCTGGTTTATGTTTCATAGCACGCTTGGGGATGCTTTGTTTTGTTGTATTACTGGTTCACGTGAGTTTTATAAAACTCTCGGTACAGAGGGTTTTCTCCATTCGAGTTAGCGAAGAATAAAGAGGGGTCACTGATGTATTTATGCTTACCTTATAAATATGTGCTAAAGTACTACATGTAACTTGTATATACCACATTTAAGAGTTTATATGTAAAATCTGCAAAAAATAAAAGTTAAAGTTTGTGTGATGTAGAAATTACACAGAACTTTAAACCTTCCGAGATATATATTGAGTTCAGACACCAGCACATAACATTTTCCGTGAAGTTTAAATTTCATGTTGCATTTACTTCAAGCTCGATTGTGATATATATTTTTTAACTTATAATATATACTTGATGTTTATACATTTTTATTAAGAAATTTTACTGTGATATTTATATTGCTTTTGCTATTTAAGTACAAAAGATGCCACAAATTTTTTGTTTGAATCCACAATTTATATACACAGACTTCTTTGGTTCATACATATATATATATTTCCCGAGAAAAATACCTAGAATGCAGTTAGAATAATGCATATTTTTATGAGCGTGTGTGTTTATATGTATGCTTTTTCAAATTGAGATTTATTTGACAATAAAATTATTTTGCATTTGTTTTTTGGTTTTTTTTGTCACTTTTTTATACCCTTTTTCTTTAAGTAAACAGCAACATTCATAATTATTAAGTTTACAGTTTGATTTGTGGCATATGTACAAAAGTACGAGTGAAGCAAATACATATATTTAGTCAAATACTTTTTTCTTAGTAAAAGTTTCTGACCTGCAGTTCCTCTCACCGTTTTGAAATGTCTTGTTGAAAAAAAAAAATAAATAAATTAGTTGTGCTTAAGCCCAGATCGTTTACAATATTAGCGATGCCCCTCGACGATGGCATGCCCCTGCACCATTTTTCACTTGTGTCGTATGACTTTGCTCTATGGACATCTTACAAAACACCATCCGTTTAGGATGTGTATGGGAAACGCAATGACAGCTCCATGCACTGCTTAAAAAGACTGGCGTTTATCTTTGACCATATGAACAAAGCTTATTCATGGATTAGTGTTTCAGTGCATGAATAGCGGTTTTTTTTTTTAAATTAAAGATGATATTCTCCATGTTCAACTTAATGATAAACTAATTTTCTTGTACACCTTTATCAATGCGAAGCCTATGATACAATTTATCATAATCGGCTCCTTAATAAACAACTGTATAATCTATACATGTCTCTCAAAGGTCTTAAATGGCTCGACAAGTCCCAAATCTCCTATTATATTTAGAATTGTAAAAAAAGGCAAATGGCTCGGAATATCTCGAGCGATTCCATTCACCTTATGGCTGAACCCTTGTAATCGAATGTTAACCATATTCGGTTTTCTATATTTATTAGGTTTTCCGTCAGTCCGTCTGCCGTGCCGTCCGTCTGTCTTTGTGTAATACTAATCTTGTAATAATATTTTCTATCTAGGAATTTCGTCCCTTTGACATTAGAGAGTCTACGACCTGCGTACTGGCTGTCAGAGTGCCTTTACATCCTTCAGCGAGGAACGCTCTTTAAGGTTCTGTGAGGATGCACATATTTTCGTCATTTTTATAAGTACGCTGTCATTTGACATAAACCAGACCAATCGTTAGCTGTTTTAGTATACTTTCTAACAACATGTATCATGGGCGAGAAAAACTTCGTTTTTACTCGGAATATTGTTAAATCTCTGCATGTTAGTTGAATTTCTGACCACGTGAACACAAGCATGGCTCGCACGGGTTACCAGGCGGCAGCCAACCTCTACGCGTTACAGGAAACGACTCCTTAACATAGAGACGGAGTTTCAGTTTGGGTTGTGAGTTCACATGTATTCTTTTGTGTTAATTCATCATTCATTGCTTAAGATGGCAGGAATGGTCCCCCAACCTGACCTGACTTGTTTCAGTTTTTCCTTTGCATGGAACAATCTAATGCTTTAATACCCCCTAAAGTATACATTTTCTGAAAGTTAAAAAAATTCTCTATAGTTTGGTTATAATAAACTTTGTTTCCGAGGAACAGGTTTGAATTTGTAAGAATTTTAATTTAATTTTGATTTTTAACAAAAAAAATCGTTTATTCCAGCACAACTAAAGCGGATACAGAAAATCTTCTTAAATAAATCGAGAATTTAGATAACAATCCCCAGGCGTTTTCTTTTTTTTTGTTTAGTGAGTTAAGTTTAAAAATTACGATTTTACAGAGTATTTAATTTTGAAATCTTCACAAATCATTTCATTTTTTACTTTTACCTTAATAAAATCCTTCAAATCGTAAAGGCGTAAAATAAAAAAAAACGCTTTTTAGAAGACATATTAACAATTATATATCTCAAAGATGGTACGTTTCATAAGTGATTACTGAGAAATAACGCTCTAAAGATAAGGTGTTCAGGTGAAATGATGTTTCGAGAAAATGGCCAAAAACTATATTCGTAGAGATCATTCGTCCTACACACGTAACTAACCACAACTAAATGTTGACAGTCACATGAATTTGGTCAAGACGGTGGTTTTTATCAAACCATGCTATAATAACATGGATTAATTGACTATTTTGCTTTAAAAACGTATTAAAACGATAAAAGTTTGTCCTGTCACACCAGAGACTTGTCAAACACCACGTGCATGGACTCCAGTAGGCGGAGCTTACAGTTTTGGCCGAGTGCAAAGGTGCGCCGAGCACTCGACAACCGGCACCCGCGGCTGAACAGGTGCATAGCCGGGCCTAATAGGTAACCGCGTGTTTACACAGGAACAAGGGGAGCGGGATCTATGGTCATTCAAGGAGAACGAAGATTGATTAACTTATCACGGTTAACATACATTATAGGTATTTGGGAGTTGACAATAGAGACGAGTTTATAACGATTATACAAATCTCGTATAAAATTATATATTTACCGACTACCGAGCGCCAACATCCGGGTCATGGAGAGTGCCTCGTATTAGTTATTATAAATAGTTGTACAATCCATATAAAATGAATGAAGTTTAAATTTAAATCTTGCATACACATACGAGTCATATGTGAAATCTGGACTTATTGTTTATTGGAGGGAAGTACAACAGCGGCTGACAATAGCGCGTTTAGTTGATAACACTATACCACAGTCGATAGGTGTCGGCCTCCAGTTTTCCTTCATGCGTAAACGTAGAGATGCCGTCATCTGACGATTCATCGTCGCTGGCCATCAGTTTGATCACGGAAGTAGGTTCGGCCCGCTGAGACTTCTTGATATCATTCAACTGCTGCCGTTTTTTAAGTGGCATTCGGGATTTGCGTCGTCGGCCCTCGTAGTTTCGTTTGGTATTGGCGTAATATTTATTTGTTGCGGTGTTGACAGTATGAATATCATAGACTTACTTTATGGTTGGGATATGAAGCAGCTTATTATAAAGTAATTTTACGTATCTGTCGATAGGCTCAGGATATAGCGGAAATAACATGATGTCAAGTGAAAAATTTGTGTTTCGGCGTAACATGCCCGACAAAAGACAGAAAGGCCAATGACACTAACAGATCATTCACAAGGAGGGGTTTGATTGCACACTAATTAGCTAGAGTTAGGGTTGCTCTCCAACGCTTATCAGTTGTATGCTCAGCCAATTAGATTGGGCAAACAAACGTCGACCGTCAGTACTTGCCACCTCCTGCACGGAGGTATTTGGCCCATGCATTAATTAAACTCTTGCACCTCGCGATTGGCTGAATGACCCAGGTGAGGGCTGGGGGCTGAGTGATTGACAGGCCTGTGGCAGGGCTGGAGTTAGTTTACAAACACCCTGTCAACACATCTTGGTGTTTACTGAATAGAAATCACCCTTTTCCACAAAATGCAACCGGTGACCCAAAATGTGCTCAGCTGAATTAGATCCGCCCAGTTTTCAATATTACGTATACCTTTTATTGAAAAAACACCAATTTCTAGGATTTTGACCAGTCCTGCTAAGATTATGTTAAGATTATGGAATGCTAACCACGATATGAATGCAACATGATGGAAGACCACTGCGATGCATTTCTCGGTATGGCTTGTATCACGATTCAAGTTACGCTTACCAGCGCAATATAAATGCCTATACTGAGTCGTGTTGACACGGCTAGTTTTGGTAGTCTTCGGTGTTATGACCAAGCAATGGCAATAGTTTAACATTGGGACCCGCAGGATCCCTAGGCACCGGACATGGGTGACACCTGGCTAAAAGTTTCATGATTGGAAGCAAGTGCCACTGCGCTGTCGCGTGGTCCTAACTGAAAAGGAACTCAGCAGACGGACATATTTAATAATTATATAAGAAATATATAAGAAAGCATTAAAATATTTTTAAATGGACAAGGCGTCAAAGGTTACAATTATCAATTCAACTAGAATCAACATCAGATTCAGTTATACAATATCCAATCAGCTACAAATGTATATTCACCATTCCGCCACAGATTGAGCCACTGCTCAAAACAAATATCTTCCAGTTTGGCACTTTGGGACTACTTGTCTCAAATGTCGAACTTTATAATCAAAATTTGTTAAAATTTAAGGAAACACTTTCTGTTTACAATTCATGCTAGTATGCTTGCAAAGATATTACTAACTAGTATTCTGTGAAGTCCTTACCACTAAAACTCACCCATGCAATTTGTTTGAAATCTTTGAATCCAACATTTTTGAACTGACTACATTATTCTCTTTACTACATTTATACCTACGCCATCTCTGTATTTTTAGAACCCGCGGTGCATTGTGGGGGTCAGAGTGTGACGCCCACAAACCCTAAACAGCAAAGTCCTACTCTTTTGGGTCCGATTCTGCACAGTGTGATGCATATATACTTGAGAAACATGCTCACTTAAAACTATTTCACAAGGTCTGTGTGTTGGTCACCCGAACCGGCTGACTCGAAAGCAAAATGTGCTACCATAACATAGCACATATGCAAATTAAGCGTATATGTTGGATGTCGTAAACAAATCGCTGATACCACTTCTTATCGCTACAGGACTGATAACGGGGGTTATATTAGCATATTTGCCTTCCCAGAAAGCATACAGTCACAACTGACTCTACTAGACAATTTAAATGTCCGGCTCCTAGAGAACTCAAAACAAAACAAACCCAGGCAATAGAAACACTCAGCGTCAGCTAATTCTGTGATATAGAGCTGAAGGTCAGCAGAGCTGGTCATTGCATGTCACAGCCGCTCAACAGCACAGAGTGATACAGCAGGTAGTCCATTCACAGTAAGAAATATTCCTTTGTTGACATATCATGGCGTCATTTAGAGTTAAGAACCTGTCCATTATTTAATATGAGACTTCAATTGTGGGTCTCGAATACTACTACTACTACAACTACTACTACTACTACTACTACTAATAATAATAATAATAATAATAACATATTAATTTTATGATTCTCTACAAGGGCTCCTGTATAAAAAATCAATTAACATGGCAGGGCACAACAAATTTAACCGTGATCATAAGGTAACATTTATAGGAGAAAATGACTGTAGGGTCGATCTCGGGCTGAAAGCCCTGACTGGTAGCGCAAAAGTCTAGCATTCCAACTGCTTCGACATAAAACAAGCTTCATAAGGGAGAATGATAGGTCCACCTTTAGGCCATATGCACTCCTTAACACCTGGTATACTGTTCTGTGCATTAGGGCGGTTATATGCTTAAACCATGAACTTCGTAATGACGTAGTTAAAAAAAACTGTCATGTACGATTTTACGAGGAAACCTGTAAGCTGCCTGACCAAAGGTTTGCAATACTAATTGGACGTAAAATAAGTTATTCAAAGCTCAGTACTATACTATACACAGCCTAAAATAAATAAAAACATAGGCTAATCAATATCATATAAACTTTGAGGTGGATTTGTTGCCGGGTGATCTCATATCCACGGTTTTGAAATTACTTTTAAGGATCGGCGTTAAATGGAATGGGATGGAACGAACTTTTATTATGATTATAAAAATTAATAATAAAACCAAATTATTATGAACGTTTGAACTATTGTCATATGGTCATATTCATTCTTCTCGATAGATAATGCTGGGCACCCATACAGTCTATCGGAGGTTCTTCTCAATTTTAATCATAATTTTTACTGATTAGTCCAGTTAGACTGTCATTATAAACATACTAAGGCCACACAAAAATGAAGTGTTCTACGTTCTCTTTGAAAGAACATATGGTGCGAGCGGACGAATATATATATATATATATATATATATATATATATATATATATATATATATATATATATATATTTATATATATATATATATATATATTTTATTTTTAGCTCAGCTTACTGTAAGTTAACTGAGCTACAGTGATCGGTCAGCGTCCGTCGTCCGTCCGTCTGTCTGTTTGTGTGTTTGTTAGACTGACACGTTTCGACACCATTGGACCTAGAAACCTGTAACTTAATATCGAGGAAGGTCAATTCAAATCTCCTTGAAAACCTAAAATAAGGTCAATGTGACATATATTCCTCCGAGCTATGGGGCTCGTAAATATCCCGAAGAATTATTAAAACGTTGAAACAAAACCTCCAGTATCTTGATAATTATGTGTGGATTGCCCTTAATCTTGAATATAGACCATGACTAGGGTTGCAAGTTCCCAAAACTGGTGGCGCAACATGCAATATTTCCAATTTTTACGATTTTAACATTGAATATAGACCATGACTAGGGTTGTAAGTTCCCAAAACTGGTGGCGCCACTTGCTTTATTTCCAATTTTTACGATTTTTTTCCTGTTTTTGAGACCTTCAAATAACAGCAGTTATGTCAGTTTCATACTGTGGTATCATCTATTGTCCTGAAACCTGGTGTGTTCATTGATCATGACTGGTTTCTTCAATTCTTGAGGACCGATGGCGCCACCTGTATTTTTTCTATTTTTTAACGATTTTATCTCCTTTTTTGAGACTGCCAAATTATAATGATACTATCAGATCTGCAACTGTACTTTCTTCTAGTGTCCTAAAACCTTGTGTTTTTAAGCGGCTGCCCTATAATAATCACCCTGTCCGTCTGTTTGTCCGTCTGTTCGTCTTTCTGTATATCTCTCTAATTTGTTTCCTGATGATAACTCCAGTTTGGATAAATGGATTTCAAACTGAACTAACATATGGCTCACCTCTAACACAACAAATCTATTGATTTTGGAGTCATGAGATCAAAGGTCAGGGTCACAGGAAACACATATTTAGAATGATTTTCGATGTATTTTTAGCCGAACTTTTCATCTCAAACCTTCAAACTTGCACATATAGCTGACCTGCCAATAGATGGAGAACCTGATTGATTTTGGGGTAACAAGGTCACGGTCAGAAGGCCCGTTTGTCCACATATTTGTTTCTGGATGATAACTCCAGTTTGGATTGACATATTGGTTTCAAACTTGACTTATATATGACCCACCAATAATATAAGAACCCTTTTGATTTTAGGGTAATGAGGTCAAAGGTCAAGGTCACAGGGCCAACTTCTTTAGGAAGATTATGGATGCACTCAAGCCAAACTTTTCATCCCAAACCTTCCATCTAACACATGTAGTTCACCTGCAATTAGGAGATGAACCTTATTGATTTTGGGGTCTCAAGGTCACAGTGGCCATCTGTCCACATATTTGTTTCTTAATGATAACTCCAGTTTGGATCAACATATTGTTTTCAAACTTAGTTTATATATGGGCTACCAAAAGCCCTTTTTTTTGTTTTGGGTTCATCAGGTCAAAGGACAAGGTCACTGGGTAGAAGGCATTATTCAGTATTATGTCAAATCACAGTCTGAATAAGGATTTTGGCTGAACCAGATCCTGATCAGGGTTTGGACTGGTCTGAATCCCGATTGGGATTTGGTCTGGACGTTATAAACTATTCTCATAATAAATTTTAGCTGAGCGCCGTGAACCACAGGTCCCTTTTTTCGATACCGGCCGAGACAAAATACTGTATAATTTACCAGCTTGCCTGTAAATGCAAAAATTCTTGATATGGTGTGTATGCTCAACAATAAATTAGTCCATTTTCCGTACCTTTAAGAATTCATTTAAGGGAAAATAAGTCCCATGGAACACATCATGAATATTCTGAATTGCAAAAATTATTGGATCGACTAGAAATAGGAATGGTGAATCCGTGGAACAATAAATTATTTTTGAAATATGGACTTAACGAATTCAAATCTAATCTGTATTTCTCTTTTTATCAGGATTTTCGGGATGTTTGCCCATTGCGATATCGAAGTCTTGCATGATTCATCTGATCAGGTGACTCTGAAATGGAAAAATCCCACACAAGCAATCCGCAGAATCAGGCTGAAATTACTTAAAAAATGTGGTCAGTCTTACAAACAAGTCCACGAAAATGAATTTGACTCTATGACTGACGGATGTATCTGCACCGGGCTGACAAAAGGACAAAGCTATCGTGTTGAAATAACCTTCATCAAGTTCACACTGACACGATACCCATCTTGGTCGAGTGAACAGGAAATTACCACGATGATATACCAAAACTTCAGAGCAGGTAGGAAAAGGTTATTAAAATATATTAATTTCAGTGCCATGTTCACTTGTTTCGATGAAACCCAATGAGAATGAATATTTGAAGAACTACACGAAAAAGGATTCTTGGTGTCAGGGTGGTCATGCAATGGCGGTTGATTGAGCCCCAATCTCTTATTTAATCAATTTCTTCTACCATTTATTCGTGATGAGGTTTCGGTTTTCACGTTTCTTTTTTTTTATTCCCCAGCAATATAATTATTAAGTTAATTCACAGTTAATTACTTTCTTATTCATGATTTAAGAAATTAATAAACAGCTATGTTATTTGCTCCTTGCTCACGGCTTTTCCATAAGCTTGCAGAGTGCTCAGCCTGTTCGGCAATATAAATGTATATAATTAATTCACTATGTGCGCACATTATATTTGCTCTTAACAAATAAATGCACAATTTAATAACTCAATTTTCATGATATGCAGCAACCGCCAACTGCCTAGGCCCGTGTATATAGTAACGCAGTGTATTAAGTTTGCATGAATTTCATATTCCAGACATTTATTTACTAATTGGATAACACAAGTTCATATTCCCGCGCTTATGACACAAATGTGTCCTTCCTGATTCTGGTGATCATTTTGGAAGGTTGGCTTGTAATTTACTTTTTGATTTTTTCAGTGACGCGAAGATCATATGATCAGTGATCATATTCTGCTAGTATAAAGGAACGCGACCTGTCTAACGCAATTTTACCATTCTCCCTCCTAAGACAAGGATGAAGTGTCATTTTATAATATTTGTATTTTAATTGTATTATTGACAATTCATATTATTTCGACAGAAATATAAATTGTTATAATAGAAAAGTTTATTAAGAGCAGTATTATTTTAAGTAGATGTAACATGATCAACCAGTTCAGTTAAAAGTAGGCCTATATAAGGACCTACATAACTGCAAAGTTAACTTTGATATTGGTATCCGTATTGCATGAAAATCTTTTTACCACAATTAACCCAATCTTAATAATCATTTTTCTGTACAAACATTCTAAACAGGTGATTTTAATATTCCCCTGTTTTTCAGTGTACTCTTTGGATGAACTAAAAGCTCTGTATGATAAAGCAGCCATGTTCCTTTGCAACTACTGTCAAAAACGAACATGCCCAAAATTCATCCGCAACAAACCGCCATGTTACTACGACTACATCATGAAGTACCAAGACGGCATCATGAGACCGTACACCAAAGATAACCATGGAGACCCGTGTAACCCGGCCAACCTCCAACTCCCGGGACTGTTCTTCTCGGCAGACCCAAACCCACGTTTCAGGTCACACTTTGGAACAAGGCGTCTCTTGGTAAAGGCTTCAGTTTTGTTCAACAACGGCACAAACCTGTATTTTTCTGATTTTTATTGTAACAACAAAGACCACTATGTCACTCTGGTTTTGACAAAGAAGGGATCTCATGCTGATATTTTCTGTGGTCAGCATTTGTACAAACTTGAACTTTCTGCAAATCCATTCCTGACGTTGGATCAGTACTCACTGTATTGCTCAGAACCACGGGTAGAAGTTGCTGTTAAGCACAGATTTTGGGTTGAGGTGTTCTACACGGAGAATGTGGACATACAGACAGGTCTCTACAGCACTGATTACAAGTTTCAGAATGTTGCACCAAGCGGAGTGAGAGGACATTCCCAATATGCAGGTGTGGCAAAGAAGTCCTACTGCGGTATATGTAACTTATAGATGCATGGGGAGGACGTTGAACCACGAGCGGGGAAAACCCCGATTGGAACTAGCTATAAGACAAAATGAGGAAATATCAATAGAATCTGAAACTTGGAATGATTTATAATTAAATATAATTCTACTTGTATTTTAAATACATAGACATTTTTATTGGACTTGTAAGTCTACTTGAGTCATGACGGCGTACATGTAGGCTGTTTTGGAGGCATTGTAAAAAAAATTAAGTCCTCCTCGAGACACACAGTGTAGTTACTGTTTTTACCTAGAGTGGCACTCTGACATCTTAAAGACTATGCCAGAGGTGCGAAATATCGCTACCTGTATGGCTAACTTCATTCCTTGGTTATCAACAGGCCATGGAAGTATCTTTTATAAAAGAAACTGACAAAAGCACTCGTACATTCCGTATCCATGCTAATTAGATAATGCGAATAAGTTCTGCAGTATATTACATATTTTTATATACTTTTATGCTGTGAGTGGTAGTGTGGGCGGCAGAATTGTATGCTGAATACCATACTGGATAGGATTCTCCAAGTTCGATTAAAGACTCGGCCATCATAAAGACACACAAATTCCTCTAAACATACTATGAATAATAGACACTCTCGAATAAAGAACTGTAAACGTTTAATAAATTTAATGACACACTCAAAGACGCCATCCGGCTATTCCAGGAGTTTTCGTTGTATGGACTGGGATATATCCCTAGGAGATACCAGTGGTGCACGTATATTTCTTGGAACTCTATCTGGAGCAGTTTGGATTACTGTGTAAGTGCATTGAATGACTTTTCAGCGTTTACAATATATATGCTGAAGTTGAACATATATATGCTACTGCAGTATATGTAACTTGTGAATACCACCTTTGACTGTTTATATATAAATACTGCCAAGTATTTTGTTGAAGTTTATTTAAAGTAGAAATAATTCAAATAACACCTAACATCAGGCCTTCCATCACTTTTTCCGTGAACTATAAACTTATATTGCATTAAATTCAAGCACGCTAGTGATATTTACTTTTCATATATATATTTCATTATGTTTACACAATTTATTGTGATATTTATCATTGCACCTTTTACAGAATTTCAAAAGTTGTCATCCGTATATGTTTGAATGAACAATTTATATACTTGGAATTCTTTGGTGCATATATACATATTTACCCAAAGAATTTTTTCAAATATGCATTTACAGTAATGCATATATTTATGTGTGTTTATAAGTATGTTCTTTCACTTTAAATTTGATAATAAAGCTACATTACATCAATTATTATACTATGCTGTTCTTTATAACGAATCAATTTACCTTGAATTTTCATCAATGCACCTTTCTCGGTAAGATCATCAGATCTGCAGCTACTCTCATTGTTTTAAAATTCTTTCCATAAGAATATGAATAAACACCAGTTCGTTTCCATTTGCCGATGCCCAGCTCGATTATGTAATGCCCCCATACAATTTTTCACTATGTCGTATATGTCCTCGCTACAGGGCTCGATCCCTCAAGTTGGAGCTGTAGATGTACACACCATTTTTTTTTATTTCCGGAGGAGATAGACGCATCTCATTTTGCCGATCATGTGAATAAAGCTTACATGTTGAGGATTAGAAAATAAGTGTCTAAAACGTTTATAAAAAATCAATGATGTTATTCATCGGGCTCAAGGTAATCTAATGACAAATTATTTTACTTTTACTTCTTGATCAACGCAAAGCCTTTGATACAGTCATCATTTAATCCTGAATAAATTACTTTATAATCAGTTTACAGGGCTTAAATTGTTGGGAATCCGGAAATAAATTTCAGACCAAAACAAGTATAACATCAGGGCTGCCACGTTGAGTGACTGGGTATTGCGGGGCCTTTAATGAGGACCTAAATGGTCCGAACCATTTGTAGTTTAGCTTTTATTCGCTGTTGTTAAAGTTCTTCAGTTTGATGCAGAGCTGCAAGGTAATGTCTTCTAGACCATAACCCCCGGCAGTCCTGGCACATGTATTGATATAGAAAACTGCAATTGCCATCTCTACGTCAATACCCGGCATAAAGTATGTATAAAGTAAACCGGCTTCTGTGGTCCAGCCCTGAGCACAGAACTCAAATCAGAACTCAAATCTCAACCGAAGAGCGGTGGGAAGTCGGCCCCCACCAAGGGTGATCGAGCGCTCTGCAGGCTTAATGGAAAGACTGTGCCCCACAGTCTTGAATCAGTCACCAAAGAATGTGTCTCTGAGGCTTCTTCGGTGTTATGACCCAGCAATAAGCATGGTAATAGACCAGGTGCGGTAGGCATTGGGACACCAGAATACGAAATTTCACGATTGGAAGTGAGTGCTATTACCCTGCCAACTAGTCCTAAACCGAAAAGGAACTCTTCAGACGTACATACCTAGATTAAAATTACACGAGGACGCATTAAAAAGTGTGTAAAAAGTGTGCAAGGCGCCAAAGGTAACAATTCTTCGAAAATCATCATCAGATTCAGTGGTGCAGTATCCGATCGCCTATCAATGCATATTGAATAGGTTTTATCAAATTTACAGTTCGTCACAATGACTGTGCGGGTCACCTGAACTAGCTGGCTCAAAAGCAAAAGGTATACCACAATTTAGCACATATTCCAGGCACATATGTTGTATTTCGGTAAACAAATCGCTGATACCACTTATTATCGCTACAGAAAAGTTAACGCTGATTTCCCAGATAACGCGGGTTCCCGCATATTAGCCTTCTCAGAAAGAAAACAGTCACAACAACAACAACAAAAAATTGAATCTCGCTGACTCTACAAGACATTATTAATGTCCGGGATCCATGGAAACTCAAAACAAAACAAACCCGGGCTAGGCAATAGTGTCACTAAGTGTCCGCTTATTCTGTGATACAGTGCGGTAGGTCAGCAGACCCCGGTCATTGGAACAGCCGCTCAACAGCGCTGTGTAATACAGCAGTTCGTTCATTCCCGGTAAGAAATATTATTCCTTCACTAAAAGAATACATGCTTTTATTAATTTCATTAATTTTAATAATAATAATAATAATAATAATAATAATAATCTTCAATAATAATTATATTAATTATTATTATTATCTTTAATAATAATGATAATATTTAATAATAATAATAATAATAATAATAATAATAATAATAATAATAATTTATTTAATGAAATATCAGTATTATAATTCTCCTCAATGGCTGCTATATATACGAATTATTTTAATGCCTGGGCACAACGAATTCAACCTTATAATAAGGTAACAGTCATCATGGAAATGTTTGGTAAAAATTTTCATGTAATCCTCAGAGCTGACCGGTCAAAGGTTTACAACAATGAAAGCGAAAGATCATTAGCTGATCAAAGCTCAGTACTATAAACAGCCTAAAAAATGAAAACATACGCTGATTAATTTCATATAACCTCTGAGGTAGATAGCGCATACAAATATAAAATTTCGAACATACCCGATTTGAATGATATTCGATATTTGCATGATATGATTGATATTTAATTTTACCATGCAAATATCGAATATCCCTGATTCGAGTGATATTCGTTATTCGCATGGTAGGAGTGATATTCGATTTGACATGCGAATACCGATTATCGAAAATCCCTGGTTTGAGTGATATTCGATATTCGCATGTGAATATCAAATTTTGAATATCGGTCCTACTTCAGTCTCGTCTTTTTCTACAGGATTTTCGGGATGTATGCCCATTGCGATATCGAAGTCTTGCACGATTCATCTGATCAGGTGACTCTGAAATGGAAAAAGCCCACAGAAGCAATCAGCAGAATTAAGGTGAAAGTACTGGAAAAATGTACATATGGTGACTCTTACGATGAAGTCTACGAATCAGAATGTGATCCTTCATTTGAAAGAAGTACATGCACCGGGCTGACAAAAGGTCAAAGTTATCGGGTTGAAATAATCTTCGTCAAGCCCACACTGTCACGATACCCATCTTGGCCGAGTGATCAGGAAAACAACACGATGATATACCAAAACTTCAGGGCAGGTAAGAAAAGGTTATTAAAATCATATTAATCTCAGGGCTATGTACACTTGTTTCGATGAAACCAAGGAAGAATGATTGTTTGAAGAACTACACTTAAAAGCGGTCTTTGTGTCTGAGTGATAATGCAGTGGCGGATCCAGATCCCCACCTTTTATCATAAATTTCTTTTACCATTCATTCGTGATTAAGTTTCGGTTTTCAAAATTCTTCTTTTTATTCCCTAGCAATATAATTATTAAGTTAATCCACAGTTTATTACTTTCTAATTCAAGAGTTTAGGATGTTAATGCATAGCTATGTAATTTGCTTCTTGCTCACGGCATTTCCATTAGCTTGTAGAGCGATTATTGCCTTTACGGCAATGTAACTTTACATGATAAATACATTATCTTGGCACATTATATTACCTTTTAAAAATTAAATGCACATTTCATTCATAAATCAAAATTTCATAACTCAGTTTTCATCATATGCAGCAACCGCCAACCCAGTTTAAGTTTTCGATAAAAAGTCATCGATCTATAATGAATATGACATTTTTAGCCGAGATATCATAAAGTTATCGTCATTCAACTTAAGTAGAATGTCTATTTTCGCATATCTCCCAGGGCTCTAGCACAGCGTATGATTGTATGATTTACTGTGATTTACCATAGGTCTCCCGGTAAGCTATGACCAGTTTGAAGGAGTTACCGTGCTAATCAGAACAAACCGCGTGTATCCGTTATTTTAAGAGTCACATGCAACCTTATTTGCATGGTGAATTTGGAGTGATGTTAGTAGATTTGAAAGTACAGTTAAAATAAAGGAAAATACGCCGCATGGGGAACAACAATTATTATTATAAAGAGGTTTATTAAGAGCTGTATTATTTTTAGTAGTTTTAACATGATCAGACAGTTAATTTAAAGGTAAGCCTATTAGACTCTGCATAAATGCCAAGTAAACCATGATATTGGTATCCTTATTGTATTAAAATTCTTTTACCACAGATAACCCAATCTTACAGGCTTGGGTCAAGTACAGGGGGTCAGTACTTGAGTAAAAGTATTTTAGAATTTTACAAGTACAAGTACAAGTACAAGTACACAATTTTTCAATGTACTTGGGTACAAGTGCAGTACTTTTAATTAAAAAACTAAATAAGCCATTTTTCTGAATATTTATTGATAAAACAATTACCTATATTATACACACTGGTACACACTCAGATATCAGTACTGGTACACTAAAAAAATGGGTTGATGCTCCAATTGCTGAAAGTTGTTTTTTTTTTTTTGTTATTCTAGGTAATCCAGGGTGACAGTCTTGATGGCCTTTCAGTATTTATATACACTATTACACAGTCATATATCAGTACACAAGAAATGGTGCTTTGATGCCTGAATTGCTGCTTGACTTTGCTGAATTTTTTTTTTTATTCTAGGCAATCCAGGGTAATAGTTTATGAAAATAATACTTATACTATAGGAATTATGTATATTATATACACTATTACAAAATCATATATCAGAACACAAAACAAGACCTACAGGCCTTATGCGAACATGTGCAAGGTTTGGGAGTATGAATGGAGGTTTATTTTTAAGATTTGATATTGATCCTCTCAAGTCCTGCATATCTACCTTAGTCTTTATGATTTCAGCAAAATGGACTCTTCGGACCTGCAAGTTTCAGACTAGGACATTTTAAAACCAGAATTTGGGTAGTCGACAAACGACTATGTGTATCCGCAGAAATCAGAGTGAGACGGGTGAAGTGAGGCATGGATTAGATGGCAAGGGGAATAGAGTGAGGTGTTTTGCATATTAGCATGGATGTCTGCAGAGAAAACGTGAATGTAGGTGGTGCCACCTGTCATAAAATCGAGAAAATTGTCCAGGATGTATAAACCTGCAAAATTTCAGGTGGATAAGTCAAACCACTGCTGAGATATGAGTGATTTTATCCCAAGGCCGATGAACAGATGGACGGTGTGAATAAGTGGTTGCAGGTGGCGCCACCAGTTTTGCCTATGATGAAGAGCTATGTGAGATCTATACACATGCAAAATTTTGGCCTAATCGGTCAAACGGTTCCCGAGTTATGAGCTTGGATGTCTGCAGAGTAAACCTGAATGTAGGTGGCGCCACCTGTCATAAAATCGAGAAAGCTGTCCAGGATGTATAAACCTGCAAAATTTCAGGTGGAAAAGTCAAACCACTCCTGAGATATGAGTGATTTTATCCCAAGGCAGATGAACAGATGGACGGTGTGAATAAGTGGTTGCAGGTGGCGCTACCAGTTTTGCCTATGATGAAGAGCTATGTGAGATCTATACACATGCAAAATTTTGGCCTAATCGGTCAAACGGTTCCCGAGATATGAGCTTGGATGTCTGCAGAGTAAACCTGAATGTAGGTGGCGCCACCTGTCATAAAGTCAAGAGAGCTGTCCAGGATGTATAAACCTGCAAAATTTCAGGTGGAAAAGTCAAACCACTGCTGAGATATGAGTGATTTTATCCCAAGGCAGATGAACAGATGGACGGTGTGAATATGTGGTTGCAGGTGGCGCCACCAGTTTTGCCTATGATGAAGAGCTATGTGAGATCTATACACATGCAAAATTTTGGCCCAATCAGTCAAAAGGTTCCCGAGATATGAGCTTGGATGTCTGCAGAGTAAACGTGAATGTAGGTGGCGCCACCTGTCATAAAATCAAGAAAGCTGTCCAGGATGTATAAACCTGCAAAATTTCAGGTGAAAAAGTCAAACCACTGCTGAGATATGAGTGATTTTATCCCAAGACAGATGAACAGATGGACGCTGTGCGTAAGTGATTGCAGGTGGTGCCACCAGTTTTGCCTATGATGAAGAGCTATGTGAGATCTATACACAAGCAAAATTTTGGCCCAATTAGTCAAAAGGTTCCCGAGATATGAGCATGGATGTCTGCAGAGTAAACGTGAATGTAGGTGGCGCCACCTGTCATAAAATCAAGAAAGCTGTCCAGGATGTATAAACCTGCAAAATTTCAGGTGGAAAAGTCAAACCACTGCTGAGATATGAGTGATTTTATCCCAAGACAGATGAACAGATGGACGCTGTGCATAAGTGGTTGCAGGTGGCGCCACCCGTTTTGCTAATGATGAAGAGCTGTGTGAGATCTATACACATGCAAAATTTTGGCCCAATCGGTCAAACGGTTCCCGAGATATGAGTTTGGATGTCTGCAGAGTAAACGTGAATGTAGGTGGCGCCACCTGTCATAAAATTAAGAAAGCTGTCCAGGATGTATAAACCTGCAAAATTTCAGGTGGAAAAGTCAAACCACTGCTGAGATATGAGAGATTTTATCCCAAGACAGATGAACAGATGGGTGCTGTGCAAAAATGGTTGCAGGTGGCGCCATCATTTTTAGTGTATGTTATAAAGCTATCAAAGGGCTACATTTGTGCAAAATTTTTAGCCTGATCGGTCAAACGGTTCCCGAGATATGTGGGTTTATATGTGGAAACAGACGCACAAATGGAAGCTGGGCAGCGAGGAAAGGTCAGAGGTCAACCAAAAAAGAGGGCGCAGCAGTTCACATGTGACCTGATGATAAACCTGATTCGCTTAAAATGCAAACCAAGTTTTTTCAAACAGTTGAAAGATATAGTTCCAGTAATCTGAGAATTCTGCATCTAGACATTGTGTCTAGACCTCTAGACGCTGTGTCTAGATGTCTAGACACATTGTCTAGACAACCGCCAGAGCCAGGTCAGTTGCCATGGTGATGTCTGGACCCCACCTGTTTGTACTGAGTGACCTCTTGACTTGGCTTCTGAAACCCAGCATGTTGTCAAATCAGTTTTCAAACACAGAAAGCCTTTTTCAATTGGCTACAATGCTTTTTTAAAGCTGCATTTACCCAATCTATTCTTATAAAACTGGCAGAACCCTACCATAGAATAATTCTTGTAAAGTCTAAACCAATCAGCTTAACAGTTTCATCATAAATCAGTGTATAAGCTAGATGAGTTTAAAATTACATCATCGCTTGTAAAAAAACACATCAATGTAGGTGGCGACACCAATACCTCAATTTCAGATATGACATATGTGACAAACATTGGTATAAAATTTGGTGATTATAGCTCTAGCCGTTTCTGAGATTTAATTTTAGTGTGCTTTTTTGGACAGATGACTAAGTTCAACCTCCATTCGAACAAACTTGAGAAAGATTGTTCCAGGGATAATGTCTGTAAAATATTGGACAATTTGGCTGGACACTTTCGGAGATGAAGAGTTTTAAAGCTTTTTTAGCTTTTTCCCTATAAAATCTAAGAAAATGCAGTTAGAAAAAAATAAACAAAATCCGATAGAGTTTTTCAGATTACTGATTATTTGCAAAAAATTTGGTGATGCTAGTTTCTGCCATTTTTGAGATAACTATGGTTAACGTACAGATGACGCACGACGCACAACAGACGACGCACGACGGACGACGCCGCACCATCGCATAAGCTCACAGGTTCGCTAAAAAGTGCAGTTGATGCTTGAATTGCTGATTTTTTTTTGTATTCAAGGTAATTTTGTATAGTGGCGTTAGAGTCTCTGTATTAGTCTGTCAGGTGTGTAAAACTCGCAGCTGATCAGCTAAACAGTCCACCTGAGGGTTGTGTATAGTTAAGCTGTGACAACTCAAATCCAGTTTTACTCATTACCAACCAGACCTGCTCAGTTACCATGGCTAACTAGCCTGGAGCATGAGCAGATGTAACCTGGGACAAACTTACTCAGCAGAACTACTCAGTGGGTAGTGTTTCCACAAGCCATTCATATAATCAGGTCTGAGGATCTGGGCAGTTAAGGAATGAGGTATAGTTTTGGTTCATCAGAACAACTCACAAAACAGGTTTAATTATTCAGTCTAGTGTCAGTTCTGTCTGAGTCTATCAGTCATACATAGTGCTAAGATTTCTGTCTGACCTGAGGTCTCCTAATGCTGTGTTTATGGTAGTTAGATAAGTGGCTGTGTGTTCAAAATAATTTAAAAAATACATGTACTTGACTAGTACTTGAAATGTACTTGATTTTTCAAGTTCATTTTTAACAAGTACAAGTAGAGTACAAGTACTGTACTTGGTGAAAAGTACCAAGTACAAGTACAGGCCAAGTACTGAATATTTTGTACTTGAGTACAGGTACCAAGTACAAGTACATGTACTTGACCCAAGCCTGATCTTAATAATCACATTTTTTGTCAAATATTCAAACAAGGTAATTTTAATATTCTCCTGTTTTTCAGTGTACTCTTTTGCTGAACTGAAAGTTCTTCATGAAAAAGCAGTCACGTTCATTAGAAACTATTGTCTAAAACAGACATGCCCAAACTTCACCCGCAACAAACCACCATGTTACTACGACTACATCATGAAGTACCAAGACGGGATCATGAGACCGTACACCAAGGATAACCATGGAGACCCGTGTAACCCGGCCAACCTCCAACTCCCGGGACTGTTCTTCTCTGCTGATCCTAACCCAAGTTTCCAGTCACATTTTGGAACAAGGCGTCTCCTGGTGAAGGCTTCAGTCTTGTTCAACAACGAGACAAACCTGTATTTTTCTGATTTTTATTGTAATAGATATGCACACTATGTCACTCTGGTTTTGACGAAGAAGGGATCTCATGCTGATAGTTTCTGCAATCAGCATTTGTACAAACGTGAACCTTCTGCAAATCCTTTCCTGACTTTGGATCAGAACCCGCTGCATTGCTCAGAACCACAGATGAAAGTTGTTGTTGAGCATAACTTTTGGGTTGAGGTGTTTTACACGGAGAATGTGCACATACAAACTGGTCCCTTCTGTACTAACTTTGAGTTTCAGGATGTTATGTCAAGCGGATCGACAGGGCATTCGCGATATGAAGGCATAGCGAAGAACACCTGCTGTGGTGTATGTAACTTATAAATGTTTGGATATAGGACGCAACCTAAAGCTAAGTTTCCACGTCACATGTCCGGGCACAGAGATACATCAATAAAACCACAATGTAATGTCTTAACAACAGCTTATGACTTCAAGATTATTTAAAGCCCTTAACATAAAAACTTGAATTCGGCAAGGTTGATAATAACATATTATTGTATAATATCGAATGCACGACTTATAATAGGCCTTTATTTTGGATTAGTAAGCCTACATGAGTCGTAACTGATCTAAAGATTGGCCTAGCTGGGTTATATAAGTGACAACGTGCCACTAGGCCATGGGCGTTTTCAAGAATGGCGTGAATATATTTGCTTCATCATCGAGCCTTACGTTGCGGTTTTCGTTATTGCAAAGCGTGGCACTTTGACACACAAATATTACTTTTCAATGTACACACATGTAAATAATGTAAAAAAAAACATATGTTGAGGTATATGCAAAGCAGAAACATTACAGATCTTAGGACATTCCAATATTTTTAGATATTTTAGCAAATCATATTGAATGTTTTATGGTGCATTTGATTGAAGCAAGCTTGTGATATATACTTTATTTTCTATTATATATATATATATATATATATATATATATATATATATATATATATACATATATTCTTGTTTCCAACATTGTTTTTATTAGAATTGTTTACTGTGCTATTTAAAGTCATATATAAGAAAACTATGCTTGAATGTACAATTTATTTATAGAGATTTATTTGG